>JAPJBO010000117.1:0-370071 GCA_030068145.1 Diplonema papillatum
TGATCGGTTTGGTGGACTTCATCAGTGTTTGCCAGAGGGTGTCCTGGGGCGGCTTCAGCACGACTGCGACGTGCTTCTCGGTGGCGGCCGCGACGCGGTCGGCGGCCTGCGCGTCTGTGGCTCTTAGCTTCTCTGTCACGCCTTTCACGTACTCGGGAGGCACCAAGATCTGCTCGACCGTTCCTTCTTCGTACATGTGCCCAACAACCTCGGCTGCCTCAGCAGTGCACTTCGCGTCGAGCGACGTGCCGGCTGCCATGCAGGGCACCGTCACAGCGACGCTTCTCCCGTTCCGTTGATACGCGGCGCCTGTTTCCCCCTCCTTGTCACTCAACTCCACCACCACGGCAGTCACCTGCAGGACGTCTCGGATGTCGCAGGCGCTGAGCGCCCGATCCATGTAATCACCGGTCGCGCTCGTGGCCCAAGAAGCGCCAGGGATCTTGAATTTAACGCACGAAGGGGTCTCTACCTGCTGCCACGGCACCGGCTCAGGCGCGAAAAGCAGCTTCTCTATGTTCGAACCCGGCGCATATCTTCCTCCTTGCTTTCCTGGATCCGGCTCGTACGGGCTGTGCGCAGCTTCAAAGATCTGCAATGGTTTGTACGGGACGGGCAACTCATCCACTTCTAGAAGCTGGGATCGTCTGTGCGCGTACACACCTTGCCCACCATATCCGAGATGTTCAAGCTGCAGGATCCAATCAAGGGGCGACCGTATAACCTCCGGCGGGGCCGGGACTGTGGAATCGGCTAATGAGACGTGGAAGTGGTTGGAGTGCCCCGAGGCGTACACGACTTTTCTCCCGCAACTGTTCGTTGGATCCACTGCTTTGATGGCGTCCTTGTAGGCCGATGGTCCGACAATAACCTTGATCACGTTGTTGCCCGAAGCCAGCGCAGCGCACGCTTTCGCCATCTTGTTGATGATGGCATCCGAAGGCTTGGCGGCGCCGGATTTCCATTGCAGCGATGAGGGGATAGCTATGTCGATGTCCTTCCCAAACTTGTGGGTCTCGTGAACCTGCTGTCCCGCCCTCGAGTGCCCCGCTGGGTAGTATGCAACGAACCCAGCCGAATGGGTTATGCCTGTGATGAGAGCGGCGGTTGTCCCCAAGGCTTTGGCAAAGGCGCACATCCGGATGTCGTTCATGTACGAGAACGTTGAGGTCGGGGCAAACCGTTCAAACTGAGAAAGGTCAGGCCAGATTGTCAAGCAGGTCGTCGTGTGACTCGACGACCATTCCACCCACCGCTCGGCGTCATCCGAGAAGACAGCTTCCCCGATCGCAGCGTCGTTGGACGTCGCCCCTTCAGTTCGGTCGTATATGTACCGGAACAGACTCCACGGGTGCTTTGCAATTTCCGCCGTGCACCCCGAGGCTGTGTAGGGCCTGTCCCCGTAGAACGGAAAATTCAGCGCGTGCAGCCTGTCGCAAAAAGCTTGCATTTTCGCGGGGGACTCCGTCGCTATAGGGGGCAGGGCAATGTACGGCACGAGTGGAGGCTTCGCTTCGAGAGGGGTCATCTCGCGACTTTCGAGTTCTTTCGCGGTTCGCTTGGTGGGCGACTCTTCGTTGGACAGACCGACGACCCCCTTGAGGTCGCCGACGGCCTTGTCGGCGAGTTGCTTGAAGTCAAACCCGGCGGATATCTTCGCTTTGAAGTGGATGCTGCCCTTGAAGACGGTGGCCGTCGCCAGCCCGCCGAGCACGGACACCTTTACCTCGGCTTTCGCGACAGCCTCGGCACCGAAGTCGTACGACAAGTCAGTCCATTTCGCACTGCCCTTGAAATGGACCTCAGCGCCCAACTTACTCACCATCCTCACGTTTGCAAAGGACCCTCCCAACGTCCGGGTTCGGTCCTTCACCGGAATGCCGTACGTCTTGTCGAAGAACAGCACACGCAAGCACCTGCCACCGGCCGGCTTTATAGTCGATATCGTCGCTCGGATGTGTTCGCTCGTCTCTGTGTCCAAAAGATACTGCATGTGTCCACACGAAACGTCGGTTCTGTCCATCAGGACCTCAACAGCACGAAGTCGGGCGGTGGTGTGCGGGTGCATCGAAGCCACCTCGATGAGCTTGTCACGTGTGTCCACATCGGTGGGATCCTTCTTCAAAGCCTGCAAGTACGGAGTGCACGTGTGCAAGTCAGCGGCGCTGGAACACATGTCATCCACGAGTCCATGCAGGGCTGCACGAGTTTTCGGCGTCATCTTCATGTTGTGGGCAGCGGTAGCACGCCACGTGTGCTCCCACTCCATGCGGCCAAGAAACATCGTCGCAGCGTCGTCGTGAAGCAGAGCGGTCTCTGCATGCTGCAGAGCCGTGTAGGTCAGGTCACCGACAGAGTAGTCGTCCGCTCGTTTGGTCGTCAGGAGAGCCATCGCTGCTTTTGAGTAGCCCGACTGCGTTGCGTTCCAGCGATTCTGCCACGACATTGCAGCAGACGACAGGAGCCTGCCCGTGTCTTCCATCTGCAACCCGCGCGTGCAGAACTCGTTCCCCACGCACCAGCCAACCAGGTCGGCCGTCTCCTTCTCGGCCATAAACCCAGCAATGAAGAGGAATCGCACACGTTCCAACGCCTCGTAAGGTGCCATCAACATCGACCTCAGTACCTCGGCTGCCTCTGCTGGGTGTTCCTGCCCCCGCTTCGCAACTTCTAAGATGGTCACCTCGGCATCCGTGCACAAGCCTTCGAACTCTTCGAACCACGTGTTGGTCGCTCGCACCGGCTTTTCGAACTCCGTTTCGCTGTGCAAGAAGACTTCCTGGTGTTCTTTCACGTCCAGCACGCGGGCTCCTCGTTGCAGGCGTGGCGTCTCGTGCAGTACCGTCGCGTGCGCAGTGGTTTTCGCCGAGATGTAGTCGTCGCTCCGCGTCACGCTCGTGTCAACCGACACCTGCTTCAGCAGTCCGTCCGCGAATTCCGCCGTGATGGCGTGGTCGAGGGTGGCGTTGTGCACCCCGTCGTGCTTCTGCCGCTGCTCGTTCGCCGCAGGCACCCACGTTTCGCACACGCCGCCTTCGCCGTGCGTGATCAGCAGGTCGAACGGCTGCAAAAATCGGATCTTCTCCTTCGTTCGCTCCGTCAGGTTCGCGTCGATTGGAACGTAGAATCGCAGAGCAGCGCTCCCCTCCGGTGCCACGCCTGCCCCCCCCACGCTACGGCACACCGTCAGCGGCACCTTGTTCCACTCCTCGATGTCCGGGTGAACGGTCAAGAACGGCGTCACACGGTCCTGGTGTTCTGCGAACATTAGCAGGTCCACACTGTAGCAGAACTCTCCGCCCGCGGTTTCGACGCGCGAGAACCGCATGTTCCCCACACGATGTCCTGAAACCGACTCTGTGCACCCCGTCGTGTGGCTTTGTCGCCCCTTGCACGGCATGTGCACTGTGCTCTGCGCTGTGAACTGCACCACGTGGTCCGTCTCCGTGCCCAGCACGCGCGAGGTCTCGTGCACGTCGTCCGCGTTCAGAACTGTGTCAGCTCCCGCCGCCACCTGCCAAATCAACGAGCAACCGAGAAGTCCCAGCACCGGACCTGCCAGCCTCGAACCCTTCGACGGACTGCCCCCTCGGTTCCGTAGCAGGAAGAAGGCACCCGCGAAAATCGCCGCCGCCGTCGCGTCCGGTGTCACCAGGCCTCTGATGCTCGCGATGTCGCCGTCGCCTCGCATCCACGCCCACCCGATGGATGTCCCGCAGAGCACGTTCAGCAGCTTCGCGGCATGTGCGCCGCTGGGTAGCTGCCGCGGGCCTGCGACCAACTCCGGTACGCAGCTCAGCGCGCCTTGCACCGAACGCGCGAACCACATCACAAGCCCAGCCGCGAGCAGCACCTGCACGGCGGGCACTTCATCCGCCGCCCCGCACGCAAGGCAGCACCACACCAGGAACGCCAGGTGCACTACGTCCGACCCGAGGCGCTCCCGCGCCTTCCCAAGCCCGACCGTCCCCACCACAACCGCCGCCAGAGTGCGGGGGAGTACGACGAAGAAAACAATCAGCATCGCCGCCGCCGCCCCGGTCAGCCAGTAGTCGAAAGTGTCCCCCGACAGGTCCGTCCGCCCCCCGAGCGAGCAGAGCCCCACGACGTACCAGTGGAACTTCGCGGCGTCCGACGTCAGCGAAGAGCCGGTCGCCGACATGAGGGCGCGCAGCGGGAGGAACAAAAGCTCGAACCGCCACTGCGGCAGGTCCCCCGCGTAGTTCGACGTCAGGATCCCGTCCACGAGCGAGTCGCCGCTGTCGGTGCCGAACGCGTACTGCCCGAGGTCTTCCTTCACCTCGATCCCGGTGATCGTCGACGCCACACGGCGGTACGTCCCGTCCGCAGCACAACTGGTCACGACGGCATCACCAACCTTCGCGAACTGAGCTTGAACAAACACGCCGTTCACAGCGAACAAGTGATCCTTGCTGATACGGAGCACCCCCTCGGACGTGCATTCGGACGAGTAGCGCACTTCGACGAAGTCGAGGGTCTCAGCCTCTTCCCGGTGGTGGAACCCGTATACCCTTGTGAAATGGCAGCCGGACTGCCGTCCTGTCACCAGCGACAGCGAAGTCGCTGTGGCAGGGGCTGCACAAGTCAGGATCAAGTCACCACTCCGGATGTCTTTGACAGAAACAGGTCCGCTGGGCGTGTGGACGACGGAGGACGCTGGGTGGCAGCTTTTTTTCTTCGGGCACGAGACGCTGCATGACTGGGTACTTGCACCCGAGCACCCTGTCGTTTCCTCAGAGTTACACGCGTACTGACACTGGCGTTTGCGAGTGCCACTGCCGCAACCGCTTGGAATGCTACACGGCCCCCACGCGCTCCACACCTTGCCGCCTGTGTAGACCGAGCACGCGGCCTCCTCAACATCTGTAAGCTCGGCGGGACAAAGACCAGCGTTCACTTCTTCCTTGGAGGCGTCGCACTTCTTGTAGCAGTACGCAACACGGTAAATAGACCCTTGGCCGCACGTTGCATCACATTCCGTCCAAGGTCGCAGCTCCTCAGCGTACACTGGGATAATGCACGCAACCGCCGGCTTTGTCTCCGTACATTCGCTGTCTTCGACAGGCGCTCCGACGCAGTTGATGCAGATAGTCTCTCGGAGGCCGTCCAGGCATCCATCTGTACGTGTAGCTCCGGTGGAGAGCTGTTGGCAGTTTGCAAGAACCTGCCATTCGTGCGACACAAACTGGCACGGCTCGAAGTCGGTGGGGCGGGTTTCGAACTCGCAGGCTTCGAACTCGCCGACGTACGATCCGTCGTCTTCGGGTGTGCACGGCTCGCACGTCACGGTTCTCGTTTTCTTCCCGACTTCCATACACTGCGTGGCGCTGCAGACACTGTACGGCGTCGTGGCCCAGTAAGAGGGCAGCTCTCTGCAATCCTGGCACAGCGCCGGCTTCAGCGAAGCGTCGCAAAGGTTGGACGCTTGGCCGTCGCACCGGTCGCACTCGACGGTCCTGCAAGACGTCCCGCTCCCGCAGGCAGTGCTGCACTCGCCGTAATCCGAGGTCTGCCACTCGTGCGTGTAGAACTCGCAGGGCTCGACTTTCGTCGCTGGACCGTCGCACGGGAGCCCGCCGTACCGTGGCTGGGGGCACTCGCACGTTCGCGCCCAGTGTTGCGACCCGGCGCCGCATGCATTGTCGCACGGGGACGCGACCTCGAAGGCGCACCAGCCGCCGTCGAGGGGTTCGACAAGCGCGAAAACCTCGCCGCCAAACACCGCGATCAACGCCCCCGCGCCCAAGGTCACCCCGGATTCCGGGCAGACGAGCTTCGGGGCGACTCCATGGGCGCTCGAAAAGCTGGTCCGCGCCTCTCCACTTTGGGCGGCCGTCCCTGATTTCCTCTCAGTGACCTCGACCCGGCTGTCATGGCTGGTGGCTACCAAAACCTCATCGTCAACGAAGCAGACGGAGGACTGCCCGCTGCACGACACAGGCCCCGAGCCTGAAATAGCGGCCAGGTCCTCGCAACTCTCGACGCGCCCCGTCGAGTAAAAAGCGGTGTTCAGCAGGCTGTACCGCGAAAAGAGCCCCTCCACGGGATCGACGATCACCATCAAATCCCACCTGCGGTCGAAGACTACGTCGACGCTGTTCGCGATTACGTTCGGAACGAACGCGACGGCAGTGTCGACGGTCCACCCGTCGCCGGATCGAGACAAGTTCGATACGATTATGTTCGCGCTTGCTATGTTGCCAAGCGAGAGCACCAGGTCCCCCGTGCCACGCCGCCAGACTTGCATCAGGCCCATTTCTTTGTCCAACGCCATGCTCGCGACACTAGCGGCACTACAGTTTGCTGGTGATGTCTCCTGCCATTCCACCTTCAACACCTCTGTCACATTTGCCCCGAGGACAGCGAGCCATGCAGTCTGCCCCACGGCCTCTATGCACTGAACCTGCTGGCCGTACCGCTGGTTCCAAGCCGGACTCTCCGACTCGAAAACGCCACAAGGCGGGAACCCGCGCACGCTATCGCGCGCGTAAAACACCACCCGATCGTTCGGGCCTTCGCCCACAGCGAGCAGCTCCCCACACACCGCCGCATCCGACGAGATCCCCGTGCCGTCCGACACACGGTGCAGCGACCACCCGGTGAGATCCGCAGCCTCCAACGCCCCCGCCGTGGCCAGCAGCAGGCCGCAAAGCACCTGCACACGCGGCATCCCTGCGAATTGACACCAGGGCTTTCCGGGTGCTTTGAATCGCTTTTTCTTTTCGTATTGAATGAAATACGTGAAACAAAAAATTCCTTCAGTTGCTTTGTGATGCTGGCGGACGGCTTGCGTTCTCTTTTCGCTACTTGAAGCAACTCTGTGAGGGCCCTAGAATGTTGAGCCTGTGGGCCCCGACCGTCAGGTGGGCCAGGCTAGATTCGGGGCGGCAACCTGGGATGGACAGGGACGGGATAGTCACGCCTTAGCAGTCCCAGGGCCTCTTCATCCATCTGTACATGTTCTCGTGGTCATCGCTACCGCGCTGACCTTTCCCGAGAACACATCGAAGCAAGTCAAAAGGTGTGGCACGTGATTGCGGAAGTGAAAGTTGCACCTCGGAAACCGAGGCAACGGGGTCCCCCGTGTTTAGGGGTCCGCCAGCTGTTCAACGGAGGACAATCCTCCTGCATTCAGCAACACGAAGAGCCCGGGACAGAACGCGACTAGCGGCGTAGGAAGAGGTGCTCCCCTGAGCAACAGCGCCCACAACCGCCGCATAATCGACCCCGGCGCCCAACACAGCCGGACCAGACCTGCTGCGAGCGCCCGCGTCTGGTCCCGCGAACACGCCCTGCCGCCTGTCCACGAACCGGCCTTCCGCCTCCAGCACCGCTGCCCACACCGCGCTCGCGTCCGTCCACAGCACGCTGCCGGAGTCCTCCGCAGCAGTGCCGCCCAAAACGATCTTCCGTAGCACGCCGAGCTCCCGCCTCGCCAACGGGGGAACGTCGACAAAGCCGTCGGCCCTCCGCTCCGCCAACAACGGGTCGTGCCGCTGCGTCTCGGCCGCAAGGTCGAACCCCCACACAGGCAAACCACGAACAAACTTCTCACAGCGTGCCACCGCCGCACCTCGACCTGTGCCGCCTGCGTCCTCGCGCGAAACACAGCGACGTTCTGCTGCGCCTCATCCCGCGACAAAAGTCCCGCACCAGCACGAATGCGGGACAGGAATGGCCGAAGTGTATGTCCGTTTGCGGGATCAAACCGAAGAGAGAGAGTTTGAATAGAGCATCTATTTGGTATCGGAAAGTAGGTGCGAGATCAGGCAAACCTTGTGCGCTAGCTTCGTTTAACCGTGAATCTAATAATCAGGGCTTACCCCACATTCTCGCTTTCATTTCACCAACCCTGTGACAATTATCATCTTCACCGTTTCTGCCAACGCGACCTTTTCCGAGAGAGAGAGAGAGAGAGAGAGAGGTAGTCACGCCTTAGCAGTCCCAGGGCCTCTCCCCACCCACCTATATGTGTTCTCGTGGTCACCGCTACCGCGTTGACCTTTCCCGAGAGAGAGAGAGAGAGAGAGAGAGAGAGAGAGAGAGTTTGAATAGAGTATCTATTTGGTATCGGAAAGTAGGTGCGAGATCAGGCAAACCTTGTGCGCTAGCTTCGTTTAACCGTGAATCTAATAATCAGGGCTTACCCCACATTCTCGCTTTCATTTCACCAACCCTGCGACCTTTATTATTTCACCGTTTCTGCCAGCGCGACCTTTTCCGAGTTTGAATAGAGTATCTATTTGGTATCGGAAAGTAGGTGCGAGATCAGGCAAACCTTGTGCGCTAGCTTCGTTTAACCGTGAATCTAATAATCAGGGCTTACCCCACATTCTCGCTTTCATTTTATTTCCATTCTCCCCAAGTAATAATGCCGATCCGCAAGGATAGCCGCACGCGCCGGGCCGCGCTGAACCGTCGACGGGTGATGGATCCTGACTGGGCGGCTGCTGAGGAAGCGGCGGACGGGGCCACGCGGGAGTGGCGCATGTGGAACCCGTGCGAGCCCGGGGAGACGATGCACGCCCCTCCTCTTGCGGGAAAGGAAGGAAGGACCGGTCGCTGCTGAGGACCGGCTTGGAACGGTCGCCTGGGGGCTGGTCCCCCCCAGCCGACTCCGAACTTGAAGGACCTGGCGGGAGCATGACGACTGCTCTGCTCTCGTCGCCTGCTGACGATGGCGGAAAGCAGGAAGACCCGGGAAGCGCACCGACCAATTCTCCCGGGCACCACCCAGCTCGCCCCTCCTTCTGCGACAGTCGTTTCCCAACGCGACAGAAACCCTTGCCCGACGCCGGCTTTTTGCCTCGGCAGGTCAGGGGGTTGAAGTCGCGAAGGTCGAGACTGCTCAGGGGGAGGCAGCTTTTCCTGCGGCTCCACCCCCACTTCTACGACCCCCCGACCGCAGTTCCCCTCGGCTACCTGCCACCGGAGACGAGGGGCCTCACTCCGGGAATCGGTGCCCCGAGATCGACGAGGCCGCTCGACGTCACGGCTGTGCCGCCGATCGATCTCCGCGGCCTCCGGAGCCTAGCTGGCCCCGGGGCCCGCTTGCACGGCCTGCTCGACCTCCTGACGGACGGACACTCCTTCCGTCGGAAGTTGTTGGAAGTGCCTGTCCTGCCGGGTCGGAAGAGCGACGCATTTGCCCGGCATGCGGTGACGCTGGAAGGTGTCGGGTTTGTGGAGCGGGTTCCTCGGTCGCAGCCGCTGAAGTGCGTCCTGCCGGCATTCGCCGTCGAGAAGGGCGAGCAGCACTCGCGCGCCATCGTCGACGGCCGCCCGCTGAACGAGCTGATGGAGCCCCCGCCGAAGTTCAGCCTCTTGCGTGTCGACGAGGTCATCAAGAAGATGATGTCGAAGTCACACGCAGTCGTAGTTGACCTGAAGTCCTACTTTTTCCAATTCCCAGTAGGACGGTCGACGTCGGCATTCTTCGGGCTTCGAACGAAGAGGCCGGACGGGGGCGTGGCCCTGTATCGGTGGCGCCGTCTGACGATGGGCTGGTCGTACTCGCCGGTGATTGCGCAGGACTCCGCACTCGTCGTCACGGAGCCTGCGAAGGACGACAGGGTCGTCTGGTACGACGACTGGGCCCTCGTCGGTGACTGTCCGGACGCGCTTCGCGCAGTGCGCGACCGAGTCCTGCGACGCGCCCGCCAGGTGCGCATGACGGTCAACGACGAGAAGTCCGTCCTCGAGCCCAGCTCGACGCCGGTTGTCTTGGGGGTCGAGTTTGACCTCGCGGCGAAGAGGTACCGACTGAAGCAGGAGTGGGCGAGGAAGGCGCACCTCCTCTTTTGCTCGGTCGGTTCGATGCAGATGACTTTGCGTGGCGTTTGGAAGGTCGTCGGAACCGCCATTTGGGCATGGACGGTGTGGGGCACGCCACTCTGCAGAGTGAGCCCGGTGCTTGCCTGGATGGGGACCCTGGCGCACCAAGTCCTGACCGGTTCCCTGGGCTGGGAGTCGCTGGTCCGCGTGAGCGACGACGTTCTTCCGTTCCTGGCTGGGGTGAGGCGGCGCCTGTCGGGCAATCGATGGGTCGTTTTCGACTCGAAGCAGCGGGACACCCTCGTGGAGGCGTGGTCCGACGCCAGCATGCAGGGATGGGCCTGGCTAGTGGGTTCCATGGCGATGTGGGGCCCATGGAGGGATGCACCGCAGCACATCTTCTTCGCCGAGCTTACGGCGGCCAAGTTTGCGGTTGCGTATGCGGCTTCGCGGTCTCCGCTGTCGACAATCAGAATATTTGTCGACAACTTGCCCGCCGTCAACTGCCTGAAGAACTGGAAGTCGAAGACCGAGCTCGGGAACCTCATCCTGTGCCAGGTGCGCGACGTCTTGGAGGAACACCAGTGTATCCTCGAGACTGTATGGGTCCCGACTGCTGAACAACTGGCAGACGTCTGGACACGGGATCCATACAGGCGGGGTATCCGGCCGCCCCGGACCCCGTTCTGTGTTGCATGAGGTTCCTTACCTCGAAAGTTTTGTATTTGCGCTCCTGATAGCGCTGTTTTCTTTTTGCGAGACCCGGAGGCAGCGGGATCTCAGCTCATTGAGTTTCACGTCCAGGGATTTTTATTCCACATTCTCGCTTTCATTTCACCAACCCTGCGACCTTTATTATTTCACCGTTTCTGCCAGCGCGACCTTTTCCGAGAGAGAGAGAGAGAGAGAGAGAGAGAGAGAGAGAGAGAGTTTGAATAGAGCATCTATTTGGTATCGGAAAGTAGGTGCGAGATCAGGCAAACCTTGTGCGCTAGCTTCGTTTAACCGTGAATCTAATAATCAGGGCTTACCCCACATTCTCGCTTTCATTTTATTTCCATTCTCCTCCTAATCATACACTACCCTCCGGGAAAAATGCCGGTACACACGGGTAGCACGCGCCGCCGGGCCGCACGGACCAGCCGTCGGCTGATGGATCCTGACTGGGCGGCGGCTGAGGAAGCTGCCGACAAGGCCACCCGGGAGTGGCGGGTATGGAACCCTTGCGAGCCCGGGGAGTCGGCGGCCCCCCGTTCGCCGGCGGGAAAGGGGGAGAAAGCCGGTCGGAGCTGAAGACCGGCATGGAACGGTCGTCTGGGGACTGGTCCCCCCTGGCCGACTGCAGACTTGAAGGACCTGGCGGGAGTACGACGGAGGCTCTACTCCCGCCTCCGGCTGGCAACGCCGCACAACGCGAAGACCCGGGAAGCGCTTCCACGAATGCACCCGGGCACTCGGAATTAGCTCATCCTACCCTTTGCGACAGCCGTTTCCCGACACGACAGAAACAACCCTTGCCCGACGCCGGCTTCTCGCCTCGGCAGGTCAGGGGGTTGAAGTCGCGAAGGTCCAGGTTGCTCAGGGGGAGGAGGCTTTTCCTCCGGCTCCACCCCCATTTCTACGACCCTCCTACCGCAGTTCCTCTCGGGTACCTCCCACCAGAAACGAGAGGTCTCATTCCGGGCATCGGTGCCCCGAGATCTGCGAGGCCGCTAGACGTCACGGCAGTGCCGCCGATCGATCTCCGCAAGCTCCGGAGCCTCGCCGGCCCCGGGGCCCGCTTGCACGGCTTGCTTGACCTCCTAACGGACGGGCACTCCTTCCGACGGAAGTTGTTGGGCACTCCTCTCGTGCCGGGTCGGAAGAGCGACGCGTTTGCCCGCCATGCGCAGACGCTGGAAAGCGTTGGGTTTGTGGAGCGCGTCCCCCGTTCGGAGCCGCTGAAGTGCGTCCTTCCGGCTTTTGCTGTTGAAAAGGGCCAAGGAGCGGCGCCAGAACGACTCTCAATGACCAAAGAATGCCGCTAGAACGACTACAAATGCCGATAGAGCCTGAATGACGGCGGTCGGCCAAATGCAAATGTCCAAAGAACGGCGCTTGAACGACTGCAAATTGCCCAAGAGCAGCGCCAGCATGACTGAAAATGGCCAAACTGCGGCGCGAGAACGCTGCAACAGGCTGGAGACCGCCCAGGAATGACAGCCAATGACCAAAGAGCGGCACCAGAATGACAGTGAACAGCCACAGAGTGGTACGAGAACGACTGCAAATGTCTAAATCACCTTGCTTGAGGGACGGCAAATGACCAGCAAGCGGCACCAGAATGACTGCCGACGACCAAAGAACGGAGCTAGAATGACCACAAATGCCCAAAGAGCCGCGCCTGAATGACAGCGAACCGCCAAAGCGGTACTAGAGCGACTGCAAATGTCCAAAGCACCTTTGTTTGAAGGACGGCAAATGACTGCAGAACGGTGCCAGATTGACAGCCAATGGCCAAGGATTGGCACCAGAACGACTGCCAATCGCCAGAGATCGTCCCAAGAATGACAGCCAATGAATGACCAGCAAGCGGCACCAGAAGTAACGAACAGCGTGACACGTGAATGGTATCGTTTGGCTGAACAGGAAACTGTCCAAACCTGTCAAAGAATCCTGATCAATCATCAGGCAAAGACAGTTGGATAAACAACAAAGACTGCCTGCGTCGGCCGCGCTTGCAGCGCGTTTCCGAGGAACACCACGAGGAGGTGCAGGTCAGATTTTTGTCCCTCATGTCAAAAACAAGCAATGAGCCATCGTCTGGACTTCGAAGCGGAGGATGATGAGGAATATCCTTTGTGTGACTCTTGATCCCTTTGAAGAGTTTCCTGCAGTTCACAGGGCCACCTTGCCAAAGGAGCTCTCAACAATGCGATGAGCGCCCCTGATGTCGAAATGGGGAAGAAGTTCCGATCTTCGAAAGAACGTCGTTCGTCTGTACTTCGAATTCCTGTGAGGGTTTCTTCAGATGCATCGGTCAAAACCATCATCAATTTGAGCACGCACACCGCTCTCTGCACTTGTTCACTTAATCGCAAAAAAAATGGCATACTTCATTGTTTCCGGTGGGCGCCAAAACAACCGGCATTGAACCTCGTCACCCCGCCATCTTTTATTTTGGTGTCATGTTCTTCCGGTTGTTTTTATTACCTTTTTTGTCGTTTCAATTCTGAATGGTTTCAACTTCTTCTTGCTCGAGTCGGGCCTCCCATAGATGAGAGGCCCCCTTTCCTGGACAAGACGGCCGCCTTCTTTCAAAGGTTCGGGATTCACGAGGGGGCCCGCTAGGGCCACCGAGTGCGGGTTTGTGGGGGATCAAATTTGGGCCATTACATTCATGTAACAGTGGTTTTCGGTCAAATTTGGCCCATTACATTGATGTAACAGTGGTTTTCCGTCAGATTCTGCCCATTACATCGATGTAACAGTGGTTTTCCGTCAAATTTGGGCCATTACATTGATGTAACAGTGGTTTTCCGTCAAATTCTGGCCATTACATTGATGTAACAGTGGTTTTCGGTCAAACTTGGGCCATTACATTGATGTAACCGTGGTTTTCCGTCAAATTCTGCCCATTACATCGATGTAACAGTGGTTTTCCGTCAAATTTGGGCCATTACATTGATGTAACAGTGGTTTTCCGTCAAATTCTGGCCATTACATTGATGTAACAGTGGTTTTCGGTCAAATTTGGGCCATTACATTGATGTAACAGTGGTTTTCCGTCAAATTTGGGCCATTACATTGATGTAACCGTGGTTTTCCGTCAAATTCTGCCCATTACATCGATGTAACAGTGGTTTTCCGTCAAATTTGGGCCATTACATTGATGTAACAGTGGTTTTCCGTCAAATTCTGGCCATTACATTGATGTAACAGTGGTTTTCCGTCAAATTTGGGCCATTACATTGATGTAACAGTGGTTTTCCGTCAAATTCTGCCCATTACATCGATGTAACAGTGGTTTTCCGTCAAATTCTGGCCATTACATCGATGTAACAGTGGTTTTCGGTCAAATTTGGGCCATTACATTGATGTAACAGTGGTTTTCCGTCAAATTCTGGCCATTACATTGATGTACCAGTGGTTTTCGGTCAAATTTGGGCCATTACATTGATGTAACAGTGGTTTTCCGTCAGATTCTGCCCATTACATCGATGTAACAGCGGTTTTCCGTCAGATTCTGGCCATTACATAGATGTAACAGTGGTTTTCGGTCAAATTTGGGCCATTACATTGATGTAACAGTGGTTTTCTGTCAAATTCTGCCCGTTACATTGATGTAATGGCCCAAGTTTGGGCCATTGCGTTGATGTTTTTGGGGAGGGCCAGTGCAACTTGGACCTGATAGAGCCGTACCGTTCGGCCGGGGGGCAAAGCCCCCCGAACCCCCCCTTATTTCGACTTTCCAGAACAAACCAAACCCGTACATTTCAGCGGTGTCGGAAGCCAAGAAGGCAGGTGGTGAAAATGGAAACTGAAAAAAAAAAAAAAAATCCCGCGGGCTCGGGAGATTTGGGGGTGGGTGGGTCCCCCCCCCCCCCTTTGGGCGGGCAGTTGGCCTGCCCGGGTAATAATCCGGCGTCCCTTAGAGTGAGTTAGTCTTATTTCACGTGCATTCGTCTTGTTTCACAACAGTGCATTGTATCAATCCACAGGATACAAAAGAATTCGCCTCCCGCTGCCACCCTTCCCTCCCCGAAAGAAAATATGTCCGAAGTCGGCGTTCGTCCCGCAGTACGAGTCGCAGGCTTCGTCTGCGGCCAGCACCCCGAGGACGCCAAGGCCCATGGCGACGTCGAGTGCGCCAAAAGGCACCATGGAAGCGCCCCCCCCTCCGGCGATGGGAAGGGGTACTGGCAAGAAGCGGAAGGGCAGCAGCGGCGAGGCGCAAGTCTCGGTGGCAGAAAGGACGGAGGCCGCCATAGCGGACGCACAGAAGGAGTCTGTCGCGGTCGCGAAGGCGGTCGCTCTGGAAGAGGCGCAGAAGGCGCAGGCAGCCGCGCAGAAGGCGCAGCAGGTAGCAGAGAAGAGGGCGGCCGAACTCGCCCTGCGGCTAGAGCAGGTGGAGAGGGGCGCCCAGAGGGGTCTCTCCACGCAGGCGGCCGAGGTGGCGGCACACAGACAGGGCCTGGAGGCCGCCAGTGCGCACGCAGGCGAGGTGGCGGCGGCCATCGGTGAGATTCGGCAGGAGATGCAAGCGATGCGTCTCGAAATGCAGCAGGTCAAACAACAGCAGCAGCAACGCCAGCAACAGCAGCAACACCAGCAACAGCAACAGCAGCAGCAGCAGCACCAGCAGCGGCAACAGCAGCCGGACCACCATAACCCCGGGATGGAGCAGCAGACAACGACGGCAGAGAACGAGGCCCTGAGGGCGCAGGTCGCAGCACTACAACGGCTGCTGAGCTCTCGAGGCGAAGAGGCGCCCCAGCACCCGGCGGACGCTTGCATGGCCCCCCCTGAGACCGAAGAGCCGTCGAGACCCGCGTACCAGATGCGGTCCACCTATCTGGTGGTGGGCGATTACCGCCTCTGGTCGACGGAGGTGGCGCGCCTGCCGCTGGTCGAGGTGCGAAGGGTGCTGGACGAGAGGTTCGAACCTCTCAAAGCACTGGAGGGCGACCGGGCCCAGCTCCGCCACTTCGTCGGGGTGTTGGAGGAGTGCTACACGCACTTCGCCGATGCGATGACGGCGGGGGTTGCGGGGCATTGGATGTCCAACGCCGCCGTCCGCACCGTCAAAACGACGCTCCAGCGCCTCGAGGCGCTCCTGTACGGAAGGCAGGCGGAGATCCCCGCCGGAGCCATCAGCCGCTATGAAGAGGCGGTTTTTGGCGAAGGTGTCCCGGAACAAACCCGGGAGTTTCGTCGGGAAGCAGACCGGAAGGCGAGGGAAAAACCCCGGAAGACAGAGCCGAAAACGGGCGACCCGCCAACGGGCACGTGGCGGCAGCGCACCAGCTCGCCCCGCCCCGGCAAGGGGTTCAAAGGCGGAAAGGGCTCGAAAGGCGGGAAGTAAGGCCCTCGCCCCCCCAGTCAACACGCCAAACCCCGTCCGCGGCCAACGCGACGGCAGCGAGACGAGCTCCGGCCCCGACCGTTGTAGCTTCCGCCCATGCGACCTCACAGCGACCACAGACAGTCGGAGCGACGCCAACACCCGCAACAGCGCAAGACCGGCAGCAGCCAGGTCTGACAGGTGCAGCGAAGCAGTACGGGGTCGCCACGCAGCTCATAGCCGATCTGGGGTTTCCCCCTCCCTCTCTGCGGTTGCTGAGCCAGGAAGAACGGGAGGCTTACCTGGAGGTTCGTGCACACGCGTTCTCGGAAAACACCCTCAGGATGACCTGCGTGCAACTGAGAAAGCTGAAAGCCCTGAAGGCGCAGTACCCGGAGGCGCGACTCGGGGAGCTCATCGCCCTTTTCTGGCACGAAACAGCTGCGGGGCCGGGAGGGTCGCCACAAACTCCCAGCGGACGTACGCATCGGCGCTCAAGATGGCACTCGACCGGTTTGCACCCCACGCGCTGGATCAAGAGACGTCGCAGCTGCTGATCGCCTACGTGAACGGGCTGACCGCGATGGGGGCCGATGTGCCGAGGAACCCAGCGCAGCCGATACCGGCGGCCGATTTCGAGCCGCTCATGGACTCCCTGTCCGACCGGCAGGGCGCCTACGTGGCCATGATGCTGAACCTGGGCCTCCGCTGGGAGGGTGCCCACAAGTTCAGGCAGTTGGAGCTCGTGTCGGACGACGGCACAGTTGCAGTGGTCCGCGTCCTGCTGACGTCAAAGGGGGTGCAGCTGCCCTACAAGCGGAACGCGTACCTGTGTGGCGTCTTCCGGGAGAAAGTCTCGACGGTGTTCAACGGCCGTGCGGTCGTGGAAGGCGCAGATTTCGCGGTACCATACAGGGGGCTGCTCGAGAGGATGAAGCGGCACGGGTTCACGACTCACTCGCTGAAGAAGACGTTCGCGGGTTTCGCGGACAGCCACACACGGAACCCACAGGACCCAGAGGCAGACACAAAGCTGATGTCGCTCACGGAACACCGGCAGTGGAAGAACGTCGAGCTGTACCTCGGCGCAGATCGTGTCGCGGAGCGACGAGACGCCATTCTTGGCGTGAAGAAGCTGCAAACGGGCATGCAGCAGGGGATGATGCCCCGGCAGCAACAACAAGGGTGAGTGGCGCTCGCCCGGAGTCGCCTGGATTCTCTGGATGCGGCACGGGCATGCGAAGTAGGAGGCGCCGCGCACGTAGGGGTGTGTGGCGCAGGTATTTGTTGTTGTTGGAGGGCAGTGATTACCCGGACATTGATCTTGGTCCGGGTGTCAGTGGCGGCGGCCCGCCGAAAGGTGGATCGGAAGAGATGGACACAGTCGTCGCGAACACGCTGAACTTGGAAGTCGTCGAGGGGTGGCAGCAAGCCGGCGAGGTCTCGGAGATTCGAGCAGTACTCGGCGGTGCCCGGTTCAAGCAGCTGTTTAAGGATCGTCCGAATCTTGATGCGCTCCCGGGGAGGATGTCGCAGCTGAGCGAAAAGCAGGTGCTGGATCTTGAGCGCATGGGCGTTCTCCGGCGCAAGAAGAAGTCGGACCCCCCGGTGCTGCACGTGTGCAAAGCGTTCACCGTCCCGAAGCCATCTGGGAAGAGAAGGCTCATCGTCGACGCGTCGGGCCTGGGAGACCAGATGGTAGAGCCATACTACACAGAGCTCCCGTCGATCGATGACGTCAAGCGCTGTGTGGAGAAGCACGCGGTGGTCGCCCAACTGGATGGTAAAAGTTACTTTTACCAGTTTGGGGCGTCCGCGCTGCAACAGTATTTCGCGGTGCGGACTTGCGTCGGTATCTTCTTCCTTGTCGTTCTGGCCATGGGGTGGACATGGTCAGTGTACATTGCGCAAACCGTGGCGCAAACGGTGATGGGGCGCAGCGCACGCGGCTTCACGAATGTCACAGGACTCGTCTATGTGGACAACTTCCTTCTGTTTGGGGATTCGCATGCGGGTGTTGAGAATGCGGTGTCTGGGTTGAGGCATTGCGCGAAAGAGTGCGGCCTCGTGTTCAAGGGCGGAGACGACAGCCCGTGTATTACTGCGGACGTTCTGGGTATGGAAGTGCATATGGTCGATAAGACGGTCCGCCTCTGCGACGCTTTCCGCAGCAAGTTCGGTTCGTTCTGGGAAGTCTACTCGATGAAGCCGTCCGTCCAGTCGTTGCGACAGACCTGGAAGCTGTTTGGTGGCATCTTCTGGGCCATGCGTGTACTTGGCATTGCCAGATAGACTATCTGCGCTTGAAGCAGTTCATGTCGCGCAGGGCTAAGGACATCTGCAGTGGGGATCGCAAATGGGACCATCGCGTTGTCTGGTGGAAAGACGCTTGGGCGGACGTAAAGAGGATAGCAGCGGTCGTCTTGCAGAACTCGCCTGTCTCTGTTATCTTACCGACGGCGGCGACGACAGAAGAAGTGTGGGCGGATGCCTCTGGCGCCGGCGGCGGATACGTCCTGCCTGATTACGGCGTGGTGAAGTCCTGGGCTTGGACCGAGCGACAGCTCGTCTACCCCATCCACCTGAAAGAGGCCTGGGCGCTTGAGGGGGCAGTGCGGCATTGGCTTTGCCTTCGAAGTGACGAAAAGGGCGTCGAGATGAAGACGGACAGCGCGCTGGTCTGGCATGCGCTCCGGAAGCTGAAGGCGACGGGCTGGCTCTTCAATGAGTCCATACGGGCCACCGCGGACCTGCTCGAAGGCGTGAGGTGGACCGTCGATTGGGTCCCCTCGAAGCAAAACATCGCTGACGCTCCGTCGAGGAAGTTCTAAGTACAACCTGGTTTTCTGTTTTCTATCAGTTTTTATATTTTTCTTTCTGATCTTGTTTTGGGATGGTGCCGAATTAAGCTTGGGTCGGTGCCTGGTCCGGTGGAGGGCTAGAAAACAGCAACTAATGCTAAGGCAACCCAAAGGGACCCGGCTACAAAAAGAATTCGCCTCCCGCAATTCTACTTTTATTTGATTCTCCTTTTGTTTTTTACGATTCCTTTCTTAGCAGAGTTCCGGCCTGGAGAACTCATCTTCCGCCGATGATTATTGAATTGACCTTTCCTTTTGTGCTCAAGGCCGTGACCAAGAAGGCCGAATAAGCAGACGGTCAGGATGGACCGCAACACCAAAAAGGACATTGTGTCCCCACAAACCCGCCAAACAAACAAACAAGACAACGCAAGCCCGAGCAGCAGAAGAAGGTCCAGGACCAACAGAAGCCAGCCAGCAACCCGAGAGCAAGTGGTCCGCAAGCCTGCCTGTATATTCTGGTCTTAATTTCCCGCTACGAGACGTAGTCGAGAAGGGAAATTTAAGAAGAATATACGGGCAGGCTGCGGACCGCTTGCTGGGCGTGCGGAGGCGAAGAAACAGGGCTGGCTGCCTGCTTGCACAGGGCGCGATCTTGTGTGTTGAAGGGTCTTGGCTTGCGGGTCCTATCCTCGTGAATTCGTCTTGTTTTTTTATTAGCATTTAGAGTGAGTTAGTCTTATTTCACGTGTATTCGTCTTGTTTCACAACAGTGCATTGTATCAATCCACAGGATACAAAAAGAGTTCGCCTCCCGCAATTCTACTTTTATTTGATTCTCCTTTTGTTTTTTCCGATTCCTTTCTTAGCAGAGTTCCGGCCTGGAGAACTCATCTTCCGCCGATGATTATTGAATTGACCTTTCCTTTTGTGCTCAAGGCCGTGACCAAGAAGGCCGAATAAGCAGACGGTCAGGATGGACCGCAACACCAAAAAGGACATTGTCCCCCACAAACCCGCCAAACAAACAAACAAGACAACGCAAGCCCGAGCAGCAGAAGAAGGTCCAGGACCAACAGAAGCCAGCCAGCAACCCGAGAGCAAGTGGTCCGCAAGCCTGCCTGTATATTCTGTACTTTATTGGAAACGATACTACACTTTAGCCCGTGAGTAGTGTCGTAGAGGAGGGGAGCTCGCCCTTCCTTTTGTAGAGAGAGCTATGGGAAGGCTCAAGAGAACAGACACGTGGGGCTTTAGTAGAGGTAGTGTTGTACCTTCTGCTTCGGAAGCTTCCCTCCCACACCTACCGCCAGCAGCTGAGACAGAAGAGGAGAAAGATGCACGGCAGGTGCGTCCAATGTCTGCTGCCCCACCAATGGTGGGTGTGACGTATTGGGGGGAAAGTTCCATTGGCAGGTTCGGTGTGATCAGGGACCTGATCATCTCCTCGTTAACACAATCCGCCAACATCAAAACCCCGAGAACTGATTCTCTAGCCGTGGGACGTGCCTACCTTAGCCCCACCGATTGCGAGGCTGAGCACTCGATAGCATCGTCGGTCATGTATATGGCCCGTTTAGGCGCGAAGACAGTCACATCCGCGAATCTGTTATGGCTCACAACAGAACGCCCGAGGCTGTTGGTGCGACTCGGAGGTTTCAGGCATGAGCTAAGTCCTGACGTCCCCGCGCCGTTGAAGGACGGCGCGGAATTCGAGCCGAGGGAAGAGGTAGAAGAATGCGATACCTACACTGTGTCAGTTGCGTCCGGTCAGATCGATCAAGGCGTGCGACAGGTAGCAGATAATATCGCGGCTACTCTCAGCGCAGATGCGGCGTCTATCGCCAATTGGATCGGCACTGCGCGCACAATTAGTGCTCCCAAGATTCAAGTCGTGTTCAGACGGGCCATAGAGATGTCTTACAATCTCTGTCGTGGCGACCGGAAGTCGGTAGAAAAGAGAACGTTTTGTCTCACGACCCAGGCTCCATTTAGAGCGGCCTGGACTTGGGTGACCTCAATGGACCCATCTCCAGTGGTCGAGCAAGGCGGTCTCCTACGAGCTACAGGACATGCGGTCTCCAGGCGAGTCGTAAACGACATCCGCGGGGCGGGCGGCGTATTCAAAGGCCTGTATTTAGTGGTGTCAAATGAAGAACAGACACACTTCTACAAGGTTGGAGATGCGCTTCCGATCAACTACAACTACCACGCCCTGAATGGTGCGCAGAAGCGCGTCAGATTAATCGCCGAAACAAAAACGTCTGACGAGAGCACTGCAGGATTAACCGAGTCGATCATTGATGACGAGCGGATCACAGCTGAGAAGGTTTCAGGAGGAGTTCAGGTGCCAGAAGCGGCTCTTATCTCAGAAGAAGCATTCACCAAGCTGTTGGCGAACAACAAGGAACCAACCTGGGCTGAGAAACGAGCCTGGGAGATCGGATCTTCGTCCAAAATCGTCACATTTGTAGGCTCCACCATTGCGTCACATGGCCAACGCTTCGAGTGCGCAAGAGAGGTACCGATACGCAGCTTCTTAGACGCCGCGTTGCCAGTTTGGCAGGGAGGTGCCATCGCCGCGTCCGCTTTTATTCTAAGAACGGAGAGGAATGCAGTCGCCCAGAGATCCACCATGAAACCGGGAGATCTCCAGAAGCCACGGAGCGTGCTGCGAAAAACAAACGGACTCCAAGCCACTGTGTCAGGCTTGAGTCCACTGGCGTTTGCTCCATTCATGGAGGGCCGAGCGGACGGGTCGGAGGTCTTCCGCGTACTGTTAGAGTACGTGACAAAGTGGGAACAGATAAGGGTCTCAAGCACCATCGTAGCTACCATGAATCCAGGAATGGAATTGGCGTTAAAGGTCTTCTGTTTCTCTGGACGGATTGGGAGCGGCAAACCTGTCGTTCGGAATATTATTAGTCTTCAAAGAAACAAGTTTCTTTTCCTACTAATAAAAAAAGTTCGGGGTAGCCGTACCGTGGCAGGATCAAATAGTGGTAGACAACCAGACGTGTGTCAAATAACTGTTCGTATTCGACCCCCCCCCTCTACAAGCTCAGGCCGAATGCTGAACTGTTGTTGTAGGTCTTGTGCCGCCGTACTGAACTCTTTGAACGCCTCCGCGTACTTCTGTTTGCAAAGGGCAGATGAGAAAGCGCTTCTTGATGAAACAAGCTCTGGGTATGAAACCCACTGAGTTTGAAAGAAACTTTCTCCCTATAGATCGATTGGAACTGGAGACTCCATAGGTCGCGCAGGCGGAACGATTGGTCACCGTTACCGCCACTGATCTAGGGATCACTGAGAAAGGAGACCTCGTGCAAGCCCTGAGAGCGCTTGCGGCGGAGGCGTCCGACACGTGGACGCTATTAGAGGGTGGACGCGCCAGACCACCGGGGGAAGAACTCCCTCAATCACACCCCGCTCGCAAGTTATTCGGGTTCGGGAGGGATGAGTACCGCCTGCTCATCTTGCTTGCCGCAAAAGGAAGAGCGCCCTCCGGCTGGTTTGGTTACAGGATCAATCCACAGTGACGGTCTCGCAATGTTACTCGGGGTATGGTGCGTGCAGTGCCGACCTTCGAATAGCGGGAGAGACGCTGAGGGTAGTGAGTGTGTACGTACCGTGTCACAAGCGCGACGTGCTCGTAGAGCGACTTGGAGAATGGATAGCGCTCCGAGCAAGAGAATGCTCGACCGACCTGGCAGTAGTCGGCGATTTCAACCCGAGGACGACCCCCCAGGTGGAGAGGCGGATGCGACAAGAGCATGTACAAGAGCTGGTGCGGTCACGGACGACGTTCTCGAGATCGAATGCAAACTCTTCGCTGGACAGAGCTTTCGTTCCACGTAGATCAAGATGGAGCCTGGACTTCATCCGCTTCACCGGCGGAAGTGACCACGCGATACTGGCCCTCAGTTTCGATAAGTACATGAGGAGGCCCCCAGCGATGGGGTACCCAGCCGCGCGCCAGAGCCTGCACCAGGCGACCTTTCCTGAGCTTCTAGACGCCTTGGACGCCAGTGCGGCAGCACCCCCACCCCAGCCCCGCGGCACGAAAACCGCCCGCCTGCAGAAAGCTCTTCACCGAAGGATGGTAGCACGGGGCGAAGCCGATGTAGAGCAGAGACGAAGGCTGAACGCCGAAATTCGATGCATCCGGAGGAAGCTGGACGTTTTAGCCCCCCTGCGGAAATCGCCGAATCTTGCTGCACCATACCAGCCCCCGCTGTTAGAGAACCCGGAAGACTTCACGAGTTTTCTCCGGAAGAAGTACGCATCCGACGTCCCGCAACCTCCGGTGCTACTTCCAAGGAACGCCAACCCGATAGCCATCTCCCCCGACGATATAAGAGAAGCCGCCAAAGCCGTTCGACCCACTGCGAGGACCTCTGACTTCTCGCCGAAGTTTCTGCTGAAAATGGAAGACGAAGCGATTGCAGCGACGTCAGTCGAACTAAGCAGATGGGTCCGTGAGGGAGTTCCCGAGCGACAGAGAGTGGCCTGGGTGTTTCTCTTCTGGAAAGGAAAGATGCTGAGGGCTTCCGATCCGAGAGGGTACCGACCGATTGCGATCATGCCCCTCTTCGCAAAGTTGCTCCATACCGCGGTGTACTTGAAGATGAGACCCTTGGTCCTAGAGTACGTCAAGCGCTGCGGCTTCCAGTACGGTTGCGGGCAACGCAGCGGAGCGGCGCAGGTAGCTTTGTTTGCGAAGGAGTGGCTGGAGTCCGACGTTGCATCGAACGAGGACGACGAGCACCTGCTGTTGCTTGTGGACGTGATGGCCGCTTTCGACTCGATTCCCCACGGAAGGCTAATAGAGACAGTTGGACGCAGGTTAGGCCCCGAGTGGGCAATAACAATAGCAAGGGTTATCGAGAACCAAGCGGTGACGATTGCGCATCACGAAGGTTTCACGGCGCCCGTTGCCCTCAACCGCGGGGTCTTGCAGGGTTCGCCGCTAAGCGTGCTCCTTTTCATCGTGTACACCTGTGAGCCCCCGGCGGAAGCAGACGCGCGAATGTACGTCGACGATTTGGTCGCTCGCACGACAAGAGCTCGACTCCCGTACACTTTCGGAAGAGTGCAGAATTGGGCGAATTCTAAGGGGCTGGAGCTAGAGGAGAAGAAAGTCGTGGTCGTGGCGAAAAGCTCCTTTGAGTGGAGTTCGAACCCCGTCCGTGAGACCGTGGACAAGGCCGTGCTGCTGGGCGTGTGCATACACGCGAAGAGACACGCCGGAGGATGTGAAAATGACGCAGACTCGTGGACTACACGAACTCGCACCTGTACCGTTCTACCCGGCGAAGGTGCGCGTTCTACACGACACATGTGCTCCCCACCCTCTCGATGCACAGTCTGTCGACCTGTTTCGACCCCCGAGCACCGAAGCTGACGGCAGCACAGTCGAGCCTACTCCCGAAGCACCGCTACAGCCGGGGCATTAAAGAATTCGCTGGCTGCAAGGATGGGTACGCGTGCCAAACCGTCGAGTCCTATGCCTCAATGCAGCAAACGAGGGCGTATTTGGCGTTTAAGCGGGACGGAGTGGGGGACGACCTCCCGACGAAAGGCTTCCGCCGCAGGGCCCCTCGAGAGACAGCAGAAGGGGCAAGCCTTCTTGCTCAGACCGTGAAGCTGGTGAATTCACAGTGCAGAGGAACACGGAACACCGTAGTGGCGAGCGACGGCGGTTTCGTAGAAGAAGAGGCACGTGGGTCAGTAGGTGTATCGATCGGCGCGAAGAAGATCGGCGCCGTCCTGCGAGGGACGGTTACATCGAGTACCGACGCTGAATTGGCGGCGATGCTGCTCCTGGCAACGGCGTTGAGGATTTGCGGAGTGCTGGCCAACCAGCTGGTCTGGTACTGCGACAGTCAGGCTGCAATACAACGAGTGCAGCGGAGACGTATCGGAGACCCGGTGGCAGAGTGCCTTGGCGAGTACGCGGAGTGCCTGCGGTGGAGTAAGGGACACGCGGAAAACCAGCACATCAACCGGGCGGATGAGGCGGCGTCGATCACTCTACGTGAGGGAACGCCGGCGTTGGATGTGGAACACCTCCACTGGAGAAACGGGGAGAAGGCAGTATGCTGCTTCGCAGCCGGGAACTTCCCCCAGCTGGAGGGACCAGCCGAGTACGTGCGGCGAGTGTGCCAGTACGGACGAGCGAAGACCGCGACGAGGGCGATTCGGCAGATGGCGACGGGGAAGACGACGAGAGGAAGCACCCTCAGGGCGCTGGAGACGGTCCCAGGGGCGGTGGACCTCCTGCTCGCGATCGTGAGAAGGTCGATACTGCCGAAGGGAACCCGCGTGCAGTGTAGACGGTGTTGCGAGCTGGCGACCGCAGAACACGTGCTGCTTGCCGACGACGACACACACAACGAAGTGTCGGACATCCGAAGCGCCACAACGCGTCGCCCGCCGGTGGTAAAAGAGCTCCTTGAAGACTTTGCGCTGAAGCACGGGCCGGCGGTACTGCACGTCGCGAGACGCGTGAAAGCCCTGTGCGATGACCCGCTCGCCGCCCGATGGTCGACGCTGATCACGACGTATTCGGTCTAAGAAGCCCGGCACCGAAATAGCCGATATGAGAAATGTGGACACTATCGAGAGCTTTGGTTTTATCTTTGCGAGCGGGACACCTAGAGGGCGAACGAGGCGGGACTACGAATTCTTCTTTTCTTATAGAGACGGCGCGAGACAAAAAAAAAAAAAAAGACGTTAACCCAAACAACTTCCGCCGGTTGAGAAATCTTGCCTAAAGGAATCAACTGCCTTCGGGTAGGCTAGTCTGACACTAGTTGTCGTCGGGAAAAAAAAAAAAAAAAACGCAGGAGGGGAAGCGAGGGGTGATCACGATCCCGAGCGGGAAGGGGCCACTCAATAAAATAGTTTCTTGGGAAACCATCAAAGAACAACTGCTTTATTCGACGTATACGATGAGAAATCCGGTTTTAGACATAGTAAAAAAATATGCACCGACTTTGTTCTTTTTTGTTGCTACCCCTCTATCCCCCTGGATCAAAGAACTTTAACACCAAAAGAAAATGAAGCCGCACTCTCTGCGGCCAGTAGTGAGCAAGATGTACGCTCTTCACCCACTTGTTGTTATGAGGGTTTTTGCTTCGAACTGCACGGTGGAGTCTAGCCTCAGCAGCTGGAGACAAAGTCGAGTTAAAAAAGCGGGTGTCGCCCGCTCCTTCGGTGGATTTACACGCGTTTTGATTGCAGCACACCCGCTTTTCGGGTGTGACTCAGGAGCGGGACTCCATTGTGTGAAAGCCTGTTCCCCATTCAGGGCTTTATGGGGAACAGATGGAGCTAGCGTGAGTTGAGCCAGCTTGGTTGGCTTCCGGTGGCACCTCTTCCTCCACGTCCACCCGCAATTCCGCAAACCCGAGAGAGGGTTCCTCCACCGAGCGGTCATTTTATTTGTATACTGCCGTTCAACCAAAAAAGACCCACTTTGTACTGTCTTCTCCCCCCTCTAGCTTCCTTCGAAATGAGCACAAACAAGGCAGTCCCTCGAGTACTTCTTGATGAGTTTTCCTAAGGTACGCAACAAAAGCGGGTCTCAAACCCCGTGCACGCACGGGCAAACCTGCTGGGCGGCTTCGGGCGGGGCTGCGGCTGCGGCCATTTTGTCCGCGAGGGTCGTCTTTTCCGTCTCGAGCGCCAGCAGCTGCGACTCGAGGTCCTCGACGGTTTTCGCGTGCGCGGCGGCGGCCGCCGCGGCCTTCCGCTGCAGCTCTTCGGCGCGCGCCTGCGACTCGGCGCCGGCGGCGATTCCGGCTTCCAAGTCGCGGATTTTCTGCGCGAGGCTGGCGTCCGTTTCCTCTCGCTCGCGGGCCCCCTCCACAAGACCCGACAGGGCCCGCTGCGCCTCTGCGAGCGCAGCTTCGGTGTCCTGCCGGGCCGACAGATTGGCTGCATGTTCGGCCTCAAGCTTTGCGAGGGCAGCCTGCCCGGTAGCGTTGGCCTTCTCCGCGTCGGCGAGCTTGGCTTGCAAGTCGGAAGCTGCCGCCTCTGCGGCTTCAGCACGCCGTTGCATATCGGATTGGCTGGTTCGAGCCGCGGACAGGTCGGCTTCCAGCGTGTTGCGTTCTTCGACGTGGGCGGCGCGGTTTCGCTCCGCCGCGGCCGCCTCGCTTTGCTGGGCAGCCAGCGCGGTTGCGAGGTGCGCGTCGAGGTCTGCCGCGCGCTGCTTCAGGGCGGCGGCGGCCTGCTCGAGGGCTGCCTTTTCGCCGGACAGCACGGCGGCGCGGCCCTGCCACTCCGCCTCGTCGCGGCCGCCGTCTTCCCGCGCCTCCGAGACGGCCTTCAGCTGCCCGCGCAGCTCGTCGATGACCGCGTTCAGCTCGCCCCGCAGCGCCGCCTGCTTGCCGGCTGCCTCCGCCCGGTCGGCCTCCTGCTGCGCAGCGGCGGTTCGCGCCTTCTCCACACCCCGTCACTGGAAGTTTTCACAGCACTTGACAAATATGCGTGTCAATTAGCAGAAAAAGATAATATGGTTGTATACAATACGTTTTTGAAAAAATTCGGTCGTGCGGTGAAAAAAGAAAATGAACCCAAAAGACACTTCGCAGGTCTCCCCGACCGCATGGTACATATGGGCAACGACCATACCTCGAACCAAAAAGCTGCTACCTCGAACCAAAAAGCTGCTACCTCGAGCAGCGACTCGCAGACCCGAAAAGCACAGAAAACCGACAACCAAACCGACGATTCGTGGTACAAAAAAGGAGAATGGTGGTACAACAAAACAGACCCCGTAACCCCATGGGTTATCTTCAACAATACCTCATAGATGGCCGGTTGATAACGTTATATAACGTTATATAACGTTATAACGGTGATAACGTTATATAACGTTATATAACGTTACATAACGGTCGAAAACGCAAAATAACGGAAAAAATAACGCAAATAACGGTTTTTAGAATTTTTCCGATTTTGGCCATGTTTCCAGATTTTTAGAGTTATAGTTCGCTTGAGAATCCGGGATTTTAGAGTCTCCGGGTGACTTTCGTCGAATGGGTTCTTTTAAAGCTAATACGGGTGGGTTTGTGGGGGCATGCATGGCTTCTTTCGTGTACACCTTACTTGGTCGCTTTGGCGAGTCAGGTTCGAAACAATTTGTGACCGACACCAAGTTCTCGCCAGGTTAGGTGAGTGTTCTTGGGCTCCCCACGTCTTACAAGTTGAGCAGGAGTTGCCCTGTAAACCGTATCGGTCCATTGTTCGCACCATGGCTCTAAGTAGAGTAGAGTGTAGAATAGCTCAGAGAGGTTTGCTGGTAGCAGCGAACGTTGCGCTTTTCGAAGTGCGGCGTCGTTGCTCTCGGTAGTAAAAAAAATTTTTTTAGGAAAATACGTAGTTGAACTGTTCGTTGCTCGCCACAGTTAGGGCACTCTGGGCACACTGGGTACCCGTGGTGTATCTAGTTTTCGTCCGTCGGTTTCTTTGAGGTAGCGCGTCGCTTTGCTTTGTGTTTCTTTTTGCACCAGGGCTCATGGTGGCGTAGACTTGTGAAAAGTGGTTTCCCCACTGTTCGGCCGTCACTGTTGCAATATGGGCATCTGTCTCGTTTCTTCGCGGGACCCTGTAGTGTGTATTCTAGTTGAACCGTTGGTGGTCTTTCTTTGCAGAACCGTTGGTGCACGCGCAATCCCTGTTTTCCTTTAAAAAGGTGTCCGGCTGCCGTTGTACGTGCATGGCAGTAGGGGCATTGCAAGTCGTCGTCGCTGCTTGATTCTGGTTCCGTGGTAGGGGTGGTGCTTTGCGGGGTACTTAGAATTGTAGGTGTGGTGGCGCTGTTGTCGTCGGTAGTGTGCTCGTCGTACTGCGTTCCAGTTTGAGAGGCGGATAATTCGTCTCCTCGAATGGCGTCTAAGAGGTCCTGGGTTAAAACCGCGTCTGCAGACATGGTTGTCGGCGAGGTGGGTGTGGTTTTGTGGTCGTTGAAGGGTAAGAAGACTGGTGGGGGGACCTCCATTACTTGGACGTCTTGAGGCTGGTAGACGCAGAGGAAAGTCTCGTTGCTGGAGTATGTCGGGGCAGGTGTGTGGTGCGTCCGAACACCGTCGAAACATGACCATCGTTGGCTTGCGTCTGCAGACTCGTTGAGGGCGTGGATGACGTAGTGGCCTGCGTTGTTGTGGCCGGAGTGTACGGCTATTGCTCTTAGATTGAGGGGGGCGTTACGTCCTGGGAGTGTGATGGTGTGGTCTGCGTGTATGGCGGTGCGGTTTGTTGTGTCGTTTTTGCGTGCCCTTTGCAGTTGGATAAGCAGCATTGTGTTGATGTGTTGGAAGTTAGGTCTTGTCAAAGTGGTGTTGGTGTGTTTGCAAGCTTCACATTTGTAGTCGACGGCTAAACGGGGTGTGCTCCAGAGGTTCAGACATCTCTGTATCGAATTGCCGCCTGGTGGAAGGTACGTAATGTCTTGGGTTTCCGGTATGTTGGACTTGGAGTGGCTGCATTTTTTGCAGGTTGTGGTAGTTGTGATGTTGTGCTGGAGGCCGACGAAAGTGTCATGACGATTCTGTTGACAAGCTTGGTGCGCTGCGTTTTCGTTCAGTAGGGCTGTAGTGATTGCACGAAGGACTTCCCCGAGATCACACTGCTGCCCGTCCCCGAAGGGTCCGTCGATGCTGGCGAAAACATGCAGGAGTGTCGCTTGCGTCCGTCTTCCTGTGACCCAACCGCTTACGGCTGCCGTACAATCGCCCTTCGAGTGCGATGTACATTCGTTGTATGTAACCACTTGTTGGGCCATGTCGGTGGCGGCGATTAGGTTCAGCGCTCCATTTTTGTCATTTTTTCCTCATTTTGGTCCATTTCGGTCATTTTTTCCGATTTTGGCCAATCTTAGCCAATTTTTCCAGACTTTTGCCGATTTTTTCAGGTTTTGGCCATTTTGCCGATTTTTTCCAGATTTCGGCAATCTTTGCCGATTTTTCCAGATTTCGGCCATTTTTGCCGATTTTTCAAGATTTTGGACAATTTTGAGATTTTGGCCACTCTGGCCGATTTATCCAGATCAGTCAATTTCGGCCATTTTTTCCGATTTTTCCAGATTTCCCGATTTTCCAGATTTTGGTCAATTTCGGCCATTTTTGCCAATTTTTCCAGACTTTTGCCGATTTTTGGATCCCGGTCACAAAAACTGTTCGGAAACAAACCCTGGTCCGAAAAGAATTCGTAGTAACCGGTCCTCAGGGGTCCGTATAGCCCCTCCCCAGAGCTTTTTCTCTTTTACTTATTTTCTTGCGGACTTCCACCCAAGCGCGACAAACGCGATCCTTCCGGATTCACATGACTCTTTCACTGTGCGATGTTGTTCTTGGGATGTGGATGTCTGCAGTTTTGGGTTTCCGGCGCGTGTCCCTCAGTCGGTGGCCCGTAACGGTCGTTTGCAGTGTCCTTCGTGAGGCAGCAGATGTCACCAGCATGATCCGGCCACTGGAGTCCAACTTGTCCAAGCTTGTCCACTCGGCAGACCGTTGCGTACTATGCCAGTCAGACAAGGTCCCAGTACCAAATATGGGTGCATGATGAGCACGAGACATGCAAAGTCGAGCAGTCACAGCTGGCGCTTCCCGTAGAACCCAGCCAGCCCGGGGTCGGTTTTCTTGATCCGGTCGATGAATCGTTGTTCCGGGCTCTTACTTGGTGGTTTCGTGACAGGGAGAACGCTGGGGCCAGTCAATGCCAGGTCGCGGGACAAGGCCTCGACGCGCAGCGTTTCCGCCACCTTCTTCCTTCCGCGTCGCGCCTTTGCAACCGAGGCGCTGCTGCTGCTGCTGTTGCTATCCGTACTTTCGGCGCGAGGCCGTTTGCGCTGTGTACCTGGGGTCTTCGGCTGAGCTTTCGGCTGAGCTTTAGGTTGAACCTTCGGCTTCGGCTGGACCTTCGGGGAGCTTTTCGCAGGCATAGTCGATATTCCCTTTGGAAAGACTAGTGTGGCTGAAATCGAAGCGGGTGGGGCGGTACACGTGTTTTTGTGTTTCCGACGATCCCGAATGGGTGTACAGATTGGTGTCTTTCGACCTTTTTTTTTTTCCGCGCACGGACTGCCTGTTCGAGCTTGTGCGGGTTTAAGAAACTCAGACAAGAATAGCTCTGGTGAGGGGCAGGGCATAAATGACCAAAACCCTGGAAAAATCGGCAAAAACGGCCAAAATGGGCAAAGTCTGGAAAACATGGCAAAACTGGCCAAAAATGACCAAAACCTGGAAAAATCGGCAAAAATAGCCAAATTTTTGAAAAACATGGCAAAAATGGCCAATCCTGGCCAAATCGGTAAAAACGGCCAAAATGGGCCAAAATCTGGAAAACACGGCAAAACTGGTCAACATTGACCAAAATCTGGAAAAATTGGCAAAAATAACCAAAATTGGCCAAAATCTGGAAAATGTGGCAAAAATGGCCAAAAATGACCAAAATCTGGAGGACAGTGTGACCTCCCATGGACTGGTAAAAAACCGTTATATAACGTTATATAACGTTATATAACGTTATTATAACGTTATTATAACGTTATATAACGTTATTATACCGTTATTATAACGTTATATAACGTTATATAACGTTATAACGGTCAAATAACGTTATTTTTCGACCAAAAATGGCAAATAACGGTTTTATAACGGTCAATAACGGTTTTTCTGGATTTAGGGGGGGGGTAACAAATAACTCCGGGAATAACGTTATATAACGTTATATAACGTTATATAACGTTATATAACGGCCATCTATGATACCTGGCAAAAAAAATGGATCAAAAAAAATGGAAAAGACTATGATCTAAACGAAGACACGGGAAAGTATGAAGAATGGCACAAGAACCCAAGTCGGGAAACCGACCAGAACAATAAAGGCGGCAAAGGCCGAAGTGGAGGCGACCGAAGCCAACACGACGGCCAGCAAGGCAGAGGCCAACACGACGGCCAACACGGCAGGGCCAACACGACGGCCAACACGGCAGAGGCCAACACGGAGGCCAGCAAGGCAGAGGCCAACACGACGGCCAGCAAGGCAAAGGCCAGCAAGGCAGATGCCAACACGACGGCCAACACGACGACCAGCAAGGCGGCCAGCAAGGCAAAGGCCAACACGGCAGAGGCCAACACGACGGCCAGCAAGGCAAAGGCCAGCAAGGCGGCCAGCAAGGCGGCCAGCAAGGCAAAGGCCAACACGGCAGAGGCCAGCAAGGCGGCCAACAAGGCGGCGGCAAAGGCCAACACGGCGGCGGTCGCAAAGGCGGCAAAGGCCAACACGACGGCGGTCGCAAAGGCGGCAAGTAATTAGTTTTTTTTAATTCGAGACTGGAGGTCCTATGAACATGCAATGTGAATAGCCTCTATTCGAGCCAACCCCACTTTTCTCTACTGTACTGTTTTTGACTAGATAATAGCGCGGAGCTAACTTTTTCTCCCCCTGGGAAAATGTATATGGGTGGCAGAGTGAGCGGGTGTCGGCCTTCAGGCCGGTGTGTCCGGGTTCAAACCCCGCCCATGACACTTTTCCGGTCGAAGATTATTTCGAGGTTTGCTTTCGTTTCGGGGCCTGATGTGCCCGAAATTTGCGTTTTTTGCGGAGTTTCTCAGCCCCCCGGAGAAATACCGGAGGGGGGGGCGGCGGGAAAAGGCTGCCCCAGGGCGTGCTGGGCCCCGGGTAAGAGGCCAAACTTTACACCCGAACTTAGCTTCACCCGGACTTTGTTTCGCCCGAACTTAGCTTCACCCGAGCTTTGCTTCGCCCGAACTTTGCTTCACCTAACTTTGCTCACCCGAACTTAGCTTCGCCCGAACTTTGTTTCGCCCGAACTTAGCTTCACCAGAACTTTGCTTCACCCGAACTTAGCTTCGCCCGAACTTTGCTTCACCAGAACTTAGCTTCGCCCGAACTTTGCTTCACCCGAACTTAGCTTCGCCGAACTTTGTTTCGCCCGATCTTAGCTTCACCAGAACGTCCGAACTTTGCTTCACCCAGAACTTAGCTTCGCCCGGACTTTGTTTCGCCCGAACTTAGCTTCACCTTCGCCCGAACTTTGCTCACCCGAACTTAGCTTCGCCCGAACTTTGCTTCGCCCGAACTTAGCTTCACCCGAACTTTGCTTCACCAGAACTTAGCATTGCCCGAACTTAGCTTCGCCCGAACTTTGCTGTTCCCCGAACTTTAACTGCTGCCTCCAGTCTCGCCACGCGCCGGCCTTAGCCGAGCGCACTTAATTTTTATTTACCGGACCTGCCCCTTTCTCCCCATGTCAATCCCTTTCTCCCCATTTTAATTTTTATTTACCGGACCTGCCCCTTTCTCCCCATTTCAATCCCTTTCTCCCCATTTCAATCCCTTTCTCCCCATTTCAATCCCTTTCTCCCCATTTCGATCCCTTTCTCCCCATTTCGATCCCTTTCTCCCCTCCCTCCATGCATTAGGATTTTTTTATCCTCTGTAAGACCCGACATTTCTATCTTATATAAGCCGGAAACTATCATTTTACTAATCTCAATGACATATCTGATGTATGTTCATATCCGGGTAATATTTTAGCGATAATTAGGGGGGCCCACGCAAGGCAAGCTACAATGGGGCAATTTGGGACAAAAATTATGAGGGCTTTTTTACCGCGCATCCGAGGAGATTCTTCATGCAAAACCCCCAAAAAACACGAATGTGGAGTAGTTAGAGTGGTAGGAAGGTGGTTCAGCCCTCAGATCGAACATCTTCTCAAAAACTTCCTGCTCGGTGCAATGTCTCCTGGGCAATTACCATGGAAAAAAGGGGACTTCACAGGAAAGTAGATCTAATCGCGCGAGGGAGATGCTAGACCAAATTTTCGGAGAAACGAAACGAAGTTGGCTATTTGAGGAATATGGAACTGGAATTCTGGAGAAAATGGCTTTTTTGCCGCAGTTTCTTTTTGCCGGCTTGCTAAATAATGGTTTCCATGCCGTACAAGGAAGACCAAGCCGGCCGTTTCCTGTGTCACATCGTTTTCCGGATGCCTCGATAAGTAGCATGCCATGCAAGACGGAGCCGGCACTTTCGCAAACCACCAAAAGCCAAGGGACAGAACAGGGCACGTTTTCAAAGGGGCTTCCCCGGCGTAGTTCGCTTCCCCCTCGGTGGGGAGGACGGGCCCTGCGAGGCACGGACACGCTTCTTCTTTTCTTTTGCTTCGCCCCGAGACTGCTCGCTGTTTGCCATCATGGTTCGAACTTCTTCTTCGAGCTCTCCAAAGTGAGGACTCAGCAACTCGACCAGGACATCCTTCTTCGAACGTTGAGTTGGCGGAGCTGCTTCACACACTTTGGCTAACTCCAAGAGCTGGCTCAGATACAAGGACTCGAGGGCACTAATTTGAGACTCTTCTTTTGTCACTATCATGCTCTTCGGCAAAGTCGTCTTTGCGATCTTCCGAGCTATCCCACCCTCTAGATGGTGCCTTTTGCAATTTCCTGAGCTACCACCCTCTAGGACGCGCTTTCCGAGCTATCCCACCCCTCTACAACGCGCTTCTTGCAGTTTCCTGAGCTATCCCACCCTATGCAACGCGCTTTTTGCAACTTCCTGAGCTATCCCACCCTCCGGTAGGCGGCTTTTGCGATTTCCCGAGCTATCCCACCCCCTACAACGCGCTTTTTGCAACTTCCTGAGCTATCCCACCCTCTACAATGCGTTTTTTTGCAATTTCCTGAGCTATCCCACCCTCTAGATGGTGTCTTTTGCAATTCCTGAGCTATCCCACCCTCTTGGACACGCTGTTTGCAACTTTCGGAGCTATCCCACCCTCTAGATGGCGCCTTTTGCGATTTCCTGAGCTAGCCCACCCTCTACAACGCGCTTTTTGAAGTTTCCCGAGCTATCCCACCCTCTAGATGGCGCCTTTTGCGATTTCCTGAACTATCCCACCCTCTACGACGCGCTTTTTGCAACTTCCTGAGCTATCCCACCCTCTACCATGCGTCTTTTGCAATTTCCCGAGCTATCCCACCTCCAGATGACGATTTCTGCGATTTCCTGAGCTATCCCACCCTCTAGAACGCGTTTTTTGCGATTTCCCGAGCTATCCCACCCTCTACGTGGTGCCTTTTGCAACGTCCTGAGCTATCCCACCCTCTAAGACACGCTTTTTGCAATTTTCCGAGCTATCCCACCCTCTACAACGCGCTTTTTGCAGGTTCCCGAGCTATCTCACCCTCTACAACGCGCTTTTTGCAATTTCCTGAGCTATTCCACCCTCTAGAACGCATTTTTTGCGATTTCCCGAGCTATCCCACCCTCTAGATGGAGCCTTTTGCAACTTCCTGAGCTATCCCACTCTCTAGGACACGCTTTTTGCAATTTTCCGAGCTATCCCACTTTCCACACCGCATTATTTGCAAACTCTTGAGATAGACTGACACCACCATAAGTGGATTTTTGGATGGTGAAAGAGGTCGCCAAAATGCACGAGCTGTCCAAAATATGGTATTGCACCTAGAAAAAATGATGTTTTCGGGAGGAAGGTGTGGGTTATTAGCTCAAAACCCATGATTGCGAAAATCTCAAAAAAATGGTATCTGGGCCAAAAAAACGCGAAGTGCATTTCCCCAGCAAACCGTCCATGAAAAGTACGATGTTCACCTGGAGGCTCGAAAATCAGCCAATCTGGGGAGGAAAAATGTGGGGCAACATCCGGGGAACATGTATAAAGGCAACAAAGTTTTCCGCGGCACGAAAAGCTTGAGCAACCACCTCTTATAATTTTTGTCCCAAAAAAAAAGGGGGTACGTGGGCCCCCCAGTGAAGGCAGAGGAGGAAAGGAAAGTTTACTACACAGAGGAAGCAGCAGCTGGAGAAGTTGGGAGACCCAGTGGTGGCAAAATGCGCCGCGGAAGCCTCGGAGACGACCTAAAACGTTGATTCTTGCCCCCGAAGGCCGGTGCAGGAAGTCGCTCTGCCTAGCAAACGCATGAGGGAGACCATGCAGACGAACCCCGCGCACGAGTTCAACAGGGCCAGGGCCGTGTGTGGGTCCGGGAGGCTGGCAATGGCCCTCGCCCGCTTCTCGGCCCTGTCCAGGACCTTCGCCACCGCCTCCCGTACCGCGGCCTTGGACCCACAGGGAGCTCCCAGAATCTCCCAGCTCTCCAGTGAACACCGGGTCACGGCCGCGAACTCGCCCGCTCGCCCGCGAGACAGACCACCTCGCTCTTCCCTCTATTGAGGTCCATTCCTACCGCGCCCCCCTCCAGCTCGAATGCGGCGAGCCACGCGATCAGGTGCTCCCATAGCCCCGCCGCGGCGCCATCATCCAGGTAGAACGCTCGCGCGTCTAGCTGGGACACCCGCAACGGGTCCCGTTGTGCTGGGGGGGCCGGCTCCTGTAACGGGGGGGCTGGTTCCTGTATCGGGGGGGCTGGTGCCTGTACCGGGGGGGCTGGCACCTGTACCGGGGGGGCTGGTACCTGTACCGGGGGGGCTGGTTCCTGTGCCGGGTTTGCTGGGTCCGCCCCTGTCCCGTCCACTAGTGCTTTCGTTGTGATGCAACTCGTTCCGGTCGCTGGTAGCTGAGCCGTCAGGAGGGCACGATACTTGCGCGATCCGCCGTTTGTCGTCTAGATTTGTTAGGTGTCTCCGCCGGTTGCCAGGCGGCTGTCCGTAGCTCGTCACAGCCCGCTCGTGCTACGAGAGCACTGGCGAATGCGCCTTGGACCTCATCCACAGCAGGTGGTACCTCCAGACATAACTCGATGACCTTTTCTTATATGTCGGGAGACGCAAGAAGAACGTGGGAACGCGGTCCCGCTGACCTTAAGCCCCCGTGAGGCACCTGCATCTCCGATAGACAGGGTGGTGTTGTCTTCTATAACTGCTCGTCTTCCCCTGTTAAACCTTCTGCGATTACCAACCGTTCCTTCATTGTGCAACCCTCATTAGAGGTTTAGGGATGGCAATAGGGCACGTACCCTCTTGCGAGGGCATGGAAATGTGTACTTACACCGATCATCCGCATTTCGGCGGAATTTGCATTTCGAAAAGTGCGAAGAATTCAGGCGTTGGCGGTTTGAACGGTTTTGAAGGCGAGAGGACAAACCTGCTTACTGAACAAAAACTGACCACCCTGTCAACCATCAAGCAATAAAAGGGTTCTATTGAATTTCGCCGGAGCGCTGTGTTCTTTCTTTTGGTCTTCGAATTCCGGTGCACACGGCGCGTTTGGACTGCATGACAGCAACTGAGTATTTACCAGCAGCGCTGCCAATACCAGTCGAGAGAAAGCGGAGGATAGATTGAACGGGAATTGCACATTGATTGCAGACATGAACGTTTGTTACGAATCGTACTGCCTGTCCCAAGGAGCACTGTTTGAGGTAAAACATGTCGGCTGTTTAAACAAACAGTGGCGCTCAGGTGATCATGAGACTTGGACTACTTGAAGAGATATTACAGAGGGTGTCGAAACTCACATCCCCGTCAGCAGTCCTTGCCCATAGAGGTCCGATGCTACTCCTACAAGTTGTATGCGCTGGTCAGCTCATCTGCTGCATCTATGTCGGTGAGGAACTGCTGAAAGGTCGCTTCTTTGACTGTCTTGTTCCGTGTAGCAAACATGTACGTGCTGAAGAGCATCGTTACGACAATTACTGCACCCATGCCAGCCAAGACACCAATGAGGAAACTATCGTCGTCCTCCAGATCTGCGACTGGTGGGTCTCGTTCGGTTCCCAAAGGCTGTGCGTGTGTGTGCACTTTCCATGAATCGTCAGTTGGCTAGCACATACTAGGCAAATAAAAAGCCTCCGCCTTTGCGTTATCCATTTCATTGCTCAGATACGAGCAACAGCTCTTCGGGGTCCGCTTCAGTTACGAAGCGCTCGAATACTATCTCTTTCTTTCTCCCTGCATTCGAGAAGAAGACAGCTATCCCAACACCTATGATAAGAAGCACGACGCCAACTCCGCCTAAGAGAATGCCGATCTCGAAGCCACCCTCATCATCAGGCTGTGCGCTTGCATTCCTATCCTCTGGTGCGTCTCCCGGAACAGCGGGCTGTGCATTGTGGTTAGACTAGGCCGTTTCACGACTGTTGGTGGTTCACGACCCCTTGCATTTTGCTCTTAGTGCCTCCTATTCTCCTACGAATCCGCAAAGTCACTTTGCGCAATGTCTTGCACCGATTACTGGGTTGCTACGCCAATCACTTACAAGATTTTTTGGTATCAGCATTCCTTTTGTGAAGATGGTCCGGTATGTTATGTATTCCCGCAATGCCGCCCGTGTGGCGCGCCTCATGTCACAACTATTTGGCGAAGACGGGTTTCTGGCAGTATGTTCTTTCTTTGAAAAAGTCTGGTTCAGAAGAAAGGAAAATACCTCATCAGAGCAAACGGGCTCCCTTCCGATGGCTTCTCCATACTGAGGTGTTCCGTCAGCCAAGTCCTTGCAAATGCATTCATAGTCAAGTAGGCTGTCCACAGTCTGAACTGGATCTGAGCACAGAAAGCGAGCGAGGTCGCAAGCTGGTATGCCACTGGCGCACTCATCATGAAGCTGAACGCACATCGCAGGGCCTCCTATCTTGCTTATGCCATTTTCACAAGTGCACGTAAAATCATTCAGACTTGCAGCCGACGTATCTGGGTCAATGCACTCTTCTTCGACTCCACCAGCTTCCCAGTAACACGGACTAGTTTGTGCTCCAACGCTGCACTCATCGCAAATATCAACGCTCTGACCGATAGCGAAAGGCTGACCAAAGGGGCAGGCACATTCAAAGTCACCAGATTCCATCGGGTTATTTTCTGTACAAACTTGCCCAGCTCCGCACGGGCTCGTATCGCATTCATTCTCACCACAATCAGCCACAGCCCCATTCTGCGCTCTCAGTGAATCACTGCTTTCGCAAATACACCAGTAGTTGTAGTAACTATTGAAGCTGGTATTGTCATCTTGACAGCGTTGGCCGACTGGGCAAGGCATGTCATCACATTCGTCAGCCACGCAAGTGGCCGGTCCATCAGTTTTGCTGAGAGACGTGTCGGACCGACAAGTGCAAATGAAATCGTGAAGGCTCCCGGCAGATGGATTCGGGTCATTGCACGTCTGGTCTGCGCCACACGGGTCAGCTCCGCCGCCACATTCGTCGTTCTCACACGTCGCAGATGTACCCGTTGCAGTCACTCCATTCGAACACATGCACATGTAATCGACGAGAGAAAATGGCGATGGCACAGGGTCCGTACAATCCTGCGCGTTGCCACAAGGTGCTGCTGAGCACTCGTCGAGTGAACAAGTGGCGGGCTGGCCGACCGTGGCGATGGACGTGTCATTGTCGCAGGTGCACGTAAAATCGTACTGATCCTTGACAGAAGGGCTAAAATCGAAACACGTTTGATTCGAGCCACACGGATCCTTGTCGCACTCTTGCAGTTCACAAGTGGCCATCGTGCCTTTCGCAGTAATACCGTTCTTGCATTCGCAAGTGTAGTCGCCAACAGATGAGATGTTCTGGTCTGCGTCGAGACAGGTTTGAATGGGGCCGCACGGCGAGCTGGCGCACTCATTCTTTGAACAAGTTGCCGGTCCTCCCACTTGCTTTACGGAGGGATCGCTTCCGCAAGTGCAGGTGAAATCGCCGATACTGTTCGATGCATTATTTGGGTCGAAACACTGTTGGTCAAGAAGACATGGAGCGTCGGCACATTCATCAGTCTCGCACTGAGGAATAGCGCCTGTTGCCTTTACACCGTTGCTGCAGGTACAAACATAGTCCAGCGTTGCAGTGACTGAAGTATCTTGGTCAGAGCACGTCTTGTTTGACAAGTCCGGATTCAGCCCACACGGGTAGTAGTCGCACTCATTATGAGTGCACTCCGCTGGGCCATCTACCATTGTAAGACTCGTATCTGATGAACATGTGCAGGTGAAGTCGTGGTAAACTACTCTGTTTGAGTCGTTGCAGGTTTGGCCCGGACCACACGGATCTGTCAAGCATTCATCATGAGAACAAGTTGCGGATGTGCCGGTAGCTGTCACATCGTTGTCGCAAGTGCAGATATAATCATACAGTGACGTGAAGTCTTGGACGGGATCGACGCATGTCTGACTCGTTCCGTCACTATTCAAGCCACACGGGTTGTTGTCGCACTCATTCGCCGAGCAGGCAGCAGGTCCTCCAACTCTTGTGTTGCTCGTATTGGCGCAAGTGCAAACGAAGTCCAACCGGGACGAGCTAGTGATATTCGGATCTGAACAGGATTGTTCAGGTGTGCATGGGCTGGACAAGCACTCATTGAAATCGCAACTTGCGGCGCTGCCAACTGCTGTTGCTCCGCTGGCAATACATGTGCACCTGAAATCGCCTGTTGACGATGACAAATTAGTGAAGTCGTCACAGGTTTGCAGGGGCCCACACGGCCCCGAAGCACACTCGTCGATGTAACACGTCGCAGCACTCCCGATCTGCTTGATGGACAAGTTCTCATCGCAAGTGCAAACAAAATCACGCAGTGAGTTCCCGTCTGCATTGGGATCGGTACACGTCTGGTTCGATCCGCATGGCATTGCTAGGCATTCGTTCTTGTCACAAGAAGCAGCTGACCCAATCGCAGTCACACCGTTTGGGCACGAGCATTTGAAATCTCCCTTGGTGATGAAGTCAGGGTCAACACAGTCCTGGGTGCCGCATGGGGTTAAACGGCATTCGTTCACAGGACAGGCCGCGCGCATTGCGATTGTGGATACGCTGTTGTCCTCGTCACAAGTGCACGTAAAATCGCCAATGACCATCTGATTTCCGTCATCGCAAACTTGCTGCAGACCACACGGATCACTTTTGCACTCATCACGTGCGCACTGCGCTCCAGCCCCGGTTGCCGCATACCCGTTTCCGCAGGTGCAAGTGAAATCAAGTAACGATTTTGGAGATTTGTCATTGTCCAGACAAACTTGGCCACTGGGACACGGATCGTTCGAGCATTCGTCGAACGTGCAGTTCGCGGGGCGGCCCTTTACTTCGATAGTTGGATCCGCATTGCAACCACAGATATAATCGCCTAAACTCGTTGAAGCTCTGTTCGATTCGGTACACGTCTGACCGCTTCCGCACGGATCCGGGGTGCACTCATCAAGCTCGCAAATAACTGAAGCTCCAGTTGTCTGAACGCCATTCGGACACGTGCAAGTGTAGTCCAATAAAGAAGTAGTTGAGATGTCAGAATCCTTGCAGGTGGCAGTCCCACACGGGGAAAGTAAGCATTCGTCAAAAGAGCAGGTAGCGGCTAACCCAACCGAGCTACCATTCTTCGGAGCTACACAGGTGCACGTGAAGTCGGAGGTCGCATCTACAGCGGTATCGGTGTCGGAACACGTCTGATCAGCTCCACAAGGAGAACTCTCGCACTCGTCTATGGTGCACGTTGCTGGGGCAGCGGTTGCAGTCCCAGTTCCTGTATTGCACGAGCATATGTAATCGTTCGAGTTTGTTTGATCGGGATCCACGCACTTCTGCTGGGACCCGCAAGGATTGACCGACCCGCCACACTCGTTGGCGGTACCAGTCGTACAGACAGCGGCCTGCCCGGTCGCAGTGGTTGTTGAGCTTGCACAGGTGCACACGAAGTTGCCTCGGGAAGTAGCAGCTTTCTCGCTATCGGCGCATGTTTGAACCGAGCCGCAAGGCGATGTTCCACACTCATCAAACTCGCATATGGCTACCGGCCCGCCGGTTCGTTTTATTGTCGGGGCATTGTCGCACGAGCACACGTAATCGTTCAATGAGACCGATGAGAGGATGTTTTCGGTACAAGTCTGACCAAGTCCGCATGGTGTTGCAGCACACTCATCTGTTTCGCACACGGCAGGGCCACCTGTGGTTGTGACACCGTTGGAACATTTGCATATGAAAGTTCCCAACGCAAACGGTCTTTTGTCAGCGTCTGAACATGTTTGGCTTGCACCGCAAGGCAAGTTCTCGCACTCATCCCGTTCACAAATGGCAGGTGCTCCTGAGTTTTGAATACTCGCGTTCGCAATACATGAACAGACGAAGTCGGAAAACGCCGCCGCAGAATTATTCGGATCTAAACAGTTCTGCCCTGCTCCACATGGACTATTGACGCATTCCTCGAGAAGGCACACAGGCGCACCTCCTGTGGCAACGACACCGTTTGTGCAAGCACATGAAAAATCTCCCAAAGACTTCACTGCTGGGTTTGGGTCATCGCATGTTTGGCCAGTATCACAGGGTGAAGGAACACACTCATCGAGAACACAAACCGCTGGTCCTCCTTCTTGTTTGACACTCGTATCTGCATTGCACGTGCAAGTAAAGTCCAGCAAATAGTCACCCTTTGTATTGGGGTCGTTGCAAGTTTGATTGGCACCGCAAGGCTGTGCATCGCACTCGTTAATCTCGCAAACAGCTGGCGAGCCGGTTGTGACAACGCCATTCAGGCAGGTACACGTGAAGTCGAACAAGGCAGTCGACGACGGATCCAGACAGGTTTGACCAGTTGAATTGCAAGGGTTCTCGTCGCATTCATTCATTGTGCACACAGCCGGAGCGCCAATTTGCGTGATACTGGAATCAGAATTGCACGTGCAAATAAAGTCCGCTCGCGAAGAAGCTGCTGGGTTGGGATCGAGGCAAGTTTGGCCAACAGGAGCACAGACGGCCAGTGAGCACTCGTCGATGTCGCAAGTTGCGTTGCCTCCTTCTGATCTTACACCATTGTCACAGGCGCAAGTAAAGTCCCCGATGCTAGCAATGGACGGATCAGGATCCGAGCAGGTCTGATTGATACCACAGGTTGTGAAGAGGCATTCGTCATATTCACATGTAGCCGGACCTCCAATTGATGTAAGGGATGCATCTGCATCACAAGTACAGACAAAATCATTCAGAGAATCGGCAGAATCGTTGAAGTCCGTGCAGCTCTGCAGGGCCCCGCAAGGAGTTGGATCGCATTCATCTTTTTTGCACGTGGCCCTACCGCCAGTAGCTGCAACGCTGTTGTTGCAGGTGCACACGAAATCGTTTGTTTGCGATGGTGACTGGATCGGGTCGTTGCATGTCTGGTCAACCCCGCACGGGTTTAAAGTGCACTCGTCCATGGTGCAGGTGGCAGGCGAGCCCACTCTACTCAGGCTGGAGTTTGACAAACACGTGCAAACAAAGTCTCGTTGGGATGAAGCGCTGGGATTCTTATCACTACATTGCTGACTCGTACCGCAAGGCCTTGACGTACTACACTCATCAACCAAACAAACCGCTGGTCCGCCTGTGGCCGAGACATTATTGTTGCATGTGCACGTGAAATCGAAAAGCTCGTTTGGGCTCTTTCCCGGATCCTCACACCTTTGTCCTGAGTCGCAAGGGTTGTTGATGCATTCGTCTACAAAACAAACTGCGGGTCGGTTCACGGTGAAGATGGCAGGATCAGCGCACATGCAGACAAAATCATGGAGCGAAGTTGAAGCGGGGTCGGGGTCGTTGCACGTTTGATTCGCATCGCAGGGATTCAGGAGGCACTCGTCATACTCGCACGAGGCCGCGCCACCGATGGCAACCACGCCGTTCTTGCACTTGCATGTAAAATCTCCATTTGTAGCTGAGGTGATGTTGGGGTCATTGCACGTTTGATTGGCGGGACACGGGCCTGAATCGCACTCGTCCACTAAACATCTTGCAGAACGTCCGGTAACGCTGATGCCCGGGTCTGCGTCGCAAGTGCAAGTGTAATCCTGCACCGAGTTGGAGGCAGAATTGGGGTCAAGACATGTCTGTCCAGATCCGCAAGGGGACGAAGTGCACTCGTCGATAGTGCACGTCGCAGGCCCTCCGATAGCCGTGATTCCGTTTTTGCAACTACAAACAAAGTCTCCTGTGGAAGACACCTTTTTATTTGGGTCGTTACAAGTTTGATTCACACCACAAATGGTGGTGGTGTTCAAGCACTCGTCAACGGAGCATGTAGCGGGTCTTCCGACTTGAAAGATGGATGCATTCGCATTGCAAGTGCAAGTAAAGTCTTTCCCATTCTTTTCGCTCGGGTCGTTGCAGGTTTGGTCGGTGCCGCATGCGGCAGGTGTGCACTCATTGGTGTTGCAGTTGGGGCTGGCTCCCGTAGCCGTGACACCGTTTGAGCATGTACACACATAATTCAAGTCGACCAGCCAATCTGAATCGTTGCATGCAATACCAGGACAGGGATTCGCAGCGCACTCATCGATCGGCTGAGGGGGACTCGCAGTCTCGTCGCACTGTGCAGCTTGTGCCGGCCCTTCTACAACGTTTTCTTTGTAGTGCTGTTGTAAATTGCCAGCCACAACATAGTTGCAAATCAAGTTGATACGCATAAAACTGCCGGATTCGATCGAACACAACGCGCATCCGACTTCTGTTGTATCCTTCCAAACAACCTGGGTGAAGTGGCCTACAACCGCTTCAGCTGGACTGGCGGACGATGCGATGTAGTCCCAGCAACCTTCTTCTTTACAGTACCAATTCTGAACACTGTCTGCGGGATCCCAGTTGTGCAGGTCCGTATTAGATATCATCATGGCCAAGTTCTCGCCATACCTGACGTTGTCGTTCATCGGAGGATTGTTATGAACTAGCTTTTTCAATTCACATGAATGCTTGAGTCCGTCGCTTGCAAGAGCCCAGTCTGCAATTCCAGTGTTGTACTGAAGGGGACAGGCTCCGTGGTGCGCACGAATGGCGTTGTGCCGCGCGAGCACAATGTCAATCTGCCATTGTGCAAGCGCAGACGAACATGCCCCCGTCTCCCCAGAACACTTTCCAGATCGCGATGGTGCAGGCGTGCTGCCAGCCGTGTACCCAGCACACGTGCATGGGCACCTTGCTCCTAAAGTCACCAGTTCTAAGCAGGGATAGCTCCGAGCCCAAGTCGAGCAAGGAGCCCCATTCCACGTGTCGTTGCAGTTCGGACACAACGAAGTAACAGCTGACACGCAATTTCCGCTTTCTAATACTTGTCCCAGCCCTCGATTTGGGGATGGCACAGTCGCCTCGCAGTATACAACGATGGCTACTGCCAGCCACCGCTTCATGAGCTACCTCAGCGCTGTCGCGTGTCCCTTCTTCTTGTTCTTTTTTTCTGGAGAATGAGAGCAGTGCATAATACAGAGACGTGATTTTGGCCAAAAACGGGTGTTTTGCGCATCTGGACGTTTTTTGGCCTGAAGGCTTTGTACACCCTGACAATTTATGGCCCTTTAATTTGCGGAATTCTATTTTATGGCCATGCAATTTATGGCCAAATTATTTTACTTTTTGGAGGGGCCCAGAATTAATATCTTGTCCAGACTCTTGGACAGGCACTCGACCTTTTTGGGGACAGGGAACTAGCTATGCCCCGACCACCCACCGCAGAGACAGATGCAAATTATGCCTGCGCCGCAGGCGCGGAAATTTTTGAACTGTCACACAAAAGCAAATGCTTGTTTCCGATAGAGGAGGATGTTCTTGTTAAAAAGTACCTCTGACTGGTCCCAGTTTGCGATCGATGGACTGTGGGCAGGGCTTACTTACGGCTTCAAACCCAATAGTTATCAGAAAGCGGGGTGTATTCGGGCACAGCGGGAGGCACGGCTCTTGGGGTCATGGGTCGTTTCGGTTTCGGGTGGTGCGAGCGTGAGGCGTGTTTATTTAAGATGGTGGAAGAGGGCAGTACTCATGGCATTCACGGCAGGCAAGGGTTCACAAAGGCAGAACACACGGCCTCTGGATACAGTGACAACAACTTTCCTAGCCTGTGGAGCTCCACGAACTTCACAGCATAGTCTGTAAAGGTCGGAGAGGCTGAATCAGGCTTGATCCGAGCCAGTTCGACGAGCACACGCGGGAGCTCTTCAATGTGCGTACTCTGCCGACCCTCCTCGACCCTCCGCAACCGCCCTCGACCCTCCACAACCTTCCGCCGGCCCTCCCTCCCATGCACACCCGGAGCCCCACCCACAGTTCATGTGTGTACTGGAGTACACCTTGACACAAGATCCGGGCACGGATTTTTTTTTTTTTTGCGCATTTGAGGTGCGCAAAAGACCCCTGTATTATCCTATGCCGCCCAAGGCTTCACGTGTTCGGCGGTACTGCAGAGCCACGGACCTACGGGTCAAGTGGCTACCGATTTCCCAAACTAAAGCATCAAGGCGTGGCGCACCTTGGGGCTTGCGCTGAACACAAGCTCGTCAAGACGGTCAGCCACAGGGCAAAGCGGACGGGGTTGTGGCACTGTGCTGCCTCCGACTCAAGCTTTGCAAGCTGTGGTTGACCGTCACGTTCCTGGACCAGGAACGGTCTTTTTCTTTTTCTTCTTCTTTCTTCCAACCCGCCCAAGCAGGCTATTAGCTTCATTTTTATTCAGTTTTCCAAATTCCGTCTCAATAGCCAATTTGCTTTTCCCGCTCTGAAACCGAAGCCTTTGTTTATTTAGGCCACCCGAATCTTCCAAAAGGGGGTCCGGGGGGCACCGCCCCCCGGCAAACGGTACGGTGGAGAAATAGTTTGCACTTCTTAGTCCGTTTGTCGCGTAAGACATACGACCGTAACGCACTGGTGGCACTAATTGGAGACATGCATCGGGAATATTCCTGTCCCTGCCAAGTAAGGCTAAACAGTCTCTGGTTTCTAAGGTTATCAATCCGACAGTGCCATGCACGGACCGGGTTCACTAAGCGTTGGCGTTGGGGCTTTGCTCATAGACGTACACGTGCTGTTCCAGCAGTCTAGGAATAAGTCCGTGTGGCGGTGTACACCTACAGGCATGAAGTACTGGAGCTGGCCACCGAAGAGTTACAGGCTACGAGCCCGATTGGTCTTGCAGCTGTGTGGTGAATCCTTCAGTGATGACTACGGAAAAGCAAACGATCGAGACGATGTATTCATTTCACAAGGTTACTATGGCGCAACATACAAAGCAAAAAAGGACTTGGTGCGGACAAACGGTGCATACAAAAACAAGAGGGCAGAGTAGAAAGAAACAGGTGCGAGCGACATGCAGGATCCTAAAGAAAGAATGGAAAAGTGGTCGTACAAGGTCATCCATTTCTTGTCGCCGCAGTGCCGCCGTATACAAGCAAGCAGGCTAGTCGCCTTTCTCGTGAAGAGGACTGAGGTGCACCCTACGAGTAGGCATACATACATGGTAGAGGGCATAGCAACTTGGTCCCGGAGGATTACGGTACCCTACAGCAGACCTGGCTCATGTCCTCTAAGATGGACATGCTTCTGATGTCCACAACTGCTCTATCGGGTCTTCCGATCCCGGGACGCGCTCAACGTCGCAATACTAAGTGCGCTTCGGCGCTCTACATCGTTGATTCATTTCGTACTTTCAGGTCTTCTCTGAAGATCGAGTCGAGTCAAAGACGAAGGTCACGAAGCCAGCCCAACTTCTTTCTGGAACTTCTGATTCTTGAGGGCAAAAAGGGGACTGCGAAAAAGTACACCTGGTTTACCAACTCCAGTCGACGGGGCACAGAACGCGCCACACGGCAAGAAAGCGTTCGCAGCATACAGCAAAAGGCTGGCTGAAGTCTAACCTAGACCTCGTGTGTGCTTGGACGAGCACGCTGACAGCTTAGCGTTCTGTGCTGTGGCTCGATCGTCAGTCCATCACCGCATTCGAGGAGAGGTGGCTGATAGAACTGGTGTTTGTGACGGCGATTGGCCGCGCATCCTTGGTGTGGTTGATGAGTAATAGGAGAATGACGTGATTGAGGGCGGGGGCAGTCGGAGTCGGCTGAGCTCGGTGTGTATATCCTCAGTTAGTGACATGCCGAGAGCATATTCATTGAGAAACGACACGCTTCCCTGTTCACCTTTCACCTTTTCCAAGAGTTTCGATAGGGCGATGATGTCGGCAGCTTTACCACTGATGCCGTGGCTCTTAGAATACGGGTCATCCACTAGTGTTTTAATCTTCTCGTGGGCCTGCCGCAGAGATACAGCGTGCTCCAGACCATGTCGAATTGCTTCCTGCACCTTTGCTCCGGCATCTACGGCTTTGGTTGTCAGGTCGTGCTCCAAGGCTTCTCGTCTGCCGCTGACTTCTTCGATAAGCTCGTTTGTCCTTTGTCGTATCTGGCGACGCGCGCGAATTTCAGCATCGCGCACAGTGTCAGCTTGCTTCTGCAGCTGATTGAGCCCAGCCTCGACGCGCGCCAGCTTGTTTGACACCTGCTTTTCGTGCACCGCCAAATGCGACCGCATGCCTTGCAGAAGTTCCGAGAGCGGCTGACATTTCTTCCCGGAGTGTCGCCCGACGCTGGCGCACATGGTACACGTCAGCTCTTCGTCGTCGACACAATACAACTGCAATTCTTCTCCCGGATGCAAGGGGCACATAACAGGCCCAGAACTACGGCTGACCACATGAGAAGGCGAGATGCCTTGGAAGATATTGTGCAGCTGGTTCAGTGCACGGCCTGAAACAAGCGGGCTACCTGGACTGAGTGCCGAAACCTCACGGGGAAGCATGCTGACCCCGGAGTGTGTTGTTGGTGATAACATCACAGTGCGCTTGTTGGAGTGGCTCTCGGTGACAAGGAGGCTCACGAGATATCGTGGGATCACTCTGGAAGGGTCGTTGAGAGCATATTTTGTGGCTTTCCGGGTTTCGCCGGACATGTCGACGTAGTTGTAGTCCATCGCGACACTGTCAGCAGAGTAGTTAGCATCCCTTTGGGGGTGCGGCAGTCCACAGTACTTAGTCACTTGCCGATGGAACGAAGCAGAGCTGCTCTGGGGAATTCTCTGCACCCGGCCACTGAGGACCTCGCAGAGCAGCAGCAAAACAACTTCACCACCTTGCCCAGCAGCATTCTCGATGTTGGCTTCAGTGCTGAACTGAAGAGATTTGCTTCGCCTTAACTCCGCGTCAAACCCGCTTTGCATCACTTCAGATAGGCTTGGTAGTGTGGCCCCGGTGTAATACAAGACCTTGGCCTTCTGGACCGCACTACCAAGTCGAGATCGTGACTTGTCGTATCTGCTGAGAACATTTGGCACTGGCGTGAGCTGCGTGACACGTTGGACCTGTTCATCGTGTTTAGGGTTAATGCGGCTGCAGGGGTCTACTGCTTTGCAAACTCTGCGGATTTGACCAACTACACGCGCACGAGATATCGCGGATCACTTCTGGAAGATCACATCGCGGGTTTTCAGATCACCGGACAGGTGAACAATGTAGTCAATCGTGAAGAGGGATTGGCATCTTGCTTGCATTCATATCCGTAGGTGTAGCTAGTGTGGGATGCCAAGATTGGCTTTCTGTCTTGCAAGCCGAGATGAAAACCTCGAAGAAGGCTGTGTCCCGAAGGTCATACCCGAAAGTTGCAGTCACCGCACGTCGTTGTGAGGCGAAGAACCTCAGCGACCATCGTGTATTCTTGACTGAGGGGATCCAGCAATTTCTTCCTGCCCTTGTGCTTTGATTCCTTGGGCGGCGGGTTGGAATGATTTGCACTTGGACCATCCTCGTCGCCCGTCGCGTCCGATGCAGGTTCAACTGCACTTCCGCTCTGCCGCCTGGGAGACAGAGTTGGCTGCGGCGGAGTTTGGGGCACGCGTTTGCTGCTGCCGAGTTTTGGGCTGATCGCAGGCGCGTGGGCTTCGCGCACGTCAGCGAACTTTTCCAGGAACTGTTTCACGACGCGGAGGCCATCCAACTTGCTGAAGCCGAGAGTGTCGGTGAGGATCGAAAGGAGCTGGTCTTCGGTGGCATGGGAAAGTTCGGCTACGGATGCACCGCGCTCCAAGAGGGCGGACGTGAAGTCGGCCCAAAGCTGATCCGGGCTGTGCGACTGGCGTTGAGGCCCCGGCTTTGCCTCCTTCTTCACGCGGGACTTGACAAGTTTGGCAGGAGGTTTTTCCGGCGCGTTATTCGCGCTCGATGAGCTTGATACGGCAGATACAACAGAGGACCGCGACTGATGACGCCGTGCTTTGCCGTCTTGCGCTGCCTCATGGCCGTGGGAGGGTCCAGACGGTCCAGGCGGAGCGATTCGGTCGGATTTGAGGCTGGTGAATTGCTGGTGCAGGGCCAGCAGCTCCTGCTTGGCGGCTGTTATTTCGTGCTTCTGCTGAAGAAGGGCGTGCACACTGCGGAGGTTATCATCGAACCGGTCCTTGGCGGATGCACGCGTAGCACGTTCTGCGTCTTCCTTGTCCAGGCGCGCTGCCGTCTCCTCGTCCTGCAGCGACTGGAGGAACCCTTGTAGTTGGCTTTCCCTTACTTGCTGTTGGTGGCGTTTGCTCTGTTCCTCAAGCTGTAAACGGACTACTTCTGCGGCTTGAAGGGCAGCAGCCGCATCCTGTGCTCGCTGTTGTTCTCGTTTCCGTTGCTCGCTTTCTTCTCTTTTCTTCGCCTCCTCGTCTCCGCCAAGCTGCTTATTTTCCTGTTGCACTGTGTTCGATCGGTTCTGCGCATCCCCCTGCCGTTTCAGGCGTTTCTGCTCTGCTTCCTGGTGCCTCAGGCGCTTCTGCTCATCTTCCTGAAGCTTCAACTCCCTCGCGCGTTCATTCTCTCTGCAAGCTTCCGCTGCAAGTTGCATAAATTCATTGTGGTCAATGTGCTTTGACGGGCTTCGACTTTTGACCAAAAACTGGACGAACGTGTCAATCGGCATCTTCAACGCTTCCTCAGCTTCCTCGTTTACGAGACCGTTTTTGCTACCGATGTCTTGCAGATGGTGTACTAATGCCGTGCATGAAAGTGTGCCTCTGTCCTTCGTCAAAGCGTTGTACAGCCGCTTGAGCGGGTCTACCTTAGGCGATCGCGGAGGCTGTCCGTGTGGCAGCTGTGGTGTTTGCGCAACAACTGGTCCTTTCCTCAGGTTTATGAAGTTGAACATGATGTTTGCTTGGGGTTTGTCGCCTAAAGCGTTCAGAAGAACACGGACACCACCCGGCCGAGGGTTGGGAGGTTTGCTGTCGTACTCAACCACTCTGCCGGTGCGGCCGTTCAGTGCCGAATTCGAGTGGTCCTTCACTTCGACACTTGACGTCAGAGGAGGCAACAGCCGCAATCTCACCTTTTCATAGGGCCCTTCAGGGTGAGAGGTTTCCCACGGTGGATCTGGCCGTATAATGACAGAATCGCCCTGAGGCTCCACAATGATACCGCGAGCCGGGGGGCACCCGTTGCTTCCGGCTTTGATGAACACAGCTTTTCCCGGTATGTAGGCATCCTGGTCAAAGCCACCCGAGGCTACCGATGCGACACCCATGGACCTCGCTGAGGAGTGCAGCATGGATTGAGCAAGACTGCTTGTCAATCCCGCGAGAACCGCCGGGCCGAGTCCGCCACCCCGTCCCCCTGTTACAGGAGTGCCGGGGAGCGACACTTGTTTGCGGAGCAGTGGTGTTCCGAGGAAGGACGGTTGCTTGTTGAAGCCGGATAAACTGGGTGCGCGCGACAAATCGAGGCCGCCTCCCCGTCCTCTGGCACCGGTAGTAGGGGTGGCTGCCAGGCGGGGTGATGCGGCAACACCTCTGGGGGTTCCCCGTGGTGAAACACCACCTCGAGGTGTGTTCATGACCTGTTGCAGAATGGCACTCCCCAGGATAGACGCTGCGGGAAGAGGTGTTCCAAGTGGCGACGGTTGTCGCCCTACAGGCGTAGGTGGTACTGAGCCATCCCCAGGTTTGCGTCGGGAAATGCTCTGCAAATGTTGCATGGCTGGTGAAGGTGGGGCCCTACCTGGTGATACCCCAGGCGACGGGGGAATTCGTCCTGGGGTAGACGGGGTTGGTGGAGCGATGCGACCGCCAAGTCCCTTTTGTCCCAAAGCCAAAGAAACCGGGCGCAGCTTGTCCGGCTTTGATGCACTGCCTGAGGGAGCAAACAGGCTCGGCTTTCGTGTGGGCTGCGCTTCTGCGGAGCTTGTGTCACTGCTGGCATCGTCCCGAGGGGCCTGTGAGCTGGTGCTTTTCTTACGCTCGCGAGATTTCTTGGGTTCCGACGGTTCGGAGTCGTCTGGAGATCCAGAGCGGCTTCTCGCGGAGGCTTCCTTTTTCGCGAACAGGCGGCCAAAAAGCCCCTTTTTGGGTTTTTCCGGGCTCTTCGATCGGTCGGACGCTTTGGCTTTTTTCTCGTCTGCTCCTTCGTGTTTCTCTTCGGGGTCCTCGTTGGTTGCCTTGTCTTTCGCCTTCGTTTCTTTTGACGTCTCCTCCGTCACTTCCACGGATGCGACGCTCCTCACGCTGCGAGCTCGGCTGACGTTCGATCGGGTCTCTGCGGCTTCGCTTTCTCGGTCATGTTCTTTTGACTCCTTCTTCTTCTTTTTGCTAAAAAACCCCATCGCGGACTAACTCTCTTCAAGCGCCCGCAAGCCCGTTGATAAAATCTCAGGGGAAGGGTGGACGAGCTTCGTCTCAGAACAAGAAGGGACTGTTGCTGTCGTCTGTCGTTTTCCCTTCCTCGCTCTCTCTCTCTCTTCTCTTTTTCGCTTTCTTCTATTATCGAAATGACTTTCGAATGGCGTGCATCGTTACGCTGCACGGAGAAAACTTCGTGTCTTTCTTTTCGTGGAACGCGCTCCCTCGTTCTATTGCGTGTTGTATCCTTTTTTCCCTTCGGTGTGTAAACAGGTAAAGTGCACTGTGTCATCAAAGCTTGAAGAATCAGACAGAAGTTGGCATTCGAGCCAGTGAGTGCTAGTCGATCTACGACAAGAAAAGTGAAGATAACTTCGACGCCCCGCCCACCTAGACGCCTGCTCTCTCGGTCGGTTGGGTTGGATACTTGCGTGATTGGCATATTGTGGAGACGCAGCTTCAAAACGTCGCGAACCGTGGGCTACCTGGAGACGCGGGACACGCTGGGCAGCGGCCGCGTACCACGTCTATTCTGACTCGTGGTCAAGCTGCTGCGGTTGACCGAAACGCTCTTGCCCGAATAACGACTTAAGCTCTCGCAAATAACAGCCACTTCCTGTTGTCAGCACCTGCACCGGCATTGTTGGCGTGGCAACCACATTTACTGAAAAGAGAACAACTTAGCGTCTGGCATCAGCTTCAGCTGGTTGCAGTCGGGCTGAGATCAGGAAATGGGCTAGCAGGCAAAAAAAAAACTCGTTAGACAACCGAGGGAGGGAACAGGTTCTTTTGGGCTAGATACCAGCACTGCGAAAATCTGGATAAAGTTGCCTTCTCGTCTTTTACTTCCCGGGAAGGGGTTCGGCGGCGGGCCCGGCAAAGAACTCAACAGAGCAAGGCGGCATTGTCTCGTTGATCCTTTTGTCTTCTCTGCAGAATGCCCACAGCGGGGTCTCACCGTTGAGGGGGTAGTCAGGGTATCCCTTCAGCGTGCAGTTTTTCGCCCTGCATGTAGCCCAGCTTCTTGCCAAGCTGCCGTTGGACATCGCCGAAGTCGGCTCGGCCTACAAACCTTTGGTGGACACCAATCCCTGCATCAGGACCGCTTCGACGGGCGAACACGTGCACCTTTCTGCAAGTAGGCATCTCGGCATCCATCCAAGCGAACCCAAAATCGTAGATGCCGAGTGTCTGCAGTGCGATGGCACCCGTGGTAGCGCTGGCCAGGCCCATGGCACTCAGCACAAAGCGCTTGGGCCACCGGCTGATGGCGTCTTTGTACACGCGGCCGCCAGCCTCGAAAACCCTTTCACCTGCACTGAAGGCCATTTTATGTTCCTTTGTGTGACTTCTTTTTCTTGTTCTTAAACTCTGATCAGGGCCAGCTGATGTCAAGGGGAAGAGGGGATCAAGAAAGAGTTAACATCAAGAAAGAGTTATCCGTTGTGTCCGAGCGAACAGTGACACTGGGTCGTCGTTGTCCCGTAAACAAGAACGGGCACGGAGCACGGCCCCGTACCCGGCCTTCGTTGGTTTTGTTACTGACAGATAGTACAGCCTCAAAACCAAATCAGGCGAGAAACACATGGACACTGACGTGCGACAAGCAGACCCGCCATCTGTGCCTTCTTCCGTTGCGCTTGATATGGTGTTCAGAACTCGTGAAAAAGGGGCAACATAGATGAATTTCCTTTTGGTTCTTTCGAAAAATGAAGGTAGTATACAGACGGCGGAACGTGGACGACTCGCGTACGAACGAATCCCTTGGTTGAGGAACACAGAGAGACACAAACACGTCCTTGGTGGGGAAACACGAAGGAACACGAACTTGTCCCTGGCTGAAAACTGAGACAACGAGTTCAGATACTAACTTGACTCCAGGTCGTCTACCCCCAAGGTGGCACGAACGCCCCTACGACAGATGAATGGAGTCATGGATTGGTCGCACTGCCCGCGAAAAGCTAGGAACCACTGACAAACTCGCAAGTGGCATAGTCGAGACAAAACGAAGAGACGAACGAGTAGCTTCTGGACGGAGTACTTGATAGCCGCATGCCAATCTGCCTAGCAGTAAATATGAGACTCGAAATATTTGTAAAGGTCAGGAGAAGTTGAAAAGCGTTGCACACACTCGAGCCCAGAAGGCTCGTTCTCGGGTAACAGCAGGTTTTACTCTGAGCTGAAAAGAGCTTGCGCTTTTTCCGACTCCGGTGCATCAAGCTTACCGGACCATGACTCGACAAGCATCTGTAGTGGTTGTTTGGTAGCTGAAACAATAGATACAGCTCTCTCTCTCTCTCTCTCTGATATTTGTTGAGCGCTTCTGCAGACGAAGCCCAGGGGGAAGATGAAGCGCCAAGGTTAGAGGTGCGTCCTTTTCCTCCTATGTATGAAATCGTTTCACCAGTCTCCGTTTCCGAACAATACAAAAAAAAAATACCTTGAGCTGGGCGCAGATTTCTGCCTCGTCAACCGAGGCGGCCCGGACGCCACGAGCATCGTGCAGGAGGGTAATTGCGACGGCAACAGCGTCGTCTGCGGAGGAGCTAGATATCGCTTGCTCTGAGTCGATGATGACGGAAGCCATTTTGTTGAATGAAGGAGGCTTCAGGCCACAGGCCAGCAGCGCACGAAGGGCAAACAATCCGGGAACGACGACGGCTGCTTGGTTTTTACTCGCGCTTACGACGTGCAGTACTGCGTCGACAATGCCAGCATTTAATGGATCATCCAACTGACCTAACACACGGTCTGCCTCGGGAAGCGTCGGTTCCTCATCGACGATGGCACGAATGAGTCGGAGTGCGTGCTCTTTGACGGAAGCCATCTTGTTAACTACCATCTCCGACACCCGAGGGCTTTCGACGCTGCTACCGCTGCTTCTAGTCCCTCCTAAGGAGACTTGCCTCGATTTTCGCTTCGACAAGCTAGAGTCGAGCTTCTCGGAGGAGGACCGGTGCTTCATTTCGAGTGGTTTCGCGTCTGAATTGGTCCGTGAAGACTGCCTCTCCCTTGATCCCGGCTTGTTGCTGTTGTTGTTGTCACGAGACGCACGCACATCGGCCAGGTCTCTCGTGTGATGGCTAAGCCAATGCATGAGGCTAAGAGCGCATTGAAGAGCCACACTCCTCAAGCACAGCGGAAGTTTTATCGTTTCGTCGGAGTTGGCGCATTGCGTTGCGAGAGCTTCGTCTGAAACCGAGGGGTTGCTTTCGGATGCAGTGTGGCGCCCGAGGGATAGGGACGCGAACAGTACAAGCAGGACGGGTAACAGAGTGTACACGTCAGGCGACCATTTTCCTTCGAGAGTGTCGAAAGGACCAGGGAGCTTTTTTGCGGTGAGTAGTGCTATACTTTCGAAGAGGTGAACGCGTTTGGCCAGATCTAGAACAGAGCGGCAGGCTAAACCTTCTGTCAGGAGACGAAGCGCTTGCGCAACGGTGGTTGCGGAGGAATTAGTCGAGTGAGGCTTCCGCGTGGGGTCTAGAATACTGTGCATCACTGCAACGAGCACTCTTTCGGTGAACGTATGCGTGGCACTATTCTCGGGGCTTCGCCGTGCTTCTGACGCCTTGTCTTTGTGAGACACCTTCTCAGGAGGCGGTGCGCGAGACACAGTCGAAAGCACGTCCAATGACAAGCTCACCAGCGCGTTCTCCTTACTGAACCCTTCCAGTACCAACACGACTTGATCCACAATCCCGTATCTGGCAAGCATGGTGGCCGATTTATCGCCCTGCTTAGCAACATCGGAAATGTATTTCAGCGAGGCCTCTAAAACATCCACCTCGTGGACGGAGAACAGCATCGCCAAAACCGGCTCGTCGATCGCATTCATCATCCCGGTGTCGTTCTCCTTCAGCCAGTCCAGCACCGACTGCTTCTTTTTCTGCAGCCGGAGCTTTTCGTCCTCTTCGCGCTTCTGCGCGGCAATGTGAGCAAGCCGCGCCTCTTTCGCGACGGCTGCCCGCCGCTTTTGCTCGATGGTTATTTCGAGTTCCCACTTGGCGTGATCCTTTTCCTCCTGCTCGGTGAATTGCCGCGCACCGATCAGGGTGATACCTTCTTCGACGTCTAGTTTCACCTTCATCGTGTCGACTGATTCTTTGATACTCTCCTTGAAGTGCTGGATGATGAGTTTGTTGGACAGGCAACTACCCAGCGAAATCTTTTCAACACTCGCGTTGCTGGCAACAGCGACCACAGCTGTCGCTGACGCAGCAACGGCCGTCACTTCACGGCCGCACAACGCCAGCCCCCCCCCACTGTCGAGCGACATGGCCGCTTCTTTGCGCACGTACTCGATGAACTCAAGAATTCGTACCTGCTCAGCTGCGACCTTCTCCTTTCTGTCCAAAGCTGTCTGGTCGGCTGCTTTCCGTGCAGCGGTGACCCTCGAAGTGTCTGGGAACACCGCCAAACAGAATGCACCTGCATGTGATCCGAAGCTATACGTGTACTTGAGAGGACCCCTGTAGCCGGCCATCAAGCTGCTCACGTCTTTGCTCCACCGCTGCTCGAGAGCGGGGTTCTGCGTCGCCTCCTCGAAGTCGTTCGAGGACCGGAAAAACAACGAAATGCACGGGTCCACCTCGACGAGCTTCACATCAACTGACGACTGTCCCTTGGTCACCATGTTCAGGTGCGTATGAATCCGACTGGCCAGTTGCTCTGTGATGCACGTACGCCCGTCAATATGGTACCGCACTTGCACCTTGAACTTGCGGTGTTTTTCCTTCAACTTTATGGCAGCGATGGAGCCTTTAGCGACCAGCGCTTGTTGCGCGAAAGCGATCTCGCCCACGTACGTGCCGAAGGGTTCTGACACAAAGTTGAAACTCCATTTTTTGAGCTTCTTCGTCAAGTACGCTAGCAAGCGTTCGATGCCTATTACTCCGTTATCGTCGCCTCCAGCTTCATACATGGCAGCACCTTGGAGGCCTTTGATTAAGTAGTGCGAGAGAGCACCGCACTGGCCTCCTCCGTAGGTCAACGAAAGCCCTTGCCGTGAGGATCCGAGTACTGACGCGAAGGAATGGACGTCTGATCCATGCATGGCAGGCGCAAGGTTGGTTGCGGACGGCACTGTCGAAATGCTGCGGGCTTCAAAACAGAGCACCGCGTGACGGCCTAGAATCGGTTTGTCGCCTAGCACAGCGTCTTCGAGCTGGTCCACAAACCAAACTGAGTCAGCGGGGATGTCACGGGGCGCGTCGCTGGGGATCAGGTACTGCGTGGCGATGGTTGAGTACTTCGAGTAGACATCGTCGGTTTCATCGTCGGAGACCATCGATGGCGCAATGTCGATAGATGACGACCGCAAGACGGTCGAGTCGCGCGGTGTGACGGGCGCAATGTCGTCAACAGCCGCAGCGGTCACGCACGGCGACGCGTCGCTGCGTTGTGACTTCCGGTCGGACCGTGTGTCGGCGCTCCTTCGTGACTGTGAGTCTGAGTGCAAGGCCACCGACTGCTTCTTCATGTCGTGAGCACGCGTGCTGGCGACGGACTGCGACTGCCGTCGCTTCTTCTGTCGGGCTGCCTTCCGCTGGATCTCAACCTCTCGCTGCTGTGCGGCGTCGACAGCGTCTCGTTGGTCGACTTCTTCGGATTTGTGCAACGCGAGTCGTGCCTTTTTTTCGGTTTCCTCAAGCACATCGCGTTCATCGGACTCCCACGGTGTCAGCCACGCGCAGAATTTCGCCGCTTTGACGGGCCTGTGTGAGGAGTTTCATATGAGAGGCTTTTGCTCTCGAACTCGACGCCACTTTCGTGTACCGCGAAATTCAGTGTTTGTTTCGCGCCGGCACAGTAAACCGAGGTTGCCAAGTCCTGTTCCCAGTGCGCTTGGGCAAGAACGTCCACGAGAGTCTTGGATGGTAGTGTTCGCAGTATACGTTGTGACGCGCATCAGCCAAAACGGCGATATGTGATACGTTTCAAATACGTTGCTGATATGTGGTACGTTCGAGAGGGCGCTATGTTCTACTACCGTGTGTTGTTTTTTAATCACTCAGGACTTTTTTCCCGTTGTGTTCGTGTGTCTTGTCGTGTAGGAATAACCCGCATGACACGTCCGTTAAACACGTGTTTCGGTCTTTGCTGGCAGCTTCGTCGAGCATTTCCTTCCAAGCTGGCACTTATAGAAAATACAAAAAACGTGGAACCGGAAACAAATACCGTGGAAACGATCCTGTGGCGCCGTATGCGCTGATGTAGACGAAGACCTCGGCATCGTGCTGATTGCTGTACCGCTTGATGCAGTTGAGCACCGCTGTTTTTTCGGGCGGGCCGGCGGCGCCAGGGCTGTCGTAGCTGAACAGGTGCACTTGGTACCCGAGCTTGGTAAGGATCGACTCGAGAGCCGCAACGCTGGCGGTGGCCTGCGGGTGGCGGGCGACTGCCGTGTGACGGAGTTGTGATGCGGAGACGAGGATGGCCACTTTTTTGGAGCGTGTTTCGGTGAAGTCCGGCATGCTCTTCCGCGCGATGCTGCGGTGGTTTAGCCGCTCCCGGACGTTGTCCCGCGCAGAGGAAAGCAAAGCCGCCCGGGCCCTCGCTAGGAAAGCGCGCATGGACTTTTGGATCATCAGCGCCGCCCAATGCTGGGTGCGGTGGTGCATTGCCTGAGCGAACGCAATCGACGCGATGTACTCGTCCCGCGTCGGGTGTCTCAGCATCGTGGTCAGGACGTACACTGAGCTCGGGGAGTCACCGTAGGACAGGCAGCTGCGCACAAATAAGCTCATTTCGGTGCCGATGAATGCGTTTTCAATGCTTTGCCTGACACTTGCGCTCTTCGTCGAGCAGCGTTTGACCAGCTGCGGGAGAGAGCCGATTTCCATCAAGCCGTGTTGGACGGCTTGCACGGCTTTATTGATGGCGACGCGACGTCGCCCGATCGCGCCCATAGTCGCAACGGCATCGACCCAAGTTAGGTGCTGGGGGTTGAAAGTGGCTGTCTTCCTGTTGAGTTGCTGGCCCATCAGGTCGAACCCGACGAAACACGCGTCCCCGAGTTTGAGGACGAAAGCTGTGTGGCACGCTCGCAGGTCGTCTTCTTGCAGCCGGCTCGCCAGGTCGATGAACAGTTTTTTGTACGTCGCCAGCTTGATCGGCTCGAAACAAGCTGCGGGCAATGCTGATACCTCAAGAGAACTTGCAGCATCCACAGGATACCGATGGCTGATGTCTGGCTGTTCCGACAGGGGAACTCGGTCCATGTCCTCGAAGAAATCGCCGTGCATGACGTCGTAGCGGACCTCTTTGTAGGCACCCGATTCGTCCGGATCAGCGCCGAAGGCGACGCACGCAATCTGCAGCCTGTTGTTTCTGTACTTCTTGACCAGCGGCGGGGCCCCTGCCCGCTCTGTTTCCTGCTGCACCGGCCGCGGCCCGGACATCACGTTCGCGAGGCGGAGCAGGCCCTTGTCGCACTCCCACTGGCCCATCTTTTTCTTCCCCAGGAAGTAGATGCCGCCGTTGCCGTTGCCGGTGACGTCCACCGCGATCCGGGCGCCGGGGCCCTCGTTAAGCGGCCAGTGCGCAATCAGCCGCTTGTCCTTCGCCAGCTTCCAGAGCTTCGCTTCACGCACGCTGCCGCAGAAGTGCTTTTCAACCATCCCCCTATTGTTCTGGGCCCCTATGCACACCCACTGCGTGAAGGGGACGAACTCTGGGTACTTCCCCGGTTTCGGATTTGACAGCTCTATGTCGTACGGGTGCTGGTCAATCTCTATCTTGACCTTGCCGAGGTGTGCGTCATACACGTGCCAACGCAAACAGTGCCACTTTCCGTCGAAAAGCTCTGCCGCCTCGAAGCTCGCAGCGTATGTATGTGACGAGCAATCTCTAACCCAGCACGTCGTCCTGTGTGGCACCAGCCGGCCGAAAGCACTGGTGTTCAAGTCGATTCCGAAGCCGGCATGCTTGTGCGACGTGTCCGTGACACCCAGCATTGTCATGGTCTTCTTTGTCTCCGTCGTTTTCAGCCATATTTCGACGCTGAAAGCGTTCAAAGCGCACCCAAAGTCGCCAAGCTGCCCGACATTGACGAACGTGTTGTGCCCGTTCAGCTTGTACGCAGTGTACGGAAACTCGTCTTCGCACTTTTCGATCTCGATGTCGACAGTGACCTCCACGGGGCCTGCTCGACCGCTGACATCGCGTGCGTCAGCGCTCTCTAATGGGTAGTATGCTATCACGTTGGATAGTTCGTGGTCCTTTCGCGAGACTGGCTCGTAAATCAAGAGCTCTGACACCACGCCCGCAAAGGGGTCACGCAGGGCAACTGGATCGTCGAACTCAAGCCTGCCTCCAATTGTGCCCTGCTGTTTCCAGTTCGAGAAGTCAACGGGGCCGTCGGCACAGCCGATACGCACGGACAACGGGTCACCGTTGACCTTGCAGCTGATTTGGTTTTCTCTCAAATTCGTGACCAGCCACTGTACGTGATTCCAGCTAGCTTTGATTAGCTGCGTGCTGACAATGGCTTCGACTCCCCTCTGTGTCCCGTCAGTAATGGAAAGCATCATGCTGCCAGCTTCGTATAGTCGTTGTGCGTCCATATCCAGGTAGCAACACACTTTGGGACTGATACGCTCCGAATCGCCAATAGCGAAAGGGCACATAGGTTGAGAGGCTGTACCGGGGGGAGGCATGTGTTGGCGGAACCAGAATTCAAAGACGACCGCAGAAGCGAGGGCTTTTCCTAAGTCTGGTATGGTTGGCAGCCGCATGAATGACGACTGCCCGTTGAATGTATACACTTTGCACGACGATGCGTTCCGACCGTTGCCAGAACTGATCGACGTGATCCCGCCTGGTTGCAGCGTTCGTGGAGACGCGACAGAGTCTCGACCTGATGGACTTGACTCCGGGAGCACATTCTGCAAGTTGGCTGGATGCGAGTACGTGTGGCTCGGTGATTGACCGGCGTGTGGGCCTTGCGCCATGCTGCCTCTTTTTACCGTAGGTGTTGTCGTCGCACTCTTTGAGAAACCCGCGCTTGGATTTGGTGTTTGAGGCGAGGTAGGTGTTGATGCGGAAACGTGTTTGAACAGTGAGTTCCGGCTTTGGGTGCCTCTTCGGCCTCCGTGGCTTTGGCGGAGGTCGAGCACACGTCGGTTTTGAGAGGCTGGCGGCGAGTGTGGGAGCGGATCGTGCCCCGCGTGTGGATGCGGCGTAGCTGACGCCTTCTTTACCTGGACGAAAGCACTGTTACCGAATAGTGAGCCTCGTTGAGGGGAGTGGCTCTGCCGGGAGACACTCTTCGAGACCGAGACACGGCTGCCCCTCGGAGAGAAGTCGCCGGATGATGCTTTGCCAGGTGTACCTGGCAATGACGGCAGGGTTTTCCGAAAGGTTGGACTAAAACTGCCAAAAACGTCTTCAGTCCCCGCATCCTCTCCCCGACTCATGTCATAGGACATCCTCATCGATGACAGCGGGACAACGTTGGCCATGTGGTCGTCCCATAGCTCACAACTGCTTTCTATGTGATCCGCTAACTTCTTGACGACACGGTGCAGGATGTGGTGCATGGCGTAGCTCTTACCGGACCGAGGCTGCCCGAGAGTGACCAAGGTCACGTTCTCACGTCTGCTCAACTTTTCGGCGATCTCCGTCACGCACGGATCGAATGATTCGGTGGTGACACCATCTTTATCACCGAAAAGGTAATCAAACGCAGCGGTATCCAGCTTCGGGTCGTGTGCCCACTTGGGACACGCTGCAGCATGCAGTCGTTCGGCTTTTGTCATGGTGCCATCAGGGTTGTTTTCGTCTGTTCCATCCGTGCCGAGCAATCGCTTGCTATCCTCGACGACCAAACGGGCTGTGCGGCCTGTGCCCTTCACATTGACAGTTAGGCAGCCGTCTTCCTTTTCTTCCTTACCGCCTTTAATGAGAAGCAACACAGGCATGTGCTGGTGCTGGCGGCGGCGGACTTAGCCGCAGCGAGAGGGAAAGCTTTCGCCACCCTTTGTTCGGTTGCTGTTCTGTTCAACCAAGTTATTTATGTGGTTCTCTTGCTTTTATCCTGCAGGGGTTTACGTTGAGGAAGCGAACTGGAACCCCCGTCAGTATTGTTGCGGTCAAGTCTACGGCCGAGCCCCGGCCACAGGGTATGCACCGTGCAGCAGCCATTCGGGTGTGCACCGTGCAGCAGCCATTCGGGTTTATCAATTTGCAGTATCATCTTACCCCACGCGTTGTGGGCGACCTTGCCTGCAAACACTTCTTCTTCTTCGCCTTCACAATTGACTGGGTTTGTTGTCTGTCTTTCGAGCTGTAAAGGTACGGCCGTGAATCAGTGTGAGCCTTCACCTTTGGCAAGCTTGTCGCCACTAGCCAAAAGCTTTCCGATGGCTGATACCCGAAAACGCATGGTCCCGTCACACCGGCAACAGTTTACGAAAACGTACCGCTGACACGGATGTGAGTCGGATTGGACGCCACTTTGAAGTTCATGAATAGGGGAAGAGAGGGCAAGTTTGAAAGGCTCGTTTGTCGCACATCCGAGACCCGAAGACGACCAGGGGTGGTCGGAGTGTGTGAGCCGAGAGATTACTGGCGCACGATTCATTGCGTCGGATGCTCGCAAGCCCAAAAGAGAAGAGACCCAGCCTCGGGAAAAGAAAGAAAAAGTTGCAAGGCACAGCATCCGCGTAGACTGCTTCGCATCGTCCGTCGATGCACCTATAGAGTCGCAAAGCCAGGTGTGATGCCGGCCGTGCGCATTTGGCTCGATACTATAGCTGAGATCGTTCCTCATCCATCGTCCCGAAAGAAGCAAGAAGCCAAGGGGCCAGAAGGGGCCAGATAGGGCGCGTGGCACCTGCTTCTGTAGCGCAACGAAAGCAGACCTGCAGGCCTGCTCAGTACGGGATTTCGCCCTGGTTATCGCTCTCAGGCACGCTGCAACGCGTCGTGCACATATTGACTTGATCGCCGAAAGCCGCTGTTCGTTCATGCAAACGACGACGAGATACCTACGGCTTCTAATCTCTGTAACGGTACTGATTGTAGTCCTTGCGTTCTTCGAGTTTGATGTCTCTCCTGTTTTTTTGGCATGCGGTGCAGGGTGGCTTCGGGTTCCGTGCTCCTGGAGACACATTGTTCTGTCTTGTGCCGGCCAGTTGCCGCCACGTGCCGACGACGAAGTTTAAAAAAACTTCGTCGTCGTATGGCCCATGAACATGAAAAGAAAGTGACCATACTTCTTGTCTTTCTCGTCTTCTTTGACATCGTCAACTTCGCGAACCCTGCGTTCACGGTCAGCTTGCTTCTCCCTGAATCTGTAGGTGTTCGTTTTCGTGAAAAGGTTTTGCTGTAACAGCAGCCAACAGCAGCCTTTAAAAATATCAGGACTGTGGCCGGGAACTGAAGCTGGGTTGTGAATTGCTGCTGGACTCTCTAGGATGGATAAATGTCTTGACAAAGAAGTGCGTAGTTTTGTGGTAGGTCTTAAGAAAGCATAGAAAGCATACTGCCGACGAAGCTCGCGCCTTCGCTCTTGCGTCTCCCTGAGTTCCTTCAGTTTGTTCCGAATCTGCTCGTAACCCAAGTGCTGCTTTCCGACCAAGTGGCGAGCGTCAGCCTGCTCGTCACCGATGCCAATCAGAACACCGCAGATATCGCAGACACCGAGAATCTTTCCAGTCTGTGAGAAGGTTTTCAAAAGGTGCATTTTGTGACTAAGTCTTGCTCTTTTTCACCCTTCTGCAAACGAAATGAGACAACAACACGGCATCGGTTGACTGCATCCAACTGGCGCCGTGGCTCAGCAAGACTTGTGGTTACCAGCATCTGCGGGGCAGGTGACTGAGACGAAGGTCTTTTTGGCTCACTATGTGTGTTTGAAAGGAAGTCTTGCGCTGGATAGCCGGAGTCTCCTGTGTCCTGCTAACTTTCGCCAAAAACGAGAGACCTACGCGTTAGAATGAGGAATCGCTCATCAAACTTGTTGTCCGCGACTGATGCGTTTTCCTGTGTTCTTGTGGCGGGGTGTAGTGAAAGCAATACCTCAAGCGTTCTCTTGTTCTCGATTTCGCGCGCCTTCTTTTTCACGTCCTGCTGGAGCTGCTCTACCTTCATCATGAGCGTCTGTATTTCGTGGTAGGTAGACTTTTGACATGTAGCATACAAACCTTTCGCATAGGTGCCGATTCAAAATATTTGCTGAGCGTCGCTGCTTTTCGAAGAGATGGATGCTTTCCGTCCCCTGGTGGTACACTGTGCATTCCGAGAGACCAGTGAGGGAAAGGTCCCGCATCGTGTCCAAGATTCCCGTACCTACTAGTCTCTGGACGAGCCGTGAGAACGCGGAAACTGCAGGAATCCCGAGGATAGCATGTCCAGCGGGCTAGCTCTGAGGATAGCATGTCGGGCGGGGCTAGCTCTTTTTTCCTTCGCCCTGGATTTGTTCTTTTCAACAACAGCAAAGACAAACTAGCCCGGAGGTGGTCGGATAGGTTGCATTTGTTTGTCTCTGTAAGACGTTCATGAGGCACTACCGAACTCCTGCATTCGATGGAAAGCAGTACCTTGGCATCTTCAAAGCGACCCTCTTCGTTGAGCCTGTCCATCTCCTCCGTGGTGGTTTCGATTTCTTGCTCAATCGCCTGCTTTTGGTTCACCATCTCCGGATCCGGTGGTGGCAGCTGTCCAAGATCGGCTTCGGACTTCGACTTACGAAGTTGGATTTTCCGCTCAACATCACGAACACGCTCTTCGAGGAAGGCTTGGAACTCGTCCTCATATCTGTACGAAGCTCTCTCCTCATCGGACAACTTGTCCCACGACTCACGCATGACATCGCTGTGGTTCAAGTTGCACGTCACTCCCAGGTCACTCTTCGTGTTCGTAAAGAGCAAGTACGGGCAGAATCCGCAGAGGTAGAACTTGCAGTAGTCCTCGTCACTGAAATGGTTCTTCCGCCGCTTCCTCTCTGTGAGCGCTTTGTTCCGGTCTTTGCCCATCAAGTCATCCAACACCGTGCGCGCTGATTTACGGGCGCCGGCACCGCCGCCGCTTGTCGACGGGCCCATCCCAGATGTTTCCTCCCTTCCCGCTTCCTGTCCCCTGACACTTTTCGAAGTCAAAGTGCGTGCGCTCGGCTAAAGGCCGGCGCGGGGCGAGACTAGAGGCAGCTGTTAAAGTTCGGGAAACAGTAAAGTTCGGGCGCAGCTAAGTTCGGGCGATGCTAAGTTTGGGTGATGCAAATTTCTGGTGGCCAAAGTTCGGGCGAAGCAAACTTCGGGCGAAGCTAAGTTCCAGTTAACCAAAGTTCGGGCGAAGCAAAGCAAAGTTCGGGCGAAGCTAAGTTCCAGTGAACCAAAGTTCGGGCGAAGCAAAGCAAAGTTCGGGCGAAGCAAAACAAAGTTCGGGCGAAGCTAAGTTCCCGTGAACTAAAGTTCGGGCGAAGCAAAGCAAAGTTCGGGCGAAGCAAAGTTCGGGTTCTGGTGATCAGTTCGGCGTGTGGTAGCAAGTTTAGCAGGCAAGTTCGGCGCCAGTACCCGGGGGGGAGACCCCCTCCGACTTCGTTTCCCGTGGTGACAAAATACCGCGAGATACTGAGAAACTCCGCAAAAAAACGCAATTTTCGGGCACATTGGACCCCGAAACGCAACAACACGGTCGAAAACAATCTTCGACCAAAAAAGTGTGATGGGCGGGGTTCGAACCCGGACCTACCGGTCTGAAGGCCCGACGCCCGCTCTCTCTGCCACCCCTATGCATTTTGGCAGCGGGGAAATGCTTGCTCCGCACTATTTCATCCAAAAACAATACACTTTCGCAACATTAAAAGCCTGGTTGGCTCGAATAGAGGCTTCACATTGCATGTTCATAGGACCTCCAGTCTCGAAATATCTACGTAACACCCCGTCCCCCACGACTACCGAAGCTACCTCCATCGGTGAAGACTGTCGGCAGCGCGTACCTGCGTTTAAGAACGGTTTTGAGGCCCCGCTTAGACGAATCTTGAACCCGGGAACGAACTCCTCACAGGAAATTCGACTGGCATGCCATCTTCTAGATCACGGCCGTCATTGTCGAACTCTTGCGAACTGTCTACTAACCAACGAGACTTACCATCACAGTACACCAGCTGGCGCCTTGGGCTGGAGGACCACATTACAGTCTGCACGCGCTGGGTTGCGGGAAAATTTGCATGCGATGGTCCCACTTGTTGGCATCGTGTGCTCTCGGTGTCGGGGCATCGTGCCCTTCGTTTTTGGCACGCTACAACAATGCACAGGAAGACAAAAGGCGAGCAACAAGAGATGCCGACAGACGTTCGCTCACAGAACGAAACCCCGCGAAGCTTCAAGAGACCTCAGCCGCTCACGCGAGTGGAGTGAGAACATACAGCACGTCAAGGCCACGGCAAGTGCACCCTGGCTTGCCCTGCGTGGACGTGCGGAAAAAAAGCGATCGATAATGTGTCTGAATGAGGAACATTGCTCTCCCTCCCTCAAAACGCGCCGAAATAGTGCCATGGGCAACATCAACAGCGCGTCGTACCGAAATAGCTGGAGAAAGCGGGGCATGTTAGAAACCTCAGATTAACTGACGAAAATAGAAAGACTGCAACCACCAGTGTCAGCCAGGATTCCTTTCCGTTTGGGCTGAGTGCGGTGCGCTTGGTACGCTAGACTATAGTGAGGGCATTTGTCAATCACTTTTGGTCGTCGGTGAAGATAGCACGCGCTCTTAATGCAGCACTACAACGCAATCGGGTGTAAGAAAGCGACAGTTGATTCACCCTAGCTCAGTGAGGACAAATTTCGGATTGTGCAGACGTAGCCTGCCGAAGTCTTCTGGGGCCACCGGTCGCCACGCAGGACTCGTGACAGGGTTCGTAGGCGCAACAAGCTTTGGTGCACATCTGCCGCGAACACTGCCGGGCCCCAGCGTCCTCGTACCGTGCTCTTGCTCTTCGGCAAGGGTTTCGCAACGTCTGGTCTTCGGGTGGAGATGAGTTTTGGTTGCTTGAGAGCTTCCTCCTTCTTTATGGTCTAAGAAAACAGCGGTGATCGCGTCAACACTGCTCGAAGAGAACAGGAGGTGCACAGCCTGCAGTGCGAGGCTACTCCTGGTGCAGGAATTTACGAGCGCTTAAGACCCATTTGGACCAGCCGAGGTGATAAAAAACATCTGTCGAGGGCAAAACGTGGACAGAAAATACAGCCAAACTCACCGAGACTAAAAAGATATTGTTTTCGTACACTTGAACTTTGCGGGCTAACGTCGCAATCTGGGAGCACGAGTGCAAGAAATCAACGCCCTTCGGGTAGAAAATAGTAAAACTGCTGGAGGAATCTTACTTTCTCCCGAAAAAAGGCAAAGACGCAACTCCGTGACGGCGCAGGTCAACGGGTTACGATCTTGCATCTGGCCCCTGTGACGCGGCAGGCTCAGTAAACTACGTTTGCCTGCTTCTCATTTGACATCGGCTCCTATGGAAACCCTCCCCGTGTGTGCGTCCGAGCTGGAAACCTTTTCTGCCTTTGCGAGAACAGTAGCCCACGGTAATACCGAAGAGCAACTTCGCCAGCTGTAGAATCCCTTGTTTTGCTCCTCTAGATTCGGAATCAGTTCGACCTTGGTCCTTCGGTCTAAAAACAAAAAGCTGAACAGCTTAAGAGGTGTGTGTATGTGTGATGGTACGCTGAAGCTTCACACGGACGTCCGCCTTCTCGCAGACTCACAATGCACATCGCTTCATCATAGTATTCTTGATTGATTATTTTTGCATGTGACTCAAACGTTGGATTAATTGTGCGTATCAAGCGTATCACGCCTTGAACTTATTTCGAAGCTGAAACGTTCACGTGGCGCGTCGTGAACAAAACGGCAGTATGGGGCTCTCACTAGTTCTCGGGAACTTAATTCAAAACTGAAACGTTCATTCATTGTGCAGCTAATGAAGCCGAAACGTGCCCAGCGATATACAAGAGTACACACACTCAGCTGTGTCTTCCGCCTTGTGAACTTAATTCGAACTGAACTTAATTCGAAACCGAAACGTTCAGTGTAGAGAATGAAGCCAAAGCCATCAGTGCCCAGCGATGTGCAAGGGCAGCAGCTGCTTCTTCCACCTCAACTCACTCGAAACCGAAACGTTCACGTGGTGGCAAGGTTTGTGTAAGTAGCCGAAATGGTCATACAAGGATACCAGTTTTGTTTTGTGCCTTGTCCTGAACTTAGTTCGCAGCCGAAACGTTCAGGAGCGATAGCCAAGCTTCAATGTGTAACTGCAACGCGGCTCGACCAATCGGTGCATATACAAATCAAGCTTCAATCCATACAGCTTTTCAGTGCTTGTCGGTTAAGGGAGAGGAGACTCGACCGTATGCCTGCAGTGCATGTACGGCAGACTCACGTTTTTCGTGTTGCAAGGCGCGTTGACCCTCGTTCCTCCGTGAGAATACTGCATACACGCGCTGGATGCGCATAGCGAATGGTACCTGCCAATCACTTCGTAAGCGACTCACGGCTTCCTCTTCATCGCGCAACACTGCCAGCCTGGACCGCGAGTGTTGCTCATCAAAGGACAACATATTCCGCACCTTCGCCTCGTCACCTTCGCACTCTTTAGGTAAAGGCACAGTTGCAAGGGCAGACCCCGTAGGTGCCTTACGACGTTGCGCGCGGTCAGCTTCTTCCTCCATTTCTCTGGTATTCTCCGGGCCACGAGATGCGCCGGCGCCGCCGCTTTTGTTCTCATGAGCAGCCTCGCCACGAGACACCTCGTTGGACATGAGCGCCCTCTTTGCCTTTCTTTTTCTTTCGCCCGGCGCTCGCAGGAGCTCCCTTATGGCCGTGGCGCCGTTGCAGTTCTCGTTTTCGCCCACGCAGCTTGATTCGTCGTCCGGCGGCTCGTCTAGTTGTTCGCCGTTCCTGCCTGGTGCGGGGCCGCCCTCGTTTTGCTGTCCGCTCAGTGAATCATCAGTATTGCCTCTGCTGTCAGCTTGTGCAGGGCTGCTTTTGGTCTGGCTCTGTTGTTGGTCCTCTGAGTCCTCGCCCGATCCGTAGACTTCTCCGGGTCGATGCTCAATTTCTGGCGAGAGCAACGTGTCCGTTGTGTCTCTTCTATCGCTCAACGAGCCATCCGGGCTTCCAGCCGCATTTCTGTCGGCTGTGCCGGCGTGTGTCTGTGTTGCAGGGCTGGGTGCCAGTTCGAAGTTGTCGGAGTATGCGTCCGAGTCCTCGGCTCCTGTCGAGCCTCCTGCACCGTTGATTCGCTCTTCCCCAGCAGCTGCGGTATTCTGAATGTCGTCTGTGCCCTTCGCTGGGAAAGATTCTGTCACGTCAGTTTTCTCCTGCTCCCCATCAGTAACAACTGCGTTGTTTTTAGTCTCTGCAATTTCAACAAGTGGAGTCGCTCCGCCAGTCCGCTCAGGTTTCCCACCAGGAGCGGCGGGGCATCCTTTCTTTTTCTCAGCATCAGCTTTTAGGTCACCAGGGCACTCGGGTAGCACTGCCGCCTTCTGAGCATCAACCGCCCCCTGGTGGGTCGAAGGATCAGGTCCACGAAAATCTGCATTGTCTGCGCCAGTCCGCTCAGGTTTCCCACCAGGAGCGGCAGGGGATCCGTTCTTGTTCTCTGCATCAGCTTTTTGGTCACCCGGGCACTCGGGCAGCACGGCCGCCTTGTGAGCCTCAACCGGCTTCTGGTGGGTCGAAGGATCAGCTCCATGAAAATCTGCTTTTTCTGAAGGCTGGTCTTGTCTTTTATATCCGCCTGCTGCGGGGGAAGAGTTGTTGGCGGGTTCCTCAAGTGCGACGTCTTCTACCTTTGCGGGTTGTTGAACGGGGGCTGTCTCGGAAAAGTCTTTCTGTTGTTGAGTGATGAAATAGCGGTACCGGAATTCCAGCAACGTCGACAGGAGGTACACCAAGTGTTCGCTTTCTCGAGCGAATAAGGCCAATCGTTGATCGTGCAGGTCTCTCCGGTGCCGATCTTCGGATGCGATGGTGACTTGCAGCAACGTGCCAAGTGTTGACGTGTATGCCTCGCTCTCTATTTGCTCTGCCTGCGCAGCGTGATCGATGAGAATGGCGACAGACGAAATGAACACCGCTCGTTCACTTACGGTGACGCTCCTGCGCTCCTTTTCCTTCAGCAACAGGTGCTGGCGCGACTTCACCTTCTGCGCTTTAACCCACGTCTGGGTGACCACCCAGCGCGCGCACTCTTCTTCGATGCCCATTCTGGCAGAAAGCTCTTCTTCCAGCGTCCGCCGCACTACAGGCGCGACATTGGCGGCGTGAAATGCCGCCGTCCAGGACCGGTTCCTACTCGCGTTTAACTGCCTGCAAACCTGCTCTTCGAGCTCAGCGACGACGCGCCGGCCGTCGGCTTCCTGCCGATCGAAAGTGATGGATCGGATATCAGGGTCAGCCAGCAGCCACAACGCCTCTTGGCATTGCTGCTTCGAGACAGCGGATCGGATCCTTGACTCCGTCGCTTCGAAAGCGGCGCGCTTACTGTCGATACAGACGATGTAAAGTATATTGCATGCGACCTTGTGCTCGTGCAAGATGAATATCCGCGCGGATCGCTCAGCGGAGACCGCAAGCCGCCGAGTGTCGGCCATGTCGAACTCTTGAAGCTTCCGTTCTCGTGTGCGACGACTGACCTCTTCCGCGGCTTCGTTCGCTATCCGGTCTTCTAACGCAACTGTCTCCGGGGGCGTCTTGGTTCCGACTTCGAATACTGGTAGCGGCGTTGAGTTGCGCAACGCCGATTGTTGACAAGATGCGGACGTGTCACGCTGCGAACGGCTCGACCGCAGCCTGGCCTGCGATTGCGGCAGCGACTCCCACGTTTGCGGGCAGCCGTCTCCGATCGGGACGGAGTAAACTCCGCGGCTGGCGTTGTGGCTGGTCCGGCTCTCCGTCGACCGCAGCGATCCCGATGGTGAAAACGGCGAGCTCGGTTCCCTGCCGAAGGACGGCAAAGGGCGGGGGGAGTACTCCGCCTGCTGCAACCGGGGCGGTCTCGAGCACGAGAGTCCCAATGTCGCCGACTTCACGACACGTAGCGGCACATCGTCGACGCTAGCCCTCAAGTTCATACCAGACCTGGTCCGGCATCCGTGGGCGGCGGGTGGTGATGGAGATGATCTGGTTGACAAGTTGTATCGTTCCCTTTCTTGTGCCTCGCGGCTCTTCGACTTCCGCACGGACGTGTGCGCACTGAGAGGCGGAACGACGACAAAGGAGCTGGCTCCGCTTGCATTGCCCCGGCGGGAGACTGCTGGGCCCCTGAAGCCGTCCGGCGACCAGGCGCACCGACCGCCTCCCTTCGGATAAATTGAGGTGTCGATGAACGCGTCCACGTCCGCCGATCTCGCTGCTGCATCAACAGACACTGCCGCAGCTCGCGACTGCAGTTCGTGCTGATACGCTGCAGCTGCAGATGGTGAGCTGCGAGGCCGCAGGGTCCCTCTAGGTAGGTACTGCGGGTCTGGCATCGGCTGCAACAACTTCCCCCGTACACCCCCTGACCACCACCTTTCCTTTGGTACTTGAACCATCGGCACTGCCCACGGCAAGCCCATATCCACGGAGCTCTGTTGCCCAGTAGTGTATATCAGTGGCATGACAGTGCGTTCTCGCGTCGCAGTCACGAACACAGGGCGGGCCTGATGTTTATAACTAGTGGTTCTGACACTTAGTACGCGCGATAGTACCATAACGTCATTTGCGAAAATACAATAGGAACCGAACCGCTGATCCGTCCGCTACACCCCGCCACGACCACTGAACCACTCCAGACCCGAAAAACGGAAAACCTGCTCATGCAGGACTTCAAAACGTGCAACAACCTCCAGCCAAACCAGAAACATGAGATGGAAGCAGAAAAGGCCGCAACCGTGCGAACATCGAGCGTATTCAAAGGCCCCCAACTTTTTTGGGAGGACCATCGTCAGCGCGGAACTGCGGGTATCTGCGGAGCGATGTGGGTCGAGTGGAGTCTAGTCCGAGTATCGAGCGTCAAAAATCCAACGAGCACTCCCATCTTTATTGGGAAACCGTGGTCGCGATTGCTACCGCATCTTGAGGACTTCCTATCCAGGCAGAGGCTTGTTCAAAAAGAGACGAGACACGACCTTCCTTCACTCCACGACACTGTCTCTACGGCCTTCCTTCACTCCAACGAAACTGCCTCTACGGCCTTCCTTCACTCCAATGACACTGTCTCGCGTGGGCGGAGAAGAAAAGGCGAGAGTCTTTTGTTTGACGAGCACCAAAAGTATCACACATAGAACAACCGCGACCAGAGAAGATAATTAAAGTTGCGAGCAAGAAAAAGGAAAGAAGAAGCGAAAAGGGTGGAAACAACAAGAAGCACGAGGAAGAAGCCAAAGAGAAAAAAAGAGAGGTGCGACCGCACCCCACCACACACAAAATGAAAAGAGCCGCGCCTCGACGGCGTGAACGACGGCTGCCAATTAATGACTGCATTGATACACAAAGATGTGCTAGTACATATAACATTTTTGACAGACGGGAGCAGAGATGGAACAAGCAACGAATACGGCAATATGATTGTGGGTTTGCCGAGCAATCCGGGTGCGAAAGATGCGGCGAGCAGGCCCACAAGGTTGTCCACGTCGAAATTACTTACGCTGTCAAGAATTTGCTGCTGTGCATCAGTTGTATTTCATATGTTCAGAAGCACTGCACTATGGTGGCACCAACAAACTGAATGCGTTGCATATCGGTGCATCAGCTAACAAGAATAACGACCAACGGGTCGGTACGTGTGCACTCGTTCCGACACTTGTTGGTTGTTGAGTACCCAGGGAACCACCAGTGCTCCCGGCGCGAGACTTGAAACAACCGTCGAATGGATTCACATCTGCGTTCACGATGAGGAATATGCCGAGGGGTGGGGGGGTGGTGGCGTATTTTTTCTTTTTCTTTTCGGAGTATTGCGTCCTCGAAAATGAGAATGACGGACGAGTTCGGTCAACAAAAGGTTGGGTCATCGATGGTCCGCCATCGGCATTGACGGGGTCAAACCTTTTTTCGGAGTGGCAAAAGGCTGTTGAAGATCGAGAGATTGGCGTCCACACCGGACAAACTCGACATACACAGTGGCGGAAAGCAAGGTGAGAAAGATGGGCTAAGTGGCGGTGGGGAGAGGAGACGCAGCAAATGGGTGCAGGTAGGTCCGCCCGCGGAAGCACTATTCTGTCGGATAGCAGGCTGCCTTGGGGTAAGGACCTCTGATCGACGTCCTACACGGCCTGCACATCAAGTCGTGTTCAGTGAGACGGCTATCTTCAGTAAGCAAACAACACTGACTACTCTGGCGTCTAACATAGGCAGCCATACAGCAAAGACAAATAAAACTGCTGTGAGAACGCCATGATCGCACCGGTTGTGTCCGCCATCAACACCTTTGACCGGAGAATCATCATGTAGCGCAAGCTGGCCCAAGCTGTTTCCACCTCTGTTCCCGATATTGAGCAAGCAAACTACTTTAGAAGAAGGGGGCGTGTGTGTGTGTATGTGTGTGTGTGTGTGTGTGTGTGTGTGTGTGTGAATGCAAGATTTGAGGGGCGGAGGGAAGGGGTGACGTTGAGAGCTGGCAAGCAAATGGGAACGGAAAGGTAGAAGTATCAGAATGAACACAAGGTAAAAGAAAACAAAAAAGAAAAGGGCGGAAAACAAAAAACGAAAGAGAACGCGAGAATTGGAAACAGTTGGAAAAGGAGAAAAACACAGATGCAAGCAAAGCAAGGGGGAAAAAACAATATTTGGACGAAAGAAAGGGGCCGCGCAACGCAGGGGCGCTACGGGGTCCGAAGCAAAGTGTTTGGGGTTCTGCCTTCTTTGAATTGCGGGCATCGCCAGCTGCGTCCTCGCATCGTACCTGCCTTTCTTCCCCTTCTGTAGCTCTTCAGGCCAGCTGCACGAACTCAGAACTCCATGTTGCTTCTAGCAGCACCCCTTCTTTTCCTTCTTGCTTCTGGCCTCGTTCAGCTTCACGCCTCCTGGAATGAACTCATCATCGTCCTTTACCTGAAGTTGATTACACTTGAGCAGGGTTCCGATTCCACAGTGATCTTGGAAACGCACACACAGCGAGTAGCACATGCCCGATGAGAGCAACAATTCCTCTCTTTACATGCAGCTTTAAACAAGAAAAGTCGCGTGAGCGTTGGTTTGGTGATTTGACGGGACCATCTTGTCTGCAAGACACGTTTGACGGTTTGCGGATATGGCTGATGGTCGATGGCAGTATCCTCAATGACCGAAGGTTGATCAAAGCCAGTCTTCCTGTCCCTTCAGAAACACACACCTTCTGGTTCTTCTGCAACGCGTTTTTAGCGACGGCCATGAAAGCCTGCTCAACGTTGAAGTTCTCCTTTGCTGAGGTCTCGAAGTAGGGAATCGGCGACTCGTCGTCCTTCGCCTGTTTCTGCGACCACGCGACAGCTGCCTTCTGCGAGACGCATCGCTTTTCCTCCAAGTCGTTCTTGTTGCCGATGAGAACGAAATCGCGGCCCTCACCCGCTTGGATGATGAACTCGTCGTGCCACGAGGACAGGTGCGCGAAAGAGTCTTGCGAAGTCAAATCAAACACCTGCGCCGATGTTTGTAATTGAAAGCATCTTCATCAACGGAGAAGGCGATTCAGAATTCCCCGAGTGTGGGAGCTGCCGGAGCAGCAGCCATGGACAGCAGACACAAGGGGCAAGTCTTGTTTTACCCTTTTCACGACATATGATTCCCCACAGCAAGGGGCAAACTCCTGTTCCTAACGTTGCACGTGTCTGTACTTTTCCCTGCACCGAGGAACAGCTGTAGCCCTCACGAAGCACAGGTAAATCCAGGTTCAGTGGCGGGCGTAAGCGTTCAAGGTGCGCGTATGTACACTTTGAGAGAATTGGCAATTGACAGCCAGTATTTCCTACAAAGCAGGCGATTCTTAAAAGAAAAGCTCAAAACCTCTCAGGCGGAGCACCGAAGCTGCACGGCGCTGGGTGTCTGTGAGAGCAAAGGTCATACCAGCATGCAAGCGTCCGCTCCACGGTAGAACGCGGAGCCGAGACTCTGAAAACGTTCCTGCCCTGCCGTGTCCCAGATCTGAAGGGTAACGAGGCAGCCGTCCACGTCGAGCTCCTTCGTCAAAAAATCGGCACCAATGGTCGCCTTGTATCTGGAGTCGAACTTGTTGTTGACGTATTGGCCCATAAGCGACGACTTACCGACACCTGAGTCACCAAGGATGATGACCTTCAGAAGCGTCTTCTTACGGCCTGCCATGTTTGAAGAGTTGCGAGGTGTAAAGGGGGTAGCTGCTTCACGCACGACGGTGGCGAGGGCCGAGTGGCTTTCCTTTCCTTTGGTTTTCGTTCTAAGATGCCTGTATTGATGCTACGTGAAATTTTGGGTGTCGAACATGGAAGAGCCACAGTACACACTGCGAAAGTGCTCAAATGTCTGTTCCACACACTTTTTGCGGCTGCACTTTTGGTGCTGACTATTTGCTGAAACACTGCTTACTTTCGCTTCTGGCACTTTTGCAGGTGACAGTTTTGCATAACACAGATTGCTCGATCATTGCCCGACGTTCTTTGTGAGGAAGGCGGAGAGGCAGAGCGAAGACAATACTCATATGGCTCCTGCAACCGAGAGCAAGACTAGGGTGTCAACATGATGACGCGACACGTCGGTCACAAAGTGCTGTACACGGAGCGTGCAGAATAGCGCAATGCGGCTCTACAGTATTCCAAAAAGTAGATTTCTGCCGACGCAATGCCGATACGCAAAGGATCAGGGCACGCCGTGCTAGAAGCTAGAGCGTACCGGACACTTTGAAGTCATCGTGCGAATCTGCTGTTCCCCGTAGAATGAGGATACCACATCAATTTCCACCACCACAATTTAAGCTTGCGAATAGGAGACTCGGAAGCAGTTTCGGAATGCCTCAACTCTCTCCTATGATTCTACCAATCCGAAGGGAGCGATGCGGCCACATCAGCTTCGTTTGCAATGCAGCAGCTGCTGGGCGTGCATGCGGTCAACGAAAGTCGACGAAGCTCGAAGAGTTTAAGGCAGAACATCACAGCGTGCCTCTTCGTAGCTTCCTAACATGGCCGGAATGGAATACTCGTGGTTCAAAGCGCCCCATCTCTGGACTTCCGACCGGTCCAACACGTCTCCTCCGGTTGGAGGACAGTAGTATTTAACTCCACCCCAGCCAAGCATGGACACGTACAACGGCTTCATTGGCAGCCAACGACCTGCAATCGACGTCATCTGCAGGTGTCGAAGCTGGAAGTGGGCCTCGCTCATTGCCTCTCGGTCCCTGAAATCGGGAAGGATGGCAGTCAGTCGGAACTCCTCGCGCAAACTTCGCTTCGGCGTGAACTTGCGCGGCTTCAAATGTTCAACGTCGATCGGGCCCCTGCAAATAAGTGCTTGAACCGCACCGAGCTTTCCGGCTTCGTATGCTTCCGCTACTTTCTGTTGTAGAGGTTTTTGAGGTGTAAAGATCCGGCAAAGTGCTTCCTGTACCGAGTAGCTGTGAACAAGAGTGAGGCGGCATGTGCAGGGACAATCTCTCGAGCAGCAAGCCTTCACTCAGAGGAAGCTGCCTTACGAAGCGCAGCTTGCTCCTTCTAAATCGCGAGGAATCTTTTATTTTTGCCCTACTTCAGTTCTTGTATCACGGTTGAGAGCTTACCGATTTAGATTGGCAATCTTCTGCTCACTTGTGGTGGCCGTCGAGTGACACGGTGCCTCCTCACGGTACCGTGGGGTGTGGAGTACTCGATAGCCGAGAGCCGGTGTCGAGATAAAGTTGTTAATGCCAGATAAACAAGTGTAAGATAGCTCTCTTTTTAGTACCGACACGAGCTTCCAAAAAACGTGCAAACCATCCAGTCGACGTCAACTTCCGCTTGCTCGTCGCGGGTTTTTGGCATGGGAGCAGACCATTCGAAGATCACTTGCGTCAAGCCGGCTTTGCGCATGATTGTTTCATACTCACGGTCGAGACCCGTTTGCCCTGCGTAGCCGGACCTGGCATGGTCCCCGTAGCAGAACATCTTATTGGTACGGTGTGTCGCAGGGCAGCTGGACCACGACCGGGTGAGCAAGTGGTGGAGGCTGTCAGGCATTGTTGGAGGCGCCCATCGCTCCGTGCCATTGTGGATGACCAGACAGTCCGAAATTTCCTGTGTGCGTGTTGGTTTTGCGTCCTCGGGATCCTGGACACGCTGCGAAGTCCTGAGATAGGATGAGGTTCAATGCAAAGGATTTGCGGCGTTTGTCCGGCGTTTGTCCGCGATACTCAGCATCAGCCACTCACGTGACGCCCAAGGAGGATGGTCCGTGTACGAATTCGCTCGGGATGCGAACTGAAGTCGATGTATCATCACGACACTGTTTGACCAGAAACGGTAGTTCTTCTCGTACCCGTATTGCTGTCGGAACGCGCTTGTCCGATGGGCTCTTTCTTCATCAGTAGAATAATTTCGTTCCCTGATGGCCGAAAACCCCGTATAACCCAGCTCGAACACCTGCTGCCCACCCAAACGCATACCTTTCTCATACGGCTTGGCTTGAGTCGGTAGGCGAATTCCGAATTGCTCTCTCCTGCCATTTTTTCCATATATGTCCATTTTCCCCATTCTCCGGAGACGCCCTTCGGCGTGCGCGGGTAGGCAAAGCTGCCCACACGTTGTGCTTGCTTCATGGCGTGCAAGAACCCACGCACCCACCCCTACCTTTTCTGGAAAAGTTCGAGGTTCGAAGGGCTTTTTAGAGTGAATCCTTTTGTAAACAAAACGCGGATCGACAACAACAACACCGTGGGTCGCATCCTGGGCAAAGCCCGTGCAAGAACGAGCTTTTCATCGTGTACTTTTATCGCGGAAAAAAAGGTCGGTCCTGCTCCTGCACTGGTGTATTAAACATCAGGGTTTGCGAACGTGGGCCACTCACCTTGAGCGTGTGCTCCGAGTTGCTGTTTGGTTCGGCTGGTGGTGCATCATGCGGAGAAGTATCCATCGTACAAAATGGAGCTGAGCTGCATTTCTCGAACTTAACAGCTGCGGTGATGACAATGCGGTCCCAAGATGCGCCACTTCAGCCCTGGGAGGACAGTGGCTAGGTTCACCTGTTGACGACCGTGCTCCATCCCTACCGAATGAACCTACTACGCAGCTACGGCGGATATCCCTACATATTTTCACGTCTACCGGCAAGGTAACAAGGCGCTGCGCACGGCAAGACCGAAAGTAGAACGGGACAAAAAAACGCTGAAACCAGTGTGTGTGGGGGCTCGTGGCGAGCGTAGTGTGGTACTCATTTGCTTGCAAATGACTCCCAGCTAACGCAACAAGAAGACGAGCATGAGAGAAATAGTGGGACAGAGGACTCGGCACGTGAGCCACTACCCAGTTCGGCCAGAAGGCAGATGCAAGATTGAGCGTCACAAAAGCGTCGGACTCGTGAAACTTCTTCCCGGGCGGAGCTGCCATCTTTTTGACGCGCTCGAGGGGCGTCTACAATCCATTATCAGGAAGCAGGAGCACGGTTCGAAGTTGGCAACCGCATCGTTCGGGGCGACCACGCCAAGTAAACTTCAAGGGGAACGAGTGGAGAACAGAAATGTTGTGTAGGGGTGGCCGCAAGCCAACGTTGTACTCGTGCAAGAATCGGCAAGAACACGAGAAAAAAGACGGTCTCAACAGGAAGGCCCTTGGCAGGCCAGATGAATGCGCTACGGATGCAGAACGTCAATGAAAACGCTCCTTCGAACCGTGCGATGGACGAGGTGCAAAGACGAGCAATGACGTAAGCTCGCTCGGGTGTCTGTGTGACACGCATTGATTAATGACGGTCTGAGCGAGGATGACCCAGCCGCATGAACATGACGAGCGGCATCGGGTCATTCTGTCGAAGGACGTTGACTCCTCGTTTGAAAGTAGAAACTGAACGATGATTGCGGTCACACTTTCACGAAGTATCTTAAAGAACAAGAGAGGGTAGAGATGCGTGGCCCCCCTAGCGTCGGTCTTCGTTTCGTTTCGAACACTACAAACGAGCAGAAATTAGCCTGACGCTTTCTTTTGATTGTGCACAAGCGGAACTCACCTGTTGTTGATGAGTTTCACATCGTACGCTGCCAGCTATTTTTAGTACCAACAATGCGTTGTTAACATTGAGCGCCTTCTCCCCGACCCCGTAGAGCAGAAATACCGCGTCTGTACGCGACTCGAGGCTCCCAGCTCGCAGGGGATTGCTTCCTCGCACTTTCTCCTTTCTTTTTTACTGTTGGCCTGTTGCGCTCCGAGCTGCCCCTGTCAAGGGCTGACTTGCTCCCTGGCTCTTTTGCGCGCTTTGTTCCTGTGACTTGGGGTTGCCTGACCTCCCGCTCGCTCCTTTTTTTTTAGTGACGGCAGTTTTTGCCAATCGGTCGCCTTGTGGCTATGATTTTGTGGAGTTTCTCCTTTTTTTTTTTGTGGCACCCCTGAAGGTTTGGGTGCAGTTTTCGCGGAGCAAAGTTTGCAAACTCTGATTCCCGTTCTTTTATCGGCCCGGTGTTCGTGATAAGTCCACCTGGACACTTCAAAACGTTAGTGAGCGATGCTTATTTTTTCCTGTCGGCATCTGATCAGAGTCCATACATGGCGCTAACTTGCGGCAAGGCAGACGCTCGTGAAGTGGTAAAAAGAAAAAATACGAGCCGTGGTGCCACCGAGGTAGTACACATTTTCCCCCCCTCAGCTTGTCTCGCGTGGGGCAGCAGTCAGCCTTCAATGGCATCAACGTAGCACCTTGTTTGGCTTTTAAGCAGTAGCTGGCTTGGACACCAACCCTCCATCGCAGCCAGCCTGCGCGCAAAGCATCTCAAGGTTCCTTGACAGTATTGTAAAGTATGCATCGTAAATGGTGTTACCCACTAGGAGCCTACACAACTTCTATCAAACTTCTATATTCAGGGGGGGTGTGTCACTTTTTACTTTGATATGTCAAAAATGACCACCCTATGGCAGCGCACACAGTCACCAAAGGTTTCACTAAATCGACCAATTTTTGATGCTATGCGCGCAGGTGTCCCCGGTCTCTCTGTTCCCGAGGGTTTAGAAAAAAAAGATGACCCCCCTTGGACGCGTTCAACCCGATGTAACTATATTTAGATCATACCGGGAGCGCGTGTGGTACGTGTGATATGTGCATGTTGCTCCCGAGAAGACACGGAATGGAAAGATCGGTCACGAAATCGTCAGAATACGACCCAAAAAGGTTGTCCCCCATGGCCCCTCCTTTTGCACTTCACTTCACCAGGCATATTGCCATCCCCTATGAGCGCACTTCAGAACTGGGATGGCAGGTACTGAAGAACAGGGATGCTGCAAAATCTGCAGTGCGAAAACCTGGAGAAAGGTTGCTTCGTTTCCTCAGCCCGAAGTGAAGAAGAGACTGGTACAAGAGGATTCATCTGTTTGAAGTGCCTCCAGGAGTGTGGTGCCACGCGGAGGAAGTGCACACGACTACGACTGCAGCAACAACTACGACGGCAAGGTTCCAAAACGACTACTTGGACAGCGTCTTCAAGCTGTCCGAATTGGATGCTTGTTGTGAACGCTCCTGTCTATGCACCCCCCAGAAGTATTTTAGAACAACCCTCAGAAGACTTACCGAGCTAGCGGTTGTATTTGGCCACCTTTAGCTAAAATGCTGGTCGGGTGGCCGGGGGTGGGCAAAAGGCCCTGACCAATCCAGAAGCTCAGGACAGGCTCGACGCTCAACAGACATCCTGTCCTGAGGGCCACCGTGTGTATACCAGACGGAAAACTCTCAAATGCGAAGAGCTCAGTTGCAAAAATATCACACAAGCTTCAAATGCACCCTCGAAGGGCCTCGAGACCGCTAAGGAGGGGGCCGAACTTTTAAGCTTGGATTTCGACCAAATAACCAGGGAAAAGTTGAGAGCCTGGAGTTAAGGGGTTAAATGGATGAACCAGGGAAGGAACAAATCTGCACATAACAATGTCATGTACGTTCACGATGATCGTGAACAAAGTTATGCTGAAACAAGGAAAGATGGCAGCAGAAACCGCACCAGTCCTCTCCCAGATAGCACTGGGCACTTACGAGCAGTGCATGGCGGGATTGCCGCGGCTGTTTTGAAATACGGTGACCACGTCAGCAACGCCGGTGGCCCGTCGGTTTGGCGCGGCTGTGATGCAAAACGGAGCCAGTCGCCCAGCCAGTCGCCCAGCCAGTCGCCCAGCCAGCTGCCCAGCCAGTCGCCCAGCCAGCTGCCCAGCCAGTCGCCCAGCCAGCTGCTCAGCCAGCCGCCAGGACAACACCCTTGTGAGCTGGTGGCAGGGAAAGGCCGAGGCGAGCCATCCAGTGCATCAGCACAAGAAACGCAAGGTCGCTTGCACATTGGCCCCTTGCCAAGATGAACATCACAGGTGGTCAGAAAGTACTGGAGGTGTTGGCAAGGCCAGTGTCTTTACCTCGCCCGAAATGGGTCCAAAGGGCCGCGTGCAGCGCGAACCACAACCGCAGTTGGGCTTGCGCAGAAAACGGGAGTTCGGCTCAAGAAAACGTCAGCGTTGTGCACCATCATTATAACAATAAAAAGTGACACCCCCTACTCCATACAACTTCTATCAAACTTCTATATTCAGCATTGTGGGTAACACCAGTAAAGTGGTATTTTTGCCATCAGCTCTCTTCCTTCGTGTGAACCCGAAGCTGCTGAGCTGGGCTGAGACCGCTGTCGACTTTGCCTAACTTTGTGGAGCTCCCCACCCCGGGTCTTTTGTACGGTGCCCTGTAAGAAACCCCTGCAGCGACATACGGATCTAGCAAATGGACTGCGCGAACAGCAGGAAAGTATTTTTTACCGCCGTTTAACTTATAAGTTAAGCTCCTCCGGCATATTGTTTCCATTTCTCGGCAGAACAATCTCAACAAAGGGAGAAGGCGCGACTTATGCAGTGAACGAATTAAGAAGAAACACGGACCATGATACACAGAAGCACAGAACACTCATCTTGTTATGTAGAGGGCGGCGTACTGACGCCGTCGCAGGCTGACTGAGCGAATATCACCGGAAATACTTAAGGAACCGATTTGTACTGAAAGTTGCCAAAGGTGCTGGATTGGAGCACTAAGAATCCTGATAAGCAGGATCTCACGCCACCCAGGATATCACCGTTCCTGCCAGTCAGCACAAATTGGAAACGAATCCTCCGGTGTGCCACGTGGAACATTTTGAACAAGAATGAGCAAATAATGTGACAGCCCCAGTATGGACAAGATACACAGCCAAAACGCCTGCCGTAGCCTACGGCGTAGGCGCAAAAAAACTTTGAGCCAGTCTGGCTAGGCACGAAACTGCTAAAAACTGCAGTCTGTTCAGCCCCAGCAGCGCTGTTTGGGAGCACTAGAACTCCTGATAAGCATCGGGGAGCACTGCTCTCCTATTCAGTCAGGTTTTAACCGCCAAATGTACGTACCGAACAAATACCTGCGCCGCGACAGCGAGTGATGCAGCAGATTAGGAGACCTGCCTATCAGCACCCCGGCCGGCCCACCTCTGGTGAGCTCTATAGGGGTTTGTGCCGACGAACACCCGGCGTTTGGAGGTCTTTATCCCTTTCAGACACTTTCCGTCAGGTTTCTGCTGTGTCCACCAATAGTTTCCGTTACAAAAGATCTACCAACAGTTTGTTGAACGCTCACGCCCGCCACTGAACCCAGATTCACCTGTGTTTCGTGGGGCTACAGCAGAAAAATTTCCATACGTCTCTGCCGCCAGTACAAACCAATACCCAGCTCACCAGTGGCTTCATTAACGAGTTCTTCAATAAACAAAAACGGAATTTTATTTCCGCACAAGATGTTCACACCATGTAATCCAGTCAAAGAGGGGACACCAGAAGCATTGCGTGAACAAAGACGGAAGAGATAACGATTTTGTCGAGTAGGGTGCTGGGGAGACACGCTTGTGTCGATCCTGTGATGTGCACGGGGTCACCCCCCTTCCCTTTGCGGTCTTGTAGCACAGCGGGCTGCAGGTTTGGTCTGCAGCACTGCGGGCTGCTGCAGTATTTGCGGGCTGCGGGTACGGTCTGAAGCACTGCGGGCTGAGGTTTTACAGCACAGCGGGCTGTCTTCCCGGCACAGCGGGCCAAGGATTTCGTTGCCATTACCAGCATCAGGCTCGACGTGAACAACACCCTTAGCCTAACCTAGGGCCGTAGGAACCGAAGATCCAGCCCAAGACATGAAATAAAGGGTAAATCCGGTCAGGGCTCAATCGGGTAGGTACTTTAAAGCCAGGTGTTCAGATGTCAACCACCGGGAAACCCGATGTGTCAAAAAATTAGGGGGGCGGGCTGGTGTGCCAGTACGCTTCCTGCTGACGCAGGAAGAAAAATAAAAGAGAGAGCAAACCCTTTTTGTTTGGATAACAAAACCCACACACAAAAAGCTCGCTGTGGCTCGGTTTTTGCTTCTTCAGAAAGAAATCCAGAAACTGAGAAGAACTGTTCTCACTTTTTTTGTTGGTTGGAGCTAAAGCTGGAGCTAGAAAAGAAGCACTGGAACTCCTGATAAGCGTAGCGTGGGAGATACCAGTCTCAAATGTATCAAGAAGCTCGAATGCTCTAAACAACGCCGCAGGCGCGGAAGTCTTTTGAAGCTACTGGGCCAGTCCCACCGCCGACGACAGCAAGTGTAGCCTTGCCAACCCGAAGGCGGTTAACCTTTAGGCAGGTTTCCTCCGCCGGCGGAAGTTGTTTGGATAGCGTTTCTTTGCGTACGAAAAAGAATGACATCCCTTTTCTCACCATGGACACGACCGGGCTTCCTCTCAGAGCATGTCTGGTTCAACTTGCTGCGGAGGCGCAGCCGTGTGGTTGCAACGAGGGGGTCATGTCTTGTTCTCAGGGTATCAGCGGATATGCCCATGCCATCCCGCAGAACGTCTCAGAGTCCCATCGCACGGCCTGCGCAGCATACAAGGCAGTCCCGAGGGATCCTGTCCACGCCCACGCGGGAAGCATTGAGCTAGCCAATGATACAGCCAGCCCAGGGGTTCGCACCGCGTGCGCGGCTGCCAACCACCCGCCAAGCAAGAACAAGAAGCGTTTTAGCGTTATTGCGGATTAGAAGGTCGGTATTTTGAAGTCTGAACCGTAGAGGCTTGGGTAGGGAGTAAGGTTGAAGGAGTTGAAAACAGTGTGAAGGCGCAGCTCGTTTCGGGTGATGCGTCACTCCGTTGTGAAACCTTGTGGGGGCCCTTAACGCGTTTTGGGGGGTGTTTGGGATTGGGTAGGGTGTGGTCGTTCTGCCTCAGCGTAAAAAGCCAGGGTGTTTCGATGCTAAACTCGGACTCTTGGCTATGTCACCGGGTTGCGCGCTCGTCAGTTTTGGAAAACGTGTGTGTGAGCCAAATAGCAATTCTTGACTATTTTGCCTTGCGATTAAAAGTACTGCTGGTGGTAATGGTGGCACATGAAGTGGTAAGCAATGGTGAAGTGGCGAGTCGGCCGGTTGGTGTCTACATGAAGTGGTTTACATGCCGGTGAGTCATAGTAACAGATAGTCACGTGAAGTGGTGAGTAACGTTCACATGAAGTAGTGAGCAATGGTAGTATCCCACACAGTGTGTTAGGCTGATGTATGCTGCCACAGGAGCTCGTCCTCCTGTGCCGCGCCCAGTAGGCGCAAGTCAACCGCTTGCACTGATGACGCCGCTGCACCACCCGTCGTGCTCGGATCGTTCAGGGAGGAATGGGCTGAGAGCCAACTTTGCTGCTCTGCCTGCACCTTTTGAACCTAATGCTGCACATGTTGCTCATTTCTCTCTTATTGCAAGACTGCATAACAGGTGTGCGTAACGGATGATCGTTTTTCACATGTACTTTCCCTGTTTCATTGCGGGGGCCTGGCGCTGACGACCACGACCGGTTCGCTACACGAGGAGAACAAGCATACCGCATTCCTTTTATTTTAGCGTCTGAAAGTCTTTGCGATAACCAGTAGCTACCTCCTTGTTGCATACTTGTTACAGCTAAAAAGGAACGTTGGCAGCAGTTTAACCTGAACGCGTACAGGTCAAATCGCACAAACATAATCGATGATTTCACGTTTGCATGCCCTGTCCACATGTAGGGCTTCTCTACCTACGAAAGTTGCTTGAGTTTGATTGTTTTCTTGTGTTTCCGACGGCCCCTTCAGGCGTGCACGTTGGTGCCTTTCGGCTTGTTTGCGATGTTCAAGGCATAGCTGCTGTCCCAACGAAAGATTCGCGCCGAACTAGACCAGTCAGAGGTGGTTTGGTCCTTCACGTAGGGTTTCTACCGTTCGGGTGTAGCATTTCTAAGGCTCAGCGAAGTAAAAAAGTGCAGGTGTTGTATACATTTAGCGTCGTTCAAGAGTGTGCCTTTTCCTGATACGGTGGCTACTCAGCCGGCGCAAACGAAAGGTAAAATATGCAAACAGCTGCCGCCCTGGCGGAGCGCAACTTTTGCAATGAAGGCGCGTGCAGTAGGAGTGTATGTAGGTCATTCCGTACAACAGCTGTATCAGACGCAGCTTGATCCGAGAGCTCGCTAGGCGCTGCGCACCTGTCATTCTCACAACTGACTGCTTCCCCGGCAAAAAGAACACTTTCTGGCTCAGCACATGACCCCCGGAAAACCGAGGAACCGGGTGAACTTCGTTCGAAATGGGAGGATTTCGTTTTTCAGAGTGTGCTTCTAACGATTCCGTATGGGCGTAGAGGTTTTGTTTTCTTTCAGCATTCGAAGTGCTCGCCCGGGACATAGATACGAACAGCTAGAAACACGGGCGGAACCTTTTTAGAGTTATAGTTCGCTTGAGAATCCGGGATTTTAGAGTCTCCGGGTGACTTTCGTCGAATGGGTTCTTTTAAAGCTAATACGGGTGGGTTTGGGGGGGCATGCATGGCTTCTTTCGTGTACACCTTACTTGGTCGCTTTGGCGAGTCAGGTTCGAAACAATTTGTGACCGACACCAAGTTCTCGCCAGGTTAGGTGAGTGTTCTTGGGCTCCCCACGTCTTACAAGTTGAGCAGGAGTTGCCCTGTAAACCGTATCGGTCCATTGTTCGCACCATGGCTCTAAGTAGAGTCGAGTGTAGAATAGCTCAGAGAGGTTTGCTGGTAGCAGCGAACGTTGCGCTTTTCGAAGTGCGGCGTCGTTGCTCTCGGTAGTAAAAAAATTTTTTTTAGGAAAATACGTAGTTGAACTGTTCGTTGCTCGCCACAGTTAGGGCACTCTGGGCACACTGGGTACCCGTGGTGTATCTAGTTTTCGTCCGTCGGTTTCTTTGAGAAAGCCGCGTGTTCGCTCAACAAGGGCGGAGAACGATCACTGATCCAAGACACGACACATGACAATGTGGCAACATTTGTCGTGTCTTGTAAGATATGTTAAAATGTGCCTGTACACGCAAGATCGGTGCTTGGATTTTTCATTTTTTTCGGTGCCCTGCGGTGACCCCAGTTCCAGGCCTCCTTGGCATGGGCCATCCGAATCTACTAGCAACATGCCTTTTGCAGCCTTTTTCAATGTGCCGGCACCAGCAGAAGGTCTTCGTCGCCACTTCTGCCGGCATCGCCATTCTTGCGCAGACGAGGCGCAGAAGATTCTTCAACCAAACTGTCTGCGAGCGGTGCTGCTGAAATTACTGAGCCTGAACGTGCGGTGACACACAATGCAGCATGAAACCTTCTGCACCTCCTTTTTGAACAGACCCCACCCCTCCCTTTGGCAGTCGCTTGGACCGTGGCAACGGTGTTGTCAGGCCGCGAGCGGCGATGAGCTGCGAGCGAACATGGGCACGAAAAAGAAACTTTCTACCCTGAGGACCAGGCGGCCATCCCAGTCACTCGTTTACAATTGGCGGCATTGAACTTCTACGCGAAAGTGCATCAGTTCTTTTTGCCTCGGTGTTTTTCCCGGGTTATGGACGGACAACTCATTGCTTGCAGCAATGCTGCTCGCCTTTACGAACTACTAGTCGGAGCGGTGGCACTCCTATACTAGCTTTTCTTGCTGAAAAGGAACATTTCCAGTTGGGGCTTGCACATAGACGATCAGCTTCAACTGGACAATAATGAAAATCCTGGAAGGGAAAAAGAGTCTTTTCCACCTGCCACCACGGCTTCCGATGCTTTTGGGCTCAAATTTAATTCACATGCGGAACGTGCGGAAAAGATCTAAAAAGGTGAAAAAAAAACTTTTCCGAGGTTCATGCAGGAGGGGTACAAGCTCCAGAAAAGGGTCCAGGGTGTAGTTTGGTAGGGAGAGGCTGCCCCCAACTTGCCACATTTGGGTCGCCAAGTCAACATCAGCATCACTTTGCGGGCTTCGTGGTTTTGTGCAGTTGGCTTGGTGCCACGGGATCTACCAGCTTGTTGCGGACCTCCTGCAAGAACACGAAGGAAAAAGTGCGTAGTTGTTTGCAATGCATACTTGTTTTCCGGTAAGGAGTGGGCAGGACCTTTCAAACAGGGGAAAGAGGAACAAAGCACATAATTGCTTCTTGGAAAATAGTAGGTGGGACGTTCTTGATTAGAGTGAAAGTTCGTAAGTAAGTTAATATCACACTGCTCGATGGTCGCTTCACACTGCCGCACATCAACCTGCTCATCCTCCTTGGCTGTCAGCTGAGGCCTCTGCCCTTGCTTCATTGAAGGCGTCCGCGGCCAGGCATATTAGTATTGCCTCACAGGTTGATTAGCCAAGCCAAAAGACACATCCCAGGAGAAAAGAATCGGGGCAGGTTGACATTTACATAAGCCCTGCTCACAGTCCATGATCGCAAGCTGGGACCGGTGCCAGAGGAACCAGCACGTGTTGGTTTGGCGGGACACAGTTCGTGGTCTACAAGGCGAAATGAGAGCAAGATTTCGTACAAGAACCTCAAGAACGTCCACTTTTGCTTTTGTGTGTGCTAATGGTCCACGCAATCAGTCGATGGATTGTTACCCGACTCGGATGTAGGACGGACCCGCCGGTCCAAGGTCTGGACGGAAACCCTGACTGTGGCAAAACAATGATAGTAGGGGGCTGACCTTACACACATGTGAGTGCAAATTTTAATACATGCGGAAACACATGCGGAAAACTCCTCGTGCCACTCGGAAAACTACTCGTGCAGAAAACTACCTTTTTCTCGCGATAAATAGGTATTTGCTCTTCGCGTAAACAGGATGTAAACGATGCTTGGGGGGCATTTCCTGTTTTTAGAGTTTTCGTGCGCAACCGTTACCGGAAATGTTCCCAACTTGAAAAAGAAAAAAAAAGGCGGCCCGACTTGGCGAGGTGCAGTCGTCAGTGCTTGACGTTCCTGACTTCAGGGTTCCAGGTTCGGATCTCGGATAGGTATTTTTGAAAGTCGGCGGCAAGCCCCGCCCGACCCTTTTTTTTTTCCCGCGCCCGCGCGACGTTCATGGTTGTAATGTTGCAATCGAAATTCAACCCACGTTTTTTCATGTCAGCCGAGATTTCTTTTTCACATGATAAGATGCCAAAAACCGCCCCCTCCCCTTTGCACAAAGAAAACATTTTTTGACGTCATCCCATACTGTATGCCGGCCCCGAAACCCTGTCTGTGCAGCCGAAAACAGGCCCGAAACGGTTTCTGGCGGGTTAAGTGGAGGTAAAGGAGCCTCAGAAGGCCCACAAGTGGGCCCAGATGGGGTTTCATGGCCAGTAAGGAGTGACGCGGAAAACTATTTTACTAGTGCAAAGGGGAGGGGGGGTTTTTTGGCATCGTCTCATATCTTGAGTCAAAAGGTTCCACGGTGCGTGCCAGTACGGTACGGGACGAGACGCCGGACTGCACAAAAGGCTCGGCCGCACAAACGCCGGGCTGCGCAACACGATTTCTCTGCACCCGCAAAGGGTATATCCTGCACCCATGATGAGCCGGTTCATCCCTATCCCCTGGTACTGCATCGAACTGCCTGCTGCTTATCAACGACGCGGATGGGAGCCGGGTCAACGTCGAGTGTTGCACACGTTCGTGGCGGAGGTCATCCACGAGAGGCGCCAGCTGAAGGAAGAAGCAGCGTCACCGCCGAAGTTGAAGCAAGCTAAGCGCGCCAACGTGTGAAGACGAAGTGGAAGGCACGGAAGGTCTCGAGTTAGCGGTTCAAGAAAAGACGACAGCAACACGAACGACGAAGCTGGACGAGCGAAGCACTTAGCTGAAGAGACGAAAGCATCACGTGCGAAGAGGTACACACATGACACGTCGTTGGCTGGTGCCTTTCAACATCTGGCACTAGCTAAGGTCAGGAGGCTCTGATGGCATGAAGAGACAGGGCATGACACACACACAAACAAGAGGACGTTGCACTCTCGACAAGTGCATGAGCATCATATCGGAGGTTTCCCGACAAGGTCGTGAACTTTTTGACGGTCCTCGACGAAGCAGAACAGATATGGTTGTCACAGCGGAGGGTGCAGGCAGGTCTTCGCAACATCTAGAAAAACGTCGCACCTTCCTATTGCACAGCGCAGAATACCGGATTTCTTTTACTCTTAGCGACCAGTTGTTGAAAGACTTCTGGAGGCACGACTCAAAGAGCCATACGATTCCGATACGGGGACCCTGGGGCACTTGAAAAGGCCCCTAAGTTTTGAACTGCCGACAGTCGCTCTCATTCAAGAACTTGCGACGTCGATTGTTCTGGGTCCTAAGATCTCAAGTTCTCGGATGCCGAGCTTTCAACAGATGATCGAGATATGGTAGAGGTTTTTTAGCATCTACTGAAGGAGGTGCAGGGCTTTGCAACACTCATGCATGCAGCAACAAGCATTCTTCTAAGAAATGAGAAAGAAAAGGAAACTCGGTAACTAAGGAATGAAACCACTATGGCTCTCTTCTCTTTTTTACCTCGTTCTTCGTCTTTGGTACCAGGGAAAGCCTGCTACACGGGAGCCAAGCTTCACGTGTTCGGCGGTACTGCAGAGCCACGGGCCTACGGGTCAAGTGGCTACCGATTTCCCAAACTAAAGCATCAAGACTTGGCGCACCTTGGGGCTTGGCGCTCGCGCTGAACACAAGCTCGTCGAGACGGTCAGTCGCAGGGCAGAGCGGACGGGGTTGTGGCACTGTGCTGCCTCCGACTCAAGCTTTGCAAGCTGTGGTTGACCATCACATTCCTGGACCAGGAGCGGCCTTGTTCTTTTTTTCCGACGACAACTAGTCGCACATATCCCTAACTCTCGGCGGCCGGGACCCTCTTGCAACGATGCAAAAAAAAAATATCTGCATACTGCCCAAAGACGAATAATTACTAGTACACGTCTTCTTGGCGGATAGTCACCTACCGTGAAGCCAAAGCTCGAGAGACCAGCAGCAGCGGCCTTTCGCACTTTTCCTGCCTTTGCGGTTGGTGCAGATGCCTGGGTCAGCAACGATTCTGGCTCTGTATTCACTGGTGCAGGGGTCACTTCTGCTGTCTCCCGAGGCCGGACTTGCACGGGAACACGCGATTGCGAAAGAGGTTTATCATCAAGAGATGAATCGTCCGCCGAAGCCGAAGAGTCGCTCACGTCACTGTCACTGGCTTCATCAGCCGACACGTCAGGTCATCATCATCATCATCACCATCCACTTGGTTCATCACAGGTCGTTGCAACAACATACTGAACCAACCAACCATTGCATCGTTGAATTGTGTCCTATAGTTGCACTACTGCTGCATACGCAGTTCAAACCTATGGTTTGTTACTCCTATCGTTGCACTACATCGTTGCACTGCATCGTTGCACTACGTCGTTGCACTACATCGTTGCACTACATCGTTGCACTGCATCGTTGCACTGCATCGTTGCACTGCATCGTTGCACTGCATCGTTGCATGGTTGCCCTATGCCTACCATAGTGAGCAACGATCATGCAACGATGCAACGATGCAAAAAAAAAAAAAAAACCATGATTTCCTGCAACGATGCAACGATGGTTAGGGGATATGTGCGACAACTAGAGTCAGACTAGCCTACCCGAAGGCAGTTGATTTCTTTAGGCAAGGTTTCTCTACCGGCGGAAGTTGTTTGGGTTAGCGTTCTTTTTTTTTTTGTCTTCTTCAGAAGTTCTTCTCTTTCTTCCTCGTTCTTCGTCTGGCAACAACGTGCTTGGTCCAATGGAATGGATATGTGCTCAACACTGGTCCTATCTGCCCGTGTTTCGGCCTTTAAGCGCACCGACGACCCACCAGCCCAGAGCCTGCGTGTCTGTAGCCAGGACCACGGTATGATTCTGGTTTGTCAGGCTGTGGCTCGCAGCTCGTTACCGCCAGAACCATCCGTACTAGCTACTAGAGCACAGGAAAGACCGTCTCGAGAGACGCATCCTACAACCGTGTCAGAGCAACCACATACGTGCAACTCGCCGAGCGCACTGACGTGTCGTCTTTCTACGGTGACAGGGGGGCGCGGCGGACCCGACAGTGTTCGAAGAACATCGCAAACGTTTGGACTTTGCAGACGTTTGGAAAGTTCGCTTGTTTTAAGCCCTTACGAGAACGGAATCGGCGCGTCGCAGAGAGGACGTTGCACTCTCAAAAGTGACGTGCAGAAGTATACGTTAGTGCAAGCTCAGCTTTGTTTTCTTGGACACCATCTTTTGTCTTTTGCCATTGTCTGAACAGTTCAAACTAGTACAACAAACCTGGTGGTCTCTCTGTGCTTGACCTGCATCAAAAAAGACGGAGGAATACCATCTATCCGTCTTTGCCCAATCTTCCAGATACAGCACCCGTTCTAGATGCTCGAGGATACCTACGGAGTTGTGAAGCGCTCGCAGCTACTAGTGGAAGTTCCACTTGAAAGCCGAAATCGCGAAATATTGAACACGGCCGAAACCTCCTCAGTGCAAGGGCGAATTTCCAATTCGAACGGAGATCCGCAGCTCGACCACGAAGCGAGGTTGAGAACCAAAAAAAACTTACACCGCGAGAGTAAGAGAAAGTAGAAATTTCGTTGACCGCACTACCCTGAACCCAAATCTTGACGTGGTTTCAGGTGGCAAATTGGCAAATGATCATGACATCAGAAGGTTCTACTCGGGCGGTTCAGTTTCCTCACACGTTGCGTGTGGTACAAAGAACATGCGGAATTGCCTGAACCGTTCTTCCAATGACCTTTCTGCGCCACCTGCCAAACAAACTAAGATTTCGTTCATAGACCGGCCGCTTTCTCAAAACTGACCAGCCAGCACTGACCGTTCATAGGTGTGGTTATAAGCATGACTCCACGTAACAAATATACCCGGTACGAGCTGGGTGCGGCCATTGCCGCACCTCCTGATTGTAAAGATTACTGCAAAAACTTGGCAGAACACCGCCAAGCTTCAAAATGCCCGCGATACATGGCACTCTCTTCATGTGCACAGAGCTCACGTGGATCCTTGACTCCTCAAGGCGAAGCCGTCCTGCAGACAGGATGACCTAGGAAATGGGCATGCAGACGTTCGTGCCATTTTTTTCAGCATTATACCGGGCCTGTGACAGGACTGCTTTCCGGAGCTCTGGCGGCAGGGGCAGGGGTTTGATTGGATGATTGGATTGCTAGCATAGCGCGGTATCGGTGACAAGAAGGATCCGCCATTAGCCACAGTGTTAAGGACGATCAGCCATTAGCAACTGCGACAAGGAGAAGCAGCCATGGTAACGAGGAGGAACAGCGATTCCCAACTTCACTCCTGAAGCTACCTGTCTTCCTTTTTAGAGTTAAAGTTTGTTGTGTTTTTTTACCTTTTGCGTTGGAGTGTTGGTCGCGGTATGTGACATCCATGCGGAGCACAGAAAATAAATGCATGTTTCGCGGTTTCTGCCGAATCACAGCATATTGAACATGCAAAAAACGACCAATTATTTCGCGAGTTCATTATTTCCTTATGCTTTTTCTTTCTGGAGTGCACACGTTATCGTGTACTCGACCTGCTAGTCTGCGAGATATCGTTTCTCATTGCAAAAGATCATCGTTATATTCTCTTTTTTCTCGGAGAGGACAAGGCTTTGTTAGCCATGTGGCCGAAGTCCAGGACGGACAACAGAGAGGCTACCCCCCGAACGGGTAAGGGTCCGGATGAACGGACAAGAAGTAACGTCCGGGGGGAATGACTTTTTCGTGGCTGAATATAGGTCGTGAGCCCTTCCAGCTCCGGCGAATGGGTGGTAACAACACGGGAGGAAAACACGTGTTCGGTTACTGCGGTTCGTCCGGTGCAAGTCGATGGAAGAGGCATGCTCTTTTTGTCGACATCAAGAGCTATATCACGAAGTCCGGTGAGATAGCGGCACACATTCGCACTACCACCGGCGACGTACGACGCACGGCCAGGCACGCATTTTGTGACTATTCGTATCTATCTCTCTGTCAAATTCGATTGTTTGGGTATGCAAGGAATGAGAGGGTCGGTAGTACAAAACTCACCCCCAGATTCCCCAATAAACGCGGGCAGGCTCGGTAGAGCTAAACTTAGAAACTTAGAAATTTCTTCGCTCATTCCTCGGATAAATGCGGCCATGTAGCGTCCATGCGGAGGGGGGTGGAGAAGGGGGGGAGGCTGCTCTTTATGTCGGTGATTCGTACTGGGTTTCACGAACATGTTCAGAGAGTCTGGGTGAGTGGGCTCAGCTTATAGCCTGAGACTATCGTTTTGAAACACCGTCCCCGAAGTTTCGGATGTGCTTTGGCTTAGGTGGGTGATGCTTCTTGTGTCGCCGACCATCATTGACATCTGTTGTTTCCTTCTCTCTTTCAACTTTTTTTTGCCCTTTTCGGGTGGTGGCTTTGTTATCAATTCGTTCTTTGTTTTCGACGATCCCGTGTGTGGGCGTAGAGCTTGGTGTCTTTCGCTTGTGAGGTTCGCTCCGTGTCGTGTGTGCTCCTTTTTTTTTTGTCGTATAAGACGCTAGTCTTAGAAGATTAATATTAACCGACTAATGATATACTGTGAAACAGGGCCTCTCGCTCCTCACACAACCGCTCACGCTCTTGCATCCCGCCCCCTAGCTTTCCGTGTCCTGAGGCGCCACGATGGAAATGTGGCAAACACACGAAGATCATTAACAGTTGGTTCGTTTTCTTCTTACCCGTTTACGCAGCGGCACTGAGACTGGAGCTAATTGCAGCACGAGACGCACACCAAGGAGGAGAATATTATTGAGTCAAGGCTTGAGAACTCAAACCTCCGCGGGCTGGCTGTCCATCGTGGAGAGTGGGCACGCCTTGGACACCAAGCCGTCGAGGGCTCCGCGCGCTTCCTCTTCAATGGCCATCTTCCCCGCATTCTTCATCATTCGCATGCGGGCGTTTTTGCCCGGGCGAGGTTTCCTTTTGCGGGACGCCATGACGCATTCCAAGGGGACTGCCCTGTTGCACTGTCGGACCTTCCTCGGGTGGATGTGGATCCGCCTGCACGAGTCAGCGGCATAGGGGCAAGCGTCCTCGCGGAAGTCGGAGCAGCGATAAGCATGCGACAAGTCTGCGCGGATTTTCCAGATGGTATCGCACTCCCTGCAGCGCAGAACCGCGAGCGTCTGCTTTCCCCTGATCGAGTCCCACGAGTTGTGCTGGCAGGGGGCCTTCATTTCGTCCATGATCTCGGACGGCGGTATCACGTCGCGTTCCAGCACCATGCTGTCGCTCATCACATTTTCGGGGGTCCGTGGACACTTCAAAAAGAACGACAGCCGATCGTCGTCGCTGAAAGTGAATATCATCCTGAACGGGTCAATCTCAGGCGGTGCGTCCGGCGCATGGACCAGCAACGTCACGTCCACAAGATACGTTTTGTGCGAAACGAACTGAAAAGACTGTTCAAACGTCCACGTTGCCCCCGGGGGAAACCGAGAGCGCAAGATGTTGTTGTAGTACCTTATAAAGTTGTCCCTACCGTACGAAATGCCGTCTTCTTCCGAATTATCGAAGTCGGGGGCCAGCACGAACTGGAATTCTTCTACCATGAACTCCGCGGCCCACTCCACTAATGTGCCTTCGTCCATTGCTGAGAACATTTCGTCGTGAAACTTCTGGAACCATGCCAAGCGCGCCATGCTGGACGATGAATCCATGCTTGTGTCGGGTAGGGCTGCGCGCTGGTGACGGGCTCGACTAGCACTTTTATTTTCTTTCATGAAACTGCGTTGAATTGATGTTGTTTCAACAGGTGTGGAGTGTCTCCGAGAATATGGGCGATCAAAGGAAACAGAGAGAGAGAGAGCAAACTCGTCAAAGCTAGCCACAGGGTGATAATGGGATACGGCGGAAGCAGAAACGACACCGGGAGCCGTCCTGCTGACCGGCCAAGGACTCACGGGTTCTCCTTCCAGCGAGCACAACCAGCTCCCGTTCCAAATCGATCCGAATGACCTTGGCTCTTCTCCCTTTGTCAGCACGGTATGTCTTCTGCTTTTCTTTGCTTGGTCGTCATCTTCAGGCGTTCCGATTGTTCTACCTGGGTGGGTAGCTGCTCTCTTCCGCACGCTTCATCCCCTCCAGCTTGGCGTGCTCAGCAATAAAGGAAAGGCAAACAATCAACAAAATGTGAAAACGGGGTTTTGCCTAGAACGCAGCAGGATATTTCTCGTCTGAAACTTTCAGATTCTACAAGGGGGGGTGTGGGAGTATTACAATTGAACAGTTCCTTGTACCTTGCACTAAGCGATGTGAGTACCATGAGAGCCTGATACAAAACAAAGGTGCCAGTAACTGGTACAATTGCTTTCGACGCGAAGTCTTGTCACTCGTAGCTGACCGTTCACGCTGTCCTGACTGTGTTTCAAGGGTTCGTTCATGGTCTCAGTCCTCACGTCGCGTAGTTTGTGAACAGTTGAGTTCAATTGAAACCGACACCCCCGTAATCCGAAAAAGGAGCGTCTACACGGTAGACGGTTGGCCGGTCATGGAGCAGCGCACAATTGGCTGGTAAGCTTTGACTGATCAGTTTGAGAGAGTCGACCACAACCTTTTTTTGCGGCCGAGCGGGCAACAGCACGTGGGCCGGTCCGACTGTATATACGCACGTGGGCTGATATTGTGCGCGGCAAGACGTAGAGAGTTGCTCGAAAAAGGAGGGTGTTTTGGGAAGGAAAGCACCCCGCTCATACTCTGTGGAATTAGGAAAAAGCCAGTCAAGCCATCTGGTTGCTGGTTTACTCCGGTTGTCCTCGGCAAGAGAGGAGTTAAACCGGGCAAAGCGAATGATTGGATGCATTTGGGTGATCGCCCTAGAACAGTGAGCCGAGGCTGCTTCATTGAACCCCGACGTAGAATCCTCGCTCCAAGTTGCCATTGAGCAGGGACAGGCGACAGCGTTACAAAAAGGTTGGTCGGGGGCCTGCGCCCTGTCGGCCGAAGGCCGACTTTAGGGCAGTAAAACGTTGCATGCTTTTCCGGGTGGGTAGGGGCAGTGCTGATACTAAGCCTGAGACCCAAAACGAAGTTGCTAACCCTGGGTGGGGGTGGGTACCCCCCCCCCCCCTACCAGATTCTGCCAACGACTCCGCAATCTGGCCGCTTAGGGCCACCCCTGGGGGGGGGGTACCCACCCACCCCTCGTTGCCGTCCGGCTGACAACGATGCCGAGTTTAGGGGCCTTAGCATCAGCACTGGGTAGGGGGCATGACCTCCAGTTGCTTGCGGCTGGAAGCCCTTCAGACCGAGTCCCGGTGGGTCCCAATGAGAAAGACAGGCGCTTCGTTTTTTTGTTTGCGCGTGCGGGTCAATCAAATTCCCCTTCTTCACACTCCTGCCCGGTCTTCTTCGGGCTAGGAACTGACCGACCTCCGAAAACACGCTGTCTACGTCTGTTCATCCTTCCGTTGTGCCCCGCAAAAATTTAGTAGTAGACGTGTCGCGGCACTCAAAATGTACAGATAAAGGGGTTTTGGCTGTTTCAGAAGAAACAGCCGGTCGATGGTCACCTCTCGGTGGGAGTCCGTCCTCGTCTCCCCTTTTTCTTCCTACACATGAGATGTACGCAAAGCCTATACTTAAGTATATCTGACGTTTAGTCGAAGTCACGCTTCTTCGGTAAGGAAGCACTTATACAACACGGCTTCATGCAGGCAATACACGGACACAAACCCAGGACTAGACTACATCATCCGGGGCCTGTGGCCACGGTCATGATATCTGTATGTCCGGGTTGCGGAGCCCTTGCGACAATCCTTGACCGAGCAAGCTTGTCAGTGTAACTTTGAGCTGAGCCAGTACATCTTATCTCAGATTACTCGGCATGTCTGTCTTTTGCGAGACAGGGCAGCATCGAATGCCATTTCTGGATGCAGTGCTAATTTCATGAGCTTCTTGCGTCTCCAGTGGTTTCTGGTGCTGCATGGGGTGTTCCGTCAAGGAGGTGACGTCGTAGCCGCACATGACTCCTTTCCCACCCCGTGCGCTTCATCAGACTCGGAAGCCGCACTGCAAGATAATCGGTTCTCGACGCACCAATCCGTGTCCGTTGCATAAGCCCCGATGTGGATACGGTACGCCACAGTATCCGGAAGAAGCGTGCATCATGCTAACCATGCATGGGCGACCGGAGTATTCTTTCTCGGCTCCCCGGTTGATCACTGGCCCGTATTTCCCCCCGTATTTCGCCAGTGTTTGCGTCGGCGCGATACACGCCGTTTCTAATGGAGGAGGAGGAGCAGGATTTTAGAAGGAGCTCCCAGGACATACATGACCTGCAGGCGACGCGCTGGCCGCGAAACGACGCTGGAAGAGAGTGGGCGGAGCCCTCCTCTCTACGATGCGTCATTGATGACGCTTTTCCCCCCTGCCGCCGTATGCGAAGAAGTCGAAATGGGGAGCACCAGTTTGAATACAATAGGTGCAAGGTGGAAGTTGGGATGAATTGGTTGAAGGGGGTGGTAGTTCTTATTGATTGCTCCATTTCAATTTCTCAATGCGCTAAATTCTTTGCCAGGTGAGAGCAGCCAGCAGGACGAAGTAAGAACAATGTCTCCAACCTTACTCGCATCACGTATCGCTTACGTAGTAGTAGAAAACTTTACTGTCTTCATCTTGTGAAGCTCTCTTTTTGGCATTGGTTGTTGTAAGATTCAGTTAAACTGTGAGAGTCGCAGGATTCTCGTTCTGTATCACGAACGATTGGGTTTCTGGGGGGTGGGCGTGGGAAAATTAGAGGTAATAGAGCTTGGGAGGGAAAGCCTCGTCTTGGCAGCAACTGAAGTGCCAGATTCAGACAATGCGCAGCTAAAACTTGTTACAGCGGACAGCGTTGTGAAGTTCCAGAGTTTTCGAAAATCGAAAAGTTACACGAGGAACCTTAGGCTAGTACCAGTTAGAAGAAGAAGCTCGCTCCGGACCAGACCCTACTGCATCATCAAAAGCTTCAGCCGGGAGCTAGCACAATGCTGCAATCCCATTCGCCCTGCCCTGAGGTTGCATTCGCCCTGCCCTGAGGTTGTCCGCTTGTACGGGCTTATGTGCAGCGGTTGCCTGTTTCGGACATCGGTAGCCCATTGAACCGGCTCTGCAGTGCAGACCTCGCAAATCTTGGCACCCGTGTAGCAGGCTCACCCGGCACACTTGTGCTCGCAAAAAGGGGTCCACACTGGTCTGTGAGCGGGCCGTCACCAGCGACTCCACGCGTTTTGCTCTCAACGGCGACTACCTATCGGGCACAAGTAACAAGGTTCCTGTGCCTCCCATCCTTGGCGAGTTGCTTGTTTGTGTCTTCGGTTCTTCTTTCTTTTCAGCGGTAAATTTGCTATCTCGACGCGGTGTCCGAAGGACAACTTCGAACTGGTACCCCTCTCCAGTTTCTGAGACCAGGGGTTCCCTGTGCCACCTAACTAGCAATTGCCCGTTGCTTGCTCCACATGGTACATGAACTTTCCCCCTTATCTAAAAGGGCCTTATCTCAAGATCGGAGTTACTGCTTGGCCTTTTTTTCCCGCTCGGTGGCCATGTCGTCCATCGTTTTCACGCTTATCCGCTCGCACACACGGTCTTCGTTACCACGTCTTGCGGTGATGGCTCTCCGTCAAAGAGGGCTTCTACACCAGCGAGTTCAAAATAGCTCTGAAAGTGAGCTGCGTCGTTTGCTGCCAGTACGGGCTCCGCGTCCCTGCTGGCATCCTCGCACCGGACATTGTCTCGTCTGGTGCAGCATAAATGTCGGTGACGCCGTGCAGCGCGGCTGCTACTACTTTTGGTATTTCCGACGATCCCGTGTGGGTGCACAGGTTGATGTCTTTCGACCGTTTGTTTGCTTGCCGCGGTTCAGCTTTGTACGTTTTTTTTATATGGCCGGCGGTGGGGGGCTGCGCAGGAAACCCTTTTCTGTATATGGCTAGAATTCAGCTCATGTTTGAGCCATGCGCTTCGTTGTCATTCCGCTGACAGATCTTTACCCACGACAGCGTCGCGTACTGCAGTCGTTCATAATTCGCCAGTACGTCACTCCCCTCCAACGGCAGCAAGTCAGTGTAGCCCGCCGAAGGCAAGTCAATCAATAGGCACGAAAGTTGTTTGGGTTAGGCTTTTTGTGCGGTCGACAATTTACGTCGTTCTGAAGTCAGGCGACTGTGTTTTGTTGCTTGCTTTTTTTCGTGTTGCCGTCGATCCCGAGAGACGAGCAGGATGTCTTCTGACCTTTGTTTGTTTGTAAAAGTGAAAACGGGGGTGCTCTTGGGATACCGTCGATCCCAGAAAGGACGATCAGTTTCTTTTTCTTTTGAAACAAGAGTAAGCGGACTTTTCTTTGTGAGTTCATGTCTGAACAGCCCACCAAATTTACGCACGCGCGCATATAACAAACTAGTGCCACAAGCCGTTCTGCACGTTTGGTATCGCACAGTTCGTGCCCGGTGGCATGGTGACCTTGGGATACCGTCGATCCCAGAAAAGACGATCAGTTTCTTTTTCTTTTGAAACAAGAGTAAGCGGACTTTTCTTTGTGAGCTCATGTCTGAACAGCCCACCAAATTTACGCACGCGCGCATATAACAAACTAGTGCCACAAGCCGTTCTGCACGTTTGGTATCGCACAGTTCGTGCCCGGTGGCATGGTGACGGAAATGATAGAATTTTTGCGCTTCGCAAGTGCAGGGTACAAACCTCTATTGCGAATCAAGGATATAGTATCTTTTAGCGTGTTGTGATCTCTTCAGTCACAGCTTGCCGTGAGGCAGCGAGGTGATAGGGGGGATAGGGGGCCCGGTGAAGCTTCTGGCCGCGACTTGGCAGCCACAATTTCCCCTCTAAGACCGAATCTACACCCTGCTCCAAATCAAGAAACAATTAGCAAAGTTGAGTTTAACTGCTGGTCACTCAAGCGTTCTAACACGCTACTGCCTGGCCAAAATAGCCTTCACCGATCCGATCCACCTCGCGACGTCGAGACAGTACTGAGTCGCTTGGATCAGGGATCATGACCGGGCAAAACAAGCTACTCCAACCGGCGAAGCGTGCGTTCGAAGCCGAGCTTAGTGCGTGAAGATTTGTTCCCAGTTTGGTAAAGGCAAGAAGTTCATCGAGCGGGGCCGGATTGAACAATTTACTAAATGATAAGTACCCAAAGTCCCTGGCCCCCTGCCAAACAACAAGTGGGTCCATCCTCACCTTTTCCGACACAGAGATGTTTCTTGGTTGTGCTCCACGTGCACCCCCCAGCTCAGGATAGCTGTCATGTTCCGCTTCTCGTTTCCGCAAAAGGTTTGGGTTTGCACAAACGCCGGACTGAGCTCGAAGGTTACCTCTAGACTCGCTAAGGGTGGTCCTAACACCCATGTACTTTTTGCATTTTTGGGTACCTACCTGAGGTTTTCTGACGAAAAAGACGTGAACATATTTTCAGTCGTCTGGGCAGCTATTTTAGCTATTTTTTCAGTCGTCTGGGCAGCTACTTTAGCTATTTTAGCTATTTTAATAATTTATAGCTAAAAATAGCTAGCTGGCCAAATAGCTAGCTAAGTCTCACACTGCCTGGTCGCCAACATTCAAGTGACCTGACGTGTTCGGAGGTATAATGAACACCAGCCAGCCCCGCGATCTCGCCTCCTTCACGACAGGAAGGCTGCAGTGCGACTTGTACCCATCCCATGCTTCCCTGAGGGGAAGCTGGGTAGTATACAGATGTACTCGAGCATTACTTCGTAGTCGCACACCTTCTTTTTGGCACGTGAACTTCACGGTGAAGTGCACGTTGATGTCGTGCTTGTGCCTGTTCTGGTAAAGCGTGGGGCGGCCCCGTCCTTCCGCCCACAAATGCTGGACCGTTTTATACCTGGACCACTGTCACCTATCGCAGGGTTAGGTCCAAATATCCCACGGTCCAGCTTAAATTGGTTTATGGATACCCTATGCACGCGAGAACAAAATGACGGTGTTGACAACTTACGTCGTTTTGATGTCTGGCGACTTCGTTTTTTTCTGTTGTCGGCGATGAACGGTGTCGGTCGTCCGGGTGGTCATTCTTTTCATTGTGGCTTTCCTTCTTTTCATTTTTGACTTGCTTGTTTTTGTGGACCTTTTTTTGTTCTACTCTGTCTCGCCTTTTTTTGGTCGGTCTGTGCTCGACGTTCAATGTACTCCGTAGAATCCATGCTGACATAGCGGGCAGGATGGCAGGATGTGCTTTCCTTTTCTGACCTGGGTTTGAGACCAGGAAACGAGGTGTCAAAACCGTGTGAAAAAGCGCCGCTTTGAAGTGGCTGCCAGCAACAATCTAAAAGTTAGCGTCACTCATCATGCCGATTGCCGATGACCCCGACGGAAGAAACGCCAGCAAGCACGAAGTGGTGCCTGAACGACGAAGGAGTCTGGTGCCGAGTGCATACCGGAAAGGAAACACAAAGAAAGTCATCGGCTTGCCAGCTGGCCGAGGAAGGCCGATCTGTAGCAAGAAACTTGCTGGTCCAGTCCCCGAATCTTGACAAGAGCACGGGACGAAACTGCCGTGCCGCTTCCAAATGTTCCAGAACACTGGCAGGAATGCCTAGGGGGGCAGATGCTCGTGAGGGTCCAAAAGACGCCGCACCTAGCCAGCGGTTGACTAGAGCTGATAGCACTCCCGGGGAGAAAAAGCTGTAAAGCACCCCTTTGCATCGATGCAGGAGTCCAACTCTTTTGCATGCGATCTCGGAACTAACTCATCAAGCTGAAAGAAACCGGGAAGGGGGGGTTCACCTTTCGACAAATTAGTCCGTCACAGTTTACGCCCGCAGGAGACGGGGGTGAGATAGAAACCGGGGATAGAAGAAGGTTGTAAGAAAGGCCTCACCATTGTCGTCCTGTGGGTGACTGCAACCGGAGCAGCTAGGAGAGGGGGGGGGGAGCATGCCCGCATTAACAGAAGCGAATTGGTTGGAGTCGGGACAAACACACAGATGAACAAGTATGAGAAAACCCAGCTAGAAGGCCGTATCCTGAAACAAATCAAAAGGGTCGGCAAGGGACACCGCTCCGCGTTGAAACGGGTGTGCAACGTAAACAACAGCACAACAGTCACACAGGGGTGATTCCCCATTATGCTATTAAAGTTTGCTAATTTCCCCGTTTTGCCATTAAAACATTTTCTTTGGGTTTCGGCGGGTTTCCACCCGTTTTCCACTGTTTCCCGTGGCCTCTACCACGATCATGTCCTACCGTTTCGGAATGGTTTCCCGCAAATCCTTGGATTCGTGTACGTGTGTGAGGATACGGCTAATAGCTTGCTGGTCATGAATTCTTCAGTACACTCCTTCAGGAGTCCTTGGTTGGTCCGGGACATGGCAGCATGGCCGACGGGAACACGTTCAAACCGAAGTGCCCGCCCTGGCACTTCGGGTTTGACCCGGCGCCCATCATGGCCACCGCAGCGGCATTCCACTGTATCTGAATCCACAACTGTGACAACACAAACTGGGCTCATGAAATGAGGAAAAGCCTCATCTCAGGTATCAAATTTCCAAATGAGTACCACAGAGGTCCACCCTGCAGTGCAGCCTACAGTATGGTTCCCGAGTTTTTCCGCCAGAAGCTGTTGCTTTGCTACAGTGCAGCTGAGACAGTGAGAGCTTAGCTTCGGTGCAGCTGTCTTTAGTCTGCCCTAACTTAGTCCGGTGTCAGATCACCAGCTGAGCTGTCAGTGCGAACCTGCTGACCCCTTTTGGTGAAAGCACAGTGCCAAGACGCTGTGACTTGCAAAGTTAACTGCTCGAAAACAAGCCGTTTTCTCGAAACAATCTATCTCGATTTCATCAAACGACTGCTCGCGTTAGGCACGGTGCAGTGTCATTATCTTCCTCGGAAATGGACAAAACTACTCACAAAAAGTCTTGACCAGACTACCTGTGCTTACTACGACCGCCAGTAGCCCAGTCGCAGAATGGGAAATTAGCAAACTTTAATGGCATACCGGTAATGGGGAAATTAGCGCCACTTTATTAGCATAATGGGGAAACTATGAGCTTTATCACTATGAGAGTAATCGACATAATCGAGCCTGGTCGAGGCTGATCGTCTGCGATCGACTGTAATCGAACATGACGCAATGGACGAGATTTGTCTCCCGTTGGCGAAGTCCACGGTGTGCTCAGTATAGAGTGTGGAGCCCCGGGTCAGAGTCCGGCATTTGTGCAACCCGAACAAACCCGAACCGTTTTGCCGGTCCGGCGTTTGTTCAACCCGAATCGTTTTGCTCAGTCTGGCGTTGGTGCAAACCCGCACCTTCTGCCCAGTCCGGCGGTTGTGAAAACCCGAACCTTTTTGCCCAGTCCGGCATTTGTGCAAACCCGAACCTTTTTGTCCAGTCCGGCGTTTGTGCAAACCCGAACCTTTTTGCCGGTCCGGCGTTTGTCCAACCCGAATCGTTTTGCTCAGTCTGGCGTTGGTGCAAACCCGCACATTTTGCCCAGTCCGGCGGTTGTGAAAACCCGAATATTGTTGCCCAGTCCGGCATTGTGCAAACCCGCACCTTTTTGTCCAGTCCGGCGTTTGCGCAAACCCGAACCCGTTGGATCCTGATGATGCCAAGCTCGGCGTTTGGTGGCAAGTTCGGGGACCTGGTAAGTTTGGGATGATAGCAAGGTCGGGGCGCGTACCCGGGGGGGAGGCCCACCCCGGAAAACCCTGATGCTAAGTTCGGGATGATGGCAAGTCGGGGGCCCTTATCCAGGGGGGAGGGCCCCCCTGGTGAACCGTTGTGCTGAGTGCGCTGAGTGCGGACCCGGAAAAAAGTCCACCGGCGGGAACCGAACCTCCCACCGCGTAGGCCAGGAAGGTCGTCCACGGACGACTGTGCCACGCCGTTGTCCGCCACGAGGTTATCGGTTATCGGTACGGTGGATACCTGTCTCGTGTTAGTTCTTGAGAACAGGTGAGGTGGTTCCTTGTGCCTCCCCGTCGCCATCCTTGGCGCGTTGTTTGTTTTCGTGTTCCACGAGAAATTTGAGTTTGCGCCTCGTTCTCGTTTTCAGAGTCGCCCAACCCCCCCTGGTACCACCCCCCGCCTCTGTGGGCCGTGTGCACACACATGATGGGTATCGATTTTCTGGTTGACATTTTCCCACTGGTCCATGTAGCAAACCTTTTTCGACGATTTCTTGCTCGTTTTCAGCTCCGATGAAGAGATCCGTGAAAAGTAGACCCGGAGACTAAAAACTATGTGCGTGGTTCGTGGCCCTTAACAAGTTGCAGGGCGCCGGGCGTGGAAGCCGGCAGGTGTGGTTTGAGAAGGACGGGAATCGATCTGGCATTTTCCCGCCGGACCACGCGGCTGGCCTTTTTCGACGAATTTTAGCTCGCGATCAGCTGCAATGAAGAGAACTGTGAAAAATAGACCCGAAAACGAAAAGGTATGTGCGTGGTTCGTGGGTCCGTGCAAGATGCAGGGCGCCGGGTGTGGAAACCACCAGGTGGGCATCGAGCAAGACGGGTATCGACCCCTGGTTGGTAACTTTTTCCCGCTGGTCCATGTAGCTGACCTTTTTCGACAATTTTTTGCTCGCGATCAGCTCCGATGAAAAGAACTGTGAAAAATAGACCCGTAAACAAAAAAGTATGTGCGTGGTTCGTGGGTCCGTGCAAGATGCAGGGCACCGGGCGTGGAAACCACCGGTGTGCATTGGGAAGAACGGGATTCGATCCCCTGGTTGCGACATTTTCCGGCTGTCCGGCTGGTCCACATAGCAGACCTTTTCCGACGAATTTTTGCTTGCGATCAGCTCCGATGAAGAGATCCGTGAAAAATAGACTCAGGGACCATCCAGTATGTGCGTGGTTCATAAGTCCTTACAAGATGCAGGGCACCGGGTGTGGAAACCGCACCAGGTTTGCAGTGGGAAGGACAGGAATCGATCCCTTGGTGACATTTCTCGGCTGGTCCACCGTGACTCCACGCGGCACATTTTTTCGAATTCTTGCTCGCGCCAGCTCCGAGGCGAGAAATAGACCCGGAAATGAAAAGGATTGTTTGTTGTGCGTCGGGTTTTCCCCCAGGCCCTACGATACAAGTCTACCAGCATTGTTAGCAGAGACTGCCAGAGTGCAGCAAGCCAGGCCCAGGTCCAGTCCCACTGTGCAGTAGTCCACAGGGGCCCGGGGAAGCCCGATGAAGGGGGGAAAAATTTTCTAAGGCATACTGTGCATACGAGTCGTATTCTCGTCTAAACTCGTATTTCGGTTTTCGGAGCAAATTCTCGCCAAACGACTCGTATTCTCGTGCCAAACTCGTCTAAACTCGTAGCATTCTCGTCAAAACTCGTCTAAAATCGTCTAAACTCGTATTGACGAGTTTAGACGAGTACGGGCTATTTTCACTGTGGAACACGGTATTTGGCCTTCTGTGCTACTTTCCTTCACCACAAGACCGGTATCCTGCGACCCGCTGTTCCTCAAATCCTTCAGCTCCTGTATTCCAAGAATTCCTGCTCCCGAACTGTCGCGTTTCAGCCTATAGGTTTCAGGGCTACGGTTGGATAATTTGAGGATGACCAGCCGCACGAAGAAGCGTAGTTTTGTTGAAGACCAAGAAGATTTGCAACAGCATTGGCAAGATAGGCAAGACGGGGGTCCGGTACACTTGAATGTCTACAAACCAGCAAAGTACCCCATCACGACTTCAGGTCAAGCATATGGAGGCCGCGACGACCACGTGCTGTGCACCTCGTTGAGAAGGGAGCGATTCTCAGCAGGATACTTGGTGCTCGCCGTGACTTCTTTGCACCGAGAGATGAGAGCAGGGAAGGGAAATGTTAACGAGGGTTTAGCACGAGACGGATGAGCCACATGATTGGTCCCATGATAGCCCACAAGCAAGCACGCTCGGCCACCATGTTTCCCCAGTCACCCACGTATGTTCCGTCGATCAGGGACGCCAGGCCCGGAGAGTTTCAAGCTTTTTGGCCTCGCGAGTTCCTGACTAACGAACTGCACCAACAAGCGTGACGGTCAGAATGTTGAAGTTGCTTGGGTGAGGGCGGCATTATTGATGTTGGCAGCATCGACATCAATTTTATCACGGTGAAACGCTTCACGGTGAAACGCTTCTGCAGCTGCCATCACTTCCTCTTTGGTCGCGTTGCGTCTTTTACGGACCAGAACCAGCCCAGGAAAGGTTTTCCTCCGGACACAACTTTTCTTTGCACCAAAGAATATGTCCCAAAAATGACCTTGTGGCCAAATTACTCCCAGTAAAACCACCTTCAAAAAATTCTCGTCTATACTCGTATGACGAGTCTAGACGAGAATCTGATACGAGAATACGACTCGTACACGAGAATACGACTCGTATGCACTGTATGCTTAGGGGGGGGGGTAGCACGGTGTGAACCTCATGCTGATCATCTGCCTGAAAAATCCCGGAAAACTGCGGAAAACGGCACAAAATCCGAGAAAATCCTCGGAATAGTGACATTTCTGTCCGTCAGCTATTTTAGCTATTTTCTGCTAGAGCTAGCTATCAGCAAGTTATTGCTAAGTCTCATACTGGACCAGGGCGCCTGCAATCTGAAGGTGCGACGACTTCTTCGTTCGAAGTGGATAGACTGGTCCTCACAACAGCTTGTTGCAGAAAACAGTGCGAAGCTTCCTGCGCCAACCCGTGACGAGGTGTGCAAGTGGCTCGCGGACTCATGCTTGGCGATCACAGATGCAGACATCGATTCTGCCTTCAAAGGTGCTCTGTGGCCAGGCTCGTCTTTGCACTGACATTCACAAACGAATATGCCCGAACAAACGGAAGCAACGTTTACCCCTTTCCGCGACAACAATGGGATGCGAGAGGTCCGACAAGAAGGGGCGATTAGCGGCAACTCTGGGGAGACAAAGCCCCGGACCCAACCTGCAGGCATGTACGGAACTGCGGGATGGGGGGGTGGTTGCAAGAACGTGCTTGGAATGGGTATGTGCTCAACACCGCACTGGTCCCGTCTGCGCCGTGTTTCGGTCCTTTAAGCCACGGACACATAAGGCGGACCATCATCAACGCGGAACCTGAGTGTCTGCAGACAGGACAGCGGTGTGAGTCTGGTTTGGATGGGGGGGTCGTTGTATAATGGTTTAGCTTGAAGGGTGTTGGAAAGGTTGAAAAAGGTTTTGGGGGTCACCGTCGGTTTGTGTTTTTATTTTTTTCTGTATATTTTTTTTGGGGGGTAATTATTTTTTCGGGGGTTCGCGTAACCCTTCTTTTCCGGAAGATAACGTTATCTTTTCTTTTCTCTCTGGCGCTCTTTTTCTCTCTATCTCTCTCTTTGGCTAGCAAAGCGACTATTGCGACCGACACCACGACCACACCCGTAATGAATGTGATCAAGGGCCCCCCACGTTCTACATGTTGAGCAGGGGTTGCCATGTAGCCCGTACCGGTCTAAGCCTTCATTGCAGCTTCCATAAGCACCCCCGTTGGGACGGGTCCGACAGTCCGTTAGTCATCAGCGACATCGGGCGGGAAAAAGTAAATAAAAAGAAAGGGGAAAAATGGGGGTGTGGGTGGATAAGCTCGTGGTAGGTTGTTCGGAAATAAGTACAACCTCAAACTACGCCTAGCACAGGGCCAGGCGGCATATACGTGCCTTCATCCTCTCATGTTAGTGTGCGTTCACTCGTACAGACACTTCGAGTTTTTCCCGTTAGTCAGGGTAAACGGGTGCGGAGTGAAATATAGACCAGCCAGCAATCAAGAATCCGATGAGGCTCAAACGACGCGGATCAGAATCTCACACCCGCGAGGTGGCAACGTCTCTCATGCGCGCGGATGGGGGGGTGGGGGGGTTCAAGGCCCCGCGCAGCGGGAAATTGTTCTTCGGGGTGTTTTTGTCCCCCCCGTGTTTAAGATCGTCTCCCCGTGTATAAAATCGGTTTTTTTGGGGGGCGATCTTTAACACGAAAAAACTCGATCTTACATACACGGCGGGGGTAGGTAATGGGGAAATTAGCAACTTATATGGCATAATGGGAAATTAGCAAACTTTAATAGCATAATGGGGAATGTCCCCTCACACAGTGACATTGCTCTTTGCAACTTTTGCTACCGATACTTGCGTTATTGTGGAAAGAGCCACGTAACGGTTACGACGGGGAGCGGGGGCAGGGCCAAAGGGAGGGTTTACTTCGGCAATCTTCAAAGGCAATCTTCTCCCGTGCACTTGCATCGGCACCCCCCCCGCACGAAAAACGGGCACACAGAATGTGACCTAGCAAAACACTGCCGCAGCCATCTGGGCTGCGCTTTCGCAGCCCTTCCCGTCGGGGGCGGAACGCAGCGAGTCCGGGTCGTGAGGCAGCGGCTCGCCTTCGTCTTCTTCGTCTTCCTCTTCGGTTTGCTGCTGGTTCTTCTTGCGGCGGAGGCGCGCGTTTTTGCCCGGCCTCGGCTTGCGCCGCCGGTCTTCCTTCCGCTGCACGAGCTGTTCGGTCCTGTCGCTCGCCCGGATTTTAACTGGGTGGACGTGTATGCGACGGCAGGTCTCGGCGGTGAAAGGACACGAGTCGGAGCGGAACTCGAGGCAGCGATACGCGTGCGAGAGGTCGGCCGGCAGCTTCCACGTCGTGTCGCAGACTCTGCACCGGAGGACGGTGAAGGTCTGCTTCCCGCGGATGGAGTCCCACGAGTTGTGGGAGCACGGGCGGGCGCCGTCCTTCGAATCCGAGATCTCCTCCATCAGACTCCGTTCAAACAGCTCGATTTCGCCCATCTCCTTGTCGGGGTCGTCCGGGCCTTTTGCGAGCATCGACACCCGCCCCTCCACGTCCAACGTGTAAATGAATTTCGCCGACTCTACCGTGGACTTTCCGTCCGGCCATTCCGCACGGTTGGTCATCATCACCATGAACGTGTAGGTCGACAGCATGTGCACCTCCTGCGTCAGGGACCACGTTGCATTCTGAAACCGGGTTTGGAGCACCATGTTGTAAAACCGCGCAAACTTATCCCTACCGTACGCTACAGCATCATGCGACGCATCTGTGAAGCTTGGCGTCATGACGAGTTGGATCTCCTCCGCTGCGTGTTCCTCCACCCATTCAGTCACCGTGCCTTCGTCCATCGCTTGCTCCAAACGGTCGAGCTTCCCCTTGAAAAACTGCAGACGCGAATCTGGGTCCATTGTAGTCATTCGGTTCCAAGCCAACCCCCTCCCAGTTGTAGGTGCAATTCCTATTCCAACATTGAGATTTTGCTCTCTTATATCCAATGGGATTGCGTTGGGCAAGTCAATGCCGCTAGGAAGGAAACCAATTTTTTGTTGCGCGGGATACAGGGAATATCCCATCGGCACCCGTAACTCGGGTATGCGACGAGCCATTTTTCGTGGGGTTTTTTGTACGTTTACTTATTTACCGGTACACTGTTTTTTCGTACTCGAGCTCAGGTGTTTTCCACCTCAAAAACATGTATTTATGGGGTGGCCGGCTACATTGGACGAGCACACTTTTCCACAAAACTTCCCAGAAATTCCCAAGATTTCGTTCTCTTTCACGCTTTTTCACGCTTTTTCACATCGTTTCGTCGTCTTGTTGCGTTAGTGGGGAGTCATTTGCATGCAAATGAGTACCACACTATGCCAGCTTTTCGCTACGTGACTCCAGAAGGGTCACTTTTTCCGCGCTTTCGGCGCGGCGCAACTCTAGTCGGCTGCAACTGTTGTTGGCAGTTGCTCACGATCTCATAATCCGAAAAGGAATCGGAGTCTTCGCTTTCTCGCTTGCGCCGATAGGCACGCCGCGATGCGGAGGACGCGAGTAGCCGGGAAGAGCCGGCGGGAGGGCGCGATCGTTGTGTGACCCGTGGAGGGTCGGAACCAGAATCAGTAAAAGGGCCCGAGTCAGGGCCTGCCATCGAAGAGGGCCGGGCGGGGCCGGGTGGGCGCGGTGTGTTCGGGCCGGCGAGGCCAGTGCCGTCGTCGCCGAGATCGGCGCGTCGTCGTCGTCGTGCGCGCAGCGCGGCTGCGGGAGAGGCCGTGGGGGTGCATGGCGCGGGTCGCTTCCTGCCTGCTGGCGGGGGGGCGCGCTTCGGGGGCGACTTCGTCGTCCGCCTCCTCCGGCCACGGCTGGTAGGTGTTCCAGGTGGGGACGGCGCGCGCCGCTTCCGGCCTGTGAGGCCGTCGCTCTCGCCTAGGCTGCGACCGCCACCGCCGCCGCCGCCGCGATCCCCGCCGCGACCGCTGCCGCGACCGCCGCCGCGTGCGCGGCCGCGACCAGTGCCGCGGCCGCCGCCACCGTCTCCGTCACTGTCGTCTCCGCCGCCTCGGCCGCCATGACCACCGCCACCCCCGTCGCCACTGCTGCCGTCGCGGCCAGCACCACCCCTGTGATGCCCCCGTCCGCAGCACGCGTCGGCGTTCGGGCAGGTCCCACATCGCGTCAGCCGATGCGCCCGGCAGCACTGAATGCGCAGGCCGTCGTCAGGGCGGTGGTGCACCTGGCAGCACTGGTCAACTACAAGGCTGTAGTTTCTTCGCATGCCAGTGCACACCGCGCACTTCTGCTTCGCGCAGGCATCGCAGACCGACTGCGTGCGGAGCAGAGGGTCCGCCTGCGCAGCCGGTACAAGCACGGGAAGGCGCGGGCGTTGCGGCAGAGGGGTGGGCACGTCCCAGCGCAGCGAACGCTGTGCCCGCCGCGCCGCGTCGTACTGCGGGAACACGTCCCCGCCCCAGTTCTTCCCGTCCCCGGCAGCTGCCCGCGGAAAGCTCGTCCCCAGCACCCCGTGCGTCTCCTCGCCCCCGGCGAAGCGTGGGCGAGGTGTCAATCCCCCCCACAGCATCGGCGCCCCCAGGGTCCTCATCGAGCCCACCCGGACCTTCCGCTCGGCAGGCAACGGCGACGGCAGCTGCAGGTCCTGGCACAGGCGGCACAATGTCGACAGCATCGTCCAGAGGGTCTTCCCCCTCTGGTTGGCGGCGAGCCTTCGTATTCCCGGGGGGGCAGGGACGTCGACCCCGGTGTGGACCTCGAAGTCCACTGCCAGCTCAACGCACGACACCTCGCCTGCGTTGGTCCACCTCAGTGCCGACAGCCAGCCCTTGAGCGCCCGCATCGCACGGCCGCCGTACTGCCATCTCGGCGGCTCATCCAGAAGGCGGTCGAAGTCGAACAGGTGTCGCACCGCCGGCAGCGGCGCAGCTGCGTGCCAGGGGTGCATCGGTTGCACTGCGGAGAGGCGGCGTCGCTCCGCCTCCACGCGTGCAGTGTACACCGCCGCCATGAGGCGGTGAAGGGCCGCGACCTCCACCCGCATTCCTTCCACTTCACATCTCCAGTCAGAAACCGTGTCGACTGTGTTAAGTGAAGAGTTCAACATTGAACAGAAGCTCTGGGGAACGCGAGAAACGGCAACACTGACTTGGATTTCATTATCCATAAGACAGGTGGTCGAAGCCATTTCGCATTGCGGACACGTTATGGTCTGAGTCCGCACCGCTGCAGTCTCGCCTTCTAGCCCGCGACTCCGAATCCACACCATGGCTTCGTGGACATCCTGATGAGCGCTATCACGATGACTTGCTGCAGGAAAGATCCTTTGCTTCAGCCAAAGAATGTCACGCTGCAAATCCGTCCGTGCGTTTGCATACTTCGTGAAGACGGCATGGATTGCCCGCGAGTCGTCCCCGTGCTCTCCTGCATAAGAATCTTCTGTTGTCCGACGTTTGACCGCATCATTCTTGCGGAGCAGCTGCACAACGGCTATCAGCCAACGCGTGTTTTGTGCATTTATAATGCCCCGGCCTTGCGGGACCCACCCCCTCTCAACTGATAGTTGCGGAATGTTGTTGCCTCAAGACGATGCGGGTTTTCGGGAAGGCGGAGATTTCTCTGGAGGAGGGCGTTTGCTGCCGGTTTGCGGAGCTGTCGGAGCTGTTTGCGCTGCTGGGGCTGTCGGCTGCTTTGGAGGGCGTTTGCTGCCGGTTTGCGGAGCTGTCGGAGCTGTTTGCGCTGCTGGGGCTGTCCGCTGCTTTTTGCGAGGTGCGGCGGACGTTTGGCTTGTGCGGCCTTCTCACGATCAACTCTGGCCCGCTCCTGGCTATCTGCTCTGTGCTGCTCATAGCCTTCCTCCGGAATCTCGAGGCGATCCACCATCTCCGGTGGAAGAACTTGAACACCACGAAGTTCTTCTTTTCTTTCGAGGACAGTAGCTAGGAGGGTGTCAGCGTCCACCGGGGCGAACCGCATGTAGTGGCCGTTTTCCCTGATGATGAACATTGTCGGAGGCGGCTCAACCGGGAGTTGGCTCTCTGTCCGGCCGCCTTCGGTTTCCCAATTCTCTTCACTCAGCAGGATCGGAAAGATCGTTGCGGCTTTGTTTGCATCTTCGGATACGGTAACCAGAAGAACGTTCACCTTCAGCCTTGCGCAAACCAGACGGAGGCACAAGTCTCCTCCGCTGGCAGACCCTGCGGCTTTGTATTCGAACTTGGTGTGGAACATTGCACCCAAACGTTTCAGAGGAGGGGGCGGCTTATCACCTTCCAGGCCCAGCTCGTTCACGAGTTTCCCTTGCAGGGTTTTCAACGCGTTCTTTTTGTATCCTTCAAAACGCGAACCCGGATGGTCTTCAAGGTACTCGCCGATTGCCAGCGGGAATTCCGCGATCCATTCCCGCATCGCCTGCAAGGAAACTTGCACCGCGTTTCCCGACGCAGCCGAGATCGGTGCGAATTCGCCGGCGAGAGCATAGAACATGTTGTGCTCGTCTGGCGGCATGTCTGCGACTGACTTGATGAAGCTGAACGCCTTCTCCAGACGAGCAACTCGCTGAGCAGACTCGGCCAACACCTTCGATGCCGATGGGCGTTTGAGGGTCCATTCCACGTACTGCATGAATGTCGGGACGAAGAGCCCTTCACCGGTTATGTGCTCGTACGACTTCTCCTGCCTTGGCGCTGCCTTGGGACTTGGTCTTGTGGCCTGTTTCTTGGGGGCTGCCTTTTTCCGGGGTTCCCTCTTCCCTGCCTGCTTCGATGGCCTGGTTTTCTTTGCTTTATTGGCAGCAGAGATCCGTTCCAGCGCTATGGAAGCGTCCTCCTCCCCCCCGGACCGCACGTCTCTTGAGAAGCCACTTGCATCAGATCCAGAATCAACGTTCAGCTGGTCTGCCGCGGCACCGCGGGCGTCGTCGTCACTGCCGGACAATCACCCCATGCACACGCGTGCAAGACGGCCACCTCGCCCGGTCCGCCCGCAGGAGTTCGGCGAAGCAAGGACGGCCGCGAATCTCGTCGTAGGCGGGGCACTCCCACCACAGGTGATCCGCTGTGTCCTGGACGCCCACGTCGCAGTCCCTGCAGCCGCGGTCCAGCGGCGGACGCTGAGGTTCCGAAGAGGAGGATTCGGAGACGTGCTCGTCAAAGCTGCCGGTCGTATCAGAGGCGGTCGACGACACGGACGCCGAGGAGCTCGGCGACCCGTCTGTCCCGGCCGCCCCTCCGTTCGCACGCGCATTCCGTCCCCACCGCGCAGCGAGGAACACACCCCCGGACAGAATCACCGCCAGCGCACGTTTCTCGCCAGCGTCAGCCGTCGCTAGGCGCAGCTCGTTCGTACGCCTGCAGTCCACCCCTGCCTGCACGCCGTCGTAAGACGGCCGTTGCCTCGCAAGCTGCGTCCAGGTCGTCTGCCGTAGCCGTGCCCGGATGGCGTGGTGCCTCTCGCCCCTCTCCATGTCGAGAAGCCGGCGGCCCTCGAGCGCCGCGGTCGCAAAGTCGTGGCCTTCGAAATCGATGCCCGCGACCGTGAAACCGTCAGAGATGGCGATCCCGACAGGTCCCAGGCGCGCCTTCGGCAACAACACACCGTGCCGGCTGTAAAGCCGGGCGATGTTCAGCATGCGGGCGTGTACGCGGGGGAGCCTCTCGCACGTGTCGAAAAGCGAGCACAGGATCCTGTACGGCCGAGCCAACAGTGGGTCCATTCGGTGGGCTTTCGCCAGGATGGCCAGCACCGCCGTCACATTCCTCGACGGATGCTTCGTCCCGAAAGCTCCCTTCACTACCCGCGACCGCAGCCCCCTGAGGCACGTCTGCGTGTACCCCTCGTACGAGCACCCCGCCAGCACGCTTCCGAGGACATTGGAGCTCGCCACCTCGCAGCGGACATCGAATGGAAGGCGCGAGGTGCTCAGCCTGTCCAGCAATGCGTTATGGGCCTTCAGACGCGCGTCGTTGGTACGTTCCGCCTGAACGCTCGCGACACTCGTACGCACACCGAGGATCTTCGCCGCCGTCGCTGTCGGTATCGTCTCGTCGCCGACTGCCAGCACGCTCGTATAGGGCCGCCGCCGACGCTGCCGCACCGTGCCCGCGGGGATCCCCATCGCCAGTGTCTTCGTCATGTTCAGCCGCATCCCTGTCAGGGCGCAGAACTGTGCGATGACGTCGACCGCCTGCTGCAGCTCGGACTCCACGGACGCGAAGAGCGTGGCATCATCCGCCAGCGACTCCGACGAAACCTCCGGTACGCGCGCCGACACCGCTCGGAGCACTATCGACAGCAAGGCGTTGATGAGGATCACCGAAAGTGGGCACCCCTGCAAGATACCGTTGGTGACCTCAAACTCGGAACCCACGCCCAGCGGCAGCTTAAACCGGCGCTTCATCCCACGGTACATGGCGCGCAGGGGGCGCAGGATGCGCGCGTCGAGGCCCATCCCTTCGGCAAGCCGGAGAACGATCCCCTGCGGTACCCGGTCGAAGCACTTCGCGAAATCGAGTGCGACCATGTACAGCGACTTCGACTCGTCGAGCAGCGTCTCCTCGATCAGCGTCGTCAGCTCCATGAGGACGTCGTCCGTCCGATGCCCTCTGCGGAAGCCGTGCTGCGACGGAAGAATCCAGCCGTCCTGCCACTCCATGACGTCTTGCAAACGCCTGCAGGCCCATAACCGATAGACGCAGCTCGTCACGGTGATTGGCCGCAAGTTGGTCGGCGAGGTGTCGTCGGTCTTTGGTATGAGCGACACCAACGACGTCAGCATACCCTTCGGCCACTCCCCTCGCTCCTCCACCAGATTGAAAAGCGTCGCGAACCCGTCCAGCAGCTCGTCGGGCAGGGCCTTCAGTTCGTCCAAACGCCAGCCGTCCACCCCACACGCCGTAGTCTTCTTCTTCCGCTTGTTGAGAACATCCCGTAGCTCCCTCCCGGTCACATCCCGCAGGTCCATCTGGCGGCGGGGAATAAAACCCTCGAAGGCCCTGCGGAACGCCTCGTACTCGGGCTCTGGGCGTCCTTCCCCGTACATGCGCAGGATCGGGTCCCACGCCTCCTGCAGCACCTCGTCCATCTCCTCGACGTTGGCGGTGAGTCTCCCGTCCGCTGTCCGCACCGCATCGGCCGCCTGCCCCGGACCCCCCCGCAGCATCGACACAAGCGCCCGGCGATCCGTCCCAAACATCGTCAGCTGCCTCTCCTGTTGCTGCCTCTTCCGTACCCTCGCCGCAGCCGCGTTGAATCTCGCACTGCGCAGTCGTACGTCGTGCAAGTAAACGCGAGCGACCTCTGCGCTCGGCGGGTCGGAGGGGGGCGGCTCGCCGACCCCGCCGCCACGGATCACGGCGAGACAGCGCAGCCAGCACAAGCGGAGTTCTTGGGGCACCTGGAATGGTCCGGACGCTTCTAGGCGAGCTCGCTGGTAGACGTAGTGCTCCAGACGCCGGATCGCATTCCCGTGCCTCAGCTCCGTCTCGCACGCCACGCCCCGGTCCGGCGTACTCCTCGCCGCAACGCGAGTCATCTTCAGCTCCGAGTTACCGCGGCCGGTGTGCGCACGTCTCTCACAGGCAGGCATCCCGCTGCGGTCTAGCAGGTACTGCTCGCACATTGAGAGCGCCATCCACGCCCCTTCGACGTCCCCCTCGCGGGCGGCGGCACACGGCATCCAGCCTCGGGACCTCGACGACCCTACCTGCCGGCTTCACGGGTATCGCTCGCGGCACGTTGAACCTCCATGTCTGCTGTTCGAACGCCTGCACCGCGAGTCGAATCCGGACGCAGCGGTGGCCCCTCACGCTCCCTACCCCGATCGTCTCGCATGCAACAAAGGCGGACGCGGCCGCGCGGTTCATCAGGGCGTAGTCGATGCGCGTGCCGGACGTGTTCGTGCCCGTGTAGGTGTTGGGCGGTCGTCCTCCCTCGCACGCCGCCTGCAGCTGCGCTGCGTCCGTCCACCCGTTGCTGAGGGCATGCCGAAGCGCCGGCGACCGTTCAACGTCCGTGTTGAAGTCGCCCATCACGACCGGGGCCTGCCCCACCATGGCCTGCGCCTCGAAGAGGACCGTCTGCAGGAGCCGCTCCCGGGGCGCCGCTGCCGTGTTCCGCGATGGGGCGTAGACGGCAAAGAAGCATCGTTTCGTCGTCTTGTTGCGTTAGTGGGGAGTCATTTGCAAGCAAATGAGTACCACACTATGCCACATCGTTTCACACTGGTTCAGGTCTTTTCGCAAGCCTTCTCAGTCTTACACAGACGTTCATACCGGGTTGTGTGACAGTTTTCTACGATGTGCTGCATGGATTTGCTCCAAAATCGTTCCCTTCAACACATGTGACCGCCAAGGTGTAGGCACTTGATTGACCGATAAATGGCCGAAAAAAACGAAAAGGGGAAACGGTCGGTGCCCCTCGAGCTCGGGAACTTGTCACTCCCGCTTCCCGTTTCGGTCTTCCGGTTTAGCACTCACCACCAGCACCTGTCCAAGCACCTGTACCAGCACCTGCAGCCGTGTGCGTGTTCTCCATTCGGACCGCGTTGTTCGGGCGGATGTCCTTGAATTCGCCAAACGCAACCCTGATTTCTTCACCAACGAAGTCCTCCCCCACCGCACCTGGACCCAATGGAAGAGCGGACCAGCGGCCGATAGCTCTCGGACCGGCAGCCCTACGTACGTTGCGGATCGGAAGTGATCAACAAGACGAATCGGTAATTATGCCAGCTCACTACGGCGAGACGCATTACGACTACGTCCCTGGGGTTTTTTTTTTCGAGCAAGCTGCGCGGAGCAGTGGTGTCAAGGGCTCGGTAGCCCGGCTGAAAGCCCAGCGCGAGACGAAGGTGACCACCACCTGGAGGTTCGAACCTCACCAGAACCTCAGCGCCAGCACAGCGACCTCACCGACTCGTCTTCAACCGCATCCGCAACCACATCCACGACCAATCATACCACATCCACGGCCGAACGAGGAGCTTCTTCATCTCAAAAAGTGTCAACGCCACTTTCTATAACGTACACATACATACAAAAGGTGTCACGGGATAAGCCGGCAGCCGCTGCTTAACGGCTTATCCTGAGATTACCCCCTCAGGTGACGCCATACTTCAACCTTCTTTTCGTTTCAAAATGAAGACTGGAGTCTTCTGAAATGAAGACGGGGCTTGGTCAAATCTCGCTCAGATGTTGGATGGTGTCCTGTTACGTTTCGGGTGAAGCTACGGGCCTCTACGAGAAAGCCGTTAGTGGTTTTCCCTGGCACGGCGTGTGCCGCAATTCGGAAGGTGGTGATCACTATTCCGAACAAGTGCCAAGCTACTCTACCACGAATCACGTTAGGCGACGTCAACAAATATGCGCTGCGCTACGAAGCAAATGAGGTTTGCTGGCGGCATGTTAGGGGGTATGTCAGGGGGTGTCGTGCGGTCGGACAAGGCGATGCCGGATGGTCGTCGATGCCAAGTGACGCCTGCGGTGCGGACAAGTAAGCTTGTTACCATAAAAAATAACCCCTGTTCCTTCGCTCAGTTTCCCACTGTTTCACAGTTTCTCCAAAACTTTGTTCTCCTTCGCACTTCTTCCCATTTCCCCAGTTTCGGGCTGGTGTTCACGTTGGTAGGGAGTCAATAGCCCCCAAAAAACTGGAAAAGTATTCAGAAAACTTCCAAAATCTTCCCAAAATCTCCCAGAATTTCCCAGAACCTCGGTCCCTTTCACGCTTTTTCACGCTTTTTCCGTCGTCTTGTTGCGTTAGTGGGGAGTTATTTGCAAGCAAATGAGTACCACACACAGTGTTTCACAGTGTCTCACGTGGTTCCACTTTCCTACACAAACGTTCCCAAGAGCGACTGGTGATATCATGTGAAAGATATGAGAATTTTTGTGAAATTTGGTGTGTCTCCAATGTAGCCGGCCACCCCAATTTAGGGGGTTTTGACCCCAATTCAGATGAGGGGGGCGCCTGGAAGCACGCAAGAAGGGCGAAAATTGATGAAAAATAGGCATTCTGGCCAATCCGGCAGGGTGGGAGAAAGTGGCCGATTTTCAAAAGAACCCCTGCATCTAAGTCTTCCTGAACCGTTTCTGGGCTTATTTTGTCCGGGAATTACCTTCCAAACAGTTCCGGGTTCATCATCACTACTTTCTGGTGGTTTTGAGGGGGTTTTAGGCCCCTTGGAACAGGAGCACAGCTAGCACCCTGGGCACACCCTATACCGCTTCAGGCTAGTTCCGTGGAGAATAGCCATATTATAGCGCTCTCGATGGGTCATGTGCCTCGTGTGTCTTGAAGTACCAACTCCCCAGCTGAAACAATCACGCATACCGGATGGAGGAAAATTATCGTCACACTTCGGGATCACCCTAAAAATTAAATTGGAAGAACCAAAGGCGGAAGCGGGAAACCTCTTCCGAACAGTTCCGGGTACTTTTTTGTGGGTTGAGCGTTTTTTTCTTTGAAAGTATGCCAATACTGCAGGGAATAGTTGACTAGACCTCTTAACCACGAATTGGGGAGTCGGGAGAACCTACAAAGCCAAAAGCAGGACCGACCCCCTCTTTTTTCCATCTATCTTTGTCAAGAGCTGCAACTCAACTATTCGTACCAGGACACGCTTGGAACACCCTTTGAACACCCTTGGAACATGCTTGGAACACGCTTGGAACCTTTGGAACACGCTTGGAACATCCTTGGAGCACCCGTGGAACAGCCTACGAACACCCTCGAAACATTCTATACCGCTTCGGGCCAGTTCCGACTTCTCGAGGCACCTTTTCACTGTTGTTTGTACACCTAGGTGTGACGACCACCAACCCGTGACAATCACCCTGGGATTAAGCATGGCGATTCGGTTTGGTTTAGTCGTCAAATCTAGGCATGCAAACAGCAGTGAAACGGTGCCTTGGTGAGTGTGAACTGGCCTGAAGCGGTATAGGGTGTGCTCAGGATGTACTAGCTGTGCTCCAAGGGTGTTCCAAGAGCCTATTTCTTACCCATTTTCGCCCTTGTCTCGTGCTTCTAGGCGCCCCTCTCATCTTACTTGGGGGCAGAAACCCATCAAAACATGTTTCTGGGGTGAAAAACACCCGGGCTCGCCTCAGGAGTATAGAAATACTCGACGTAGCTGCTTCGACTCCGAATGAAAGGGGGGAAATATAGAGGTAAGGGGCAAATACAATACAAACACAATCTGATTTGTTCTTCGCTTACACCACCGTGTGTTGTTTTCTCACTCAGGACTTTGACCTGTTGTGTTTGTGTGATTTGTCGTATAGGGGTAGACCCGCATGACCTCACGTCCGTTCAACACGTGGTTCGGTAGTTACAGCACTTGGGATCCCTTCTGTTCTTTGTCGGGCAGCATCGTCGAGCATTTCCTTTCAAGCTGGCGCTTATGTAAAAATACTCGACGTAGCTGCTTCGACTCCGAATGAAAGGGGGGAAATATAGAGGTAAGGGGCAAATACAATACAAACACAATCTGATTTGTTCTTCGCTTCCACCACCGTGTGTTGTTTTCTCACTCAGGACTTTGACCTGTTGTGTTTGTGTGATTTGTCGTGTAGGGGTAGACCCGCATGACCTCACGTCCGTTCAACACGTGGTTCGGTAGTTACAGCACTTGGGATCCCTGTTCTTTGTCGGGCAGCATCGTCGAGCATTTCCTTTCAAGCTGGCGCTTATGTAAAAAAACACTGAAAATAATTAAACGTACAGAAGTTCCTGGTAGAGACCCCCCAGGGGTACCAGTAACTCGGGGCCCGGGCCCTGGAAAATTTTCCAGGGTTTTCGGCCCTGAACGATTACCAAAGGAAAAACTCTCTGGTACGAGATGCAATTCGTTTACAATTCCATTCCAGGGCCCCAGAGTGTCCTTGAGCTCAACGGATTCAAAAGCGTTCAAAAACGTCCTCGGAATGTATTTTTCGACACAGCCACGAAACCTGAAGGAGGTTTTCAGGTTCTGGCAGGTCTAGCTGGCTGCCTAAACGGTACCACGGCTCACCCAAGGTCACAGATGGCAAGGTGGGCGTTGAAAAAAAAAAAAGATTTGGGCCGGAATCCCTAAAAACCCGCATTTCGGAAAGTTTTTGTCCCACATTTTTCCCAGGGCATTTTGACCATTTCACCTTAGAGCCTCCGCCCGCTCAGCCCATATGGTAAATGCACGACTGTGAGCTTTTTTTATCAAATTTTATTATATCAAGCTTATTTCTTGATTTTTTCTCGTCTTGCTCTCCGCTTGTTGTGGAAGCTGCAATATTGAAGATTCCATCCTTGGATGGCGTGATTACCGTGGCCTGGACCCTATCTGGACCCTAGCGCTAACCCGGGGCCCGGGGCCCTGGAGACCCTGGATTTACAGGTACCCTTGCCAGGGTGCGCACTAAGGGACGTTGCCCCCGTTGCACGTTGCACCCCCCTTTTGGGGGGGGGGGGGAATGTTTCTTGGGTTTGAAGAGCGCGTGGTGCTTGCACCACTGAGGCCAGGTTATTTAACCGCGGATTTAGTGAAGGATTGTTCAGGAAACGGTCGCGAGCGAAACCCGACCAGGTAACGACCATTTCACTGTCTTCTTTGTTTTGTGATGCGAACATCACGAGGTGCTGTCCGAAGACACCGCCCACGTGAGCACTGTTAAGCAGCGGTTGCCAGATACTCCCGTAGCACCTATTCACGGGTTTGCAGGGGTAAAAAGGAAGCCCGGGTTGGGGAGGGTGGTGGGTTTGGTGCGTAGTATTCTTCTTTTTTTGTTCTTTCTCGGTTCTGGTGGTGCTGCTCCTTCCTTCTCGTCCTGTGTTGGGTTACGACTTTTTTTGTTCTTTCGGTACGGGGGGGGGGGGGGGGGGGTCGTTTTGGGGGCTGTTTTTGGGGTGTTTCCCAGACCCCCCGGTGCCGAGTGGGTACTCCGTTTCCTCCAGATGAATCCGTTCTCCTCGTTTTCGAAATCGAAACCCACTTTTGCGGAAAAAATGGTCAATCCCCACCAAAATGTTTTCCTGCACTTTTTTGGCAGGGAAATGTACTTAGCAACTTTTGAGCAAAGTCAGTTTCCCCGAAAACCAAGATTCCTGCAGTGCACTCAAAAATCAGCCAAAATCTGGAAAATTGGCCCAAAAAGTGAAAATTCGAGCAAATTTGGCCGATTTACCATGTGCTTTCCCCAAAATGCCAATACCCCCCAAAAGCTGTTTTTCAGGCAAATCCGCTGGGAAACGTACTTAGAGAGTTTCGAAACAACGGCACCAAGAAAACCACGATAGGGCAGATTTTCCCGGTTTCAGCCTGTGTTTTGCACGTCAAATTTCAGGCCTTACAGACGAACCGAGGACGGAGTGGAAAGATCCATCGCGAAAGAGCGCGTTTAAGGGGGTCCCCGGAAAAAAGGGTGGGGGGGTCCCCGGCCACCAGGTGCACCAAACAGGACCCCCCCCCCCTTCCAAATTTAGCAGACGTTGACATTGCCCGTTGCACCCCCAATCCTTAGTGCGCCCCCTGCCCCCCCCCCCCCGCACGAAAAACGTGCACACAGAATGTGACCTAGCAAAACACTGCCGCAGCCATCTGAGCGACGCTTCGTTCGCAGCCCTTCCCGTCGGGGGCGGAACGCAGCGAGTCCGGGTCGTGAGGCAGCGGCTCGCCTTCGTCTTCTTCGTCTTCCTCTTCGGTTTGCTGCTGGTTCTTCTTGCGGCGGAGGCGCGCGTTTTTGCCCGGCCTCGGCTTGCGCCGCCGGTCTTCCTTCCGCTGCACGAGCTGTTCGGTCCTGTCGCTCGCCCGGATTTTAACTGGGTGGACGTGTATGCGACGGCAGGTCTCGGCGGTGAAAGGACACGAGTCGGAGCGGAACTCGAGGCAGCGATACGCGTGCGAGAGGTCGGCCGGCAGCTTCCACGTCGTGTCGCAGACTCTGCACCGGAGGACGGTGAAGGTCTGCTTCCCGCGGATGGAGTCCCACGAGTTGTGGGAGCACGGGCGGGCGCCGTCCTTCGAATCCGAGATCTCCTCCATCAGACTCCGTTCAAACAGCTCGATTTCGCCCATCTCCTTGTCGGGGTCGTCCGGGCCTTTTGCGAGCATCGACACCCGCCCCTCCACGTCCAACGTGTAAATGAATTTCGCCGACTCCACCATTAACTTTCCATCCGGCCATTCCGCACGGTTGGTCATCAACACCTTGAACGTGTAGGTCGACAACATGTGCACCTCCTGCTTCAGGGACCACGTTGCATTCTGAAACCGGGTTTGGAGCAGCTTGTTGTAAAACTGCGTGAACTTATCCCTACCGTACGCTACAGCATCATGCGACGCATCTGTGAAGCTTGGGGCCATGACGAGTTGGATCTCCTGCGCCGTGTGTTCCTCCACCCATTCAGCAAACGTGCCTTCGTCCATCGCTTGCGCCAAACGGTCGAGCTTTTGGTTGAAAACCCGGAGACGCGAACCAGGATCCATTGTGGTCATTCGGCCCCAAGTAAATACTGTGAATGATGCTTTGATCTTTAAATATTCTTGGACAGCGATGACACAACACAAATCTTGGATGGCATCAACCTTCCCTTGTGACCGTGTTGCCCACTGTGCGGCGTCCTTGACTTTTCTTGCCGTATTCAGAACGTAACAGTGTGCGCGCTAAACGGTTTACTGGCCGATGTGTTTCGAGGGTAAATTTGACTGTGTTGCCCTTAGCGTGCTGTAACAAAGCCCGGTTAACGTTGAAAAGGTGGAACGGTTGGGTGTATTTTCCAACCTTCTGGTTGGACATGGCATTCCCAACGTTGAACTTGTATCATAGATGGCCGGTTGATAACGTTATATGGGTCGATTTAAAAAAAGGGGGGGGGGGGTTCACTTCTGGTCGGGTTTTTTGCTTTCCGTTGATGTTCACACAGCTCAGACACAAGGAATCATCCCAGAAAGTTGTTTTAGGAGGTTTTCTGACCATAAACTTGGAGAAGCCATCAACACAACATGAAAACAGCCCCCAAAATGGTGAATTCACCCTATTTTCAATCATTTTGGGGCACCTGTGGTGTGGTTGCTGTGCAATGCCTTTTTGTCGCTGCTCCACTGGAAGAACCCCCAGAATGCCTTGAAAACCCCCCAGAACACTCTGGAAGAACCCCAGAACACCTTGGAAGACCCCCAAACCACCTTGGAAGACCCCAAACTACCTTGAAAGACCCCCAGAACACCTTGGCAGAACACCTTCAAGCCCCCTGGAAAACCCCTGGCGCACGTTGGCAGACGCTCAAACCACCTTACGAGACCTCTTGAACACCTTGGAACCCCTGGAGCACCTTGAAAACCCCCCCACAACACATTGGAAGACCCCCAGGACACCTTCCGAGGTGTTCTGAAGGTCGTCCAAGGTGTGCCGGGGGTCTTCCAAAGTGTCCAGGGTCTTCCAAAGTGTCCAGGGGGTCTTCCAAAGTGTCCTGGGGGGTTTTCCAAGGTGCTCTGGGTGTTTCCAAGGTTGTAAGGGGGTCTTCCAAGGTGTTCTGAGGAGTGTCCAAGGTGTTCTGGAGGGTTTTCAAGGTGTTCTGGGGGGGGTTTCAAGGTGTTCTCGGGGTTTCCAAGGTGTCTGGGGGCTTAGCAAGGAGTTCTGCCAAGGTGTTCTGGGTACTTCTAAGGTGTGCTACAGGTCTTCCAAGGTTGGGTGGGGTCGACCAAGGTGCTCTGGTGGTCTTTCAGGGTATCCTGGGAGCTTTCCAACGTGTTCTGAGGGGTTTCCGAGGTGTTCTGGGGGGTTTCCAAGGAGTTCTGGGGGGTTCCAAGGTGTTCAAGAGGTCTGTCAAGGTGTTTTGAGGGTCTGCCAATGTGCGCCAGGGGTTTTCCAATGTCCTCTGGGGGCCTTGAAGGTGTTCTGCCAAGGTGTTCTGGGGGTCTTTCAAGGTAGTATGGGGTCTTCCAAGGTGGTTTGGGGGTCTTCCAAGGTGTTCTGGGGTTCTTCCAGAGTGTTCTGGGGGTTTTTCAAGGCGTTCTGGGGTGGTGCGGCGACAAAAAGGCATTGCACAGCAGTCACACCACAGGTGCCCCAAAGTGATTGAAAATAGGGTGAATTCACCATTTTGGGGGCTGTTTTCATGTTTTGTTGATGGCTTCTCCAAGTTTATGGTCAGAATACCTCCTAAAACAACTTTCTGGGACGATTCCTTGTGTCTGAGCTGCGTGAACATCAACGGAAAGCAAAAAACCCGACCAGAAGTGAACCCCCCTTTTTTAAATCGACCCATATAACGTTATATAACGTTATACAACGGTCGAAAACGCAAAATAACGGAAAAAATAACGCAAATAACGGTTTTTGGGAATTTTCAGATTTTTGCCGATTTTTTCAGATTTCGGCCATTTCTACCGTTATTCCAGATTTTTAGTCATATTTGGCGGTTTTTGGTCAAGCTTGGCCATTCTTGCCGATTTTCTCAGATTTTGGCCATTTTTTGCCGATTTTTCCAGATTTCGGCCATTTTACCCTTGTGTCCAGATTTCTGGCCGGTTTTTGGTCAAGCTTGGCCGATTTTCTCAGATTTTGGCCTATTTTGGTAGTACCTTCGACCTCCGTTTTTTAGCAAACGGTGCTTGACTGGAGCGTTCACGGGAGGGGTTTTCTTCACGGATCTTTGAGCACTGAGGGCCAAACACTACCGGATTTGGCTCAGAACGAGCTGAAAACGCGCGATTTCACTCACCACAGGCAGAAAAAAAAATTTTGCGAGGGGTGTCCCCTACAGATTTCTCCCTACAACGGTATCATGCGACGAAAATAACGTTATAATAACGTTGTATAACGTTATATAACGTTATAACGGTCGAATAACGTTATTTTTCGACCAAAAATGGCAAATAACGGTTTTATAACGGTCAATAACGGTTTTTCTGGATTTAGGGGGGGGGGGTAACAAATAACTCCGGGAATAACGTTATATAACGTTATATAACGTTATATAACGGCCATCTATGTATTCAGTTCATTGAGCCTTGCGAGGGAGGCACTGCTTATACTTCCTTTTTGCTTCCAGATTGGCACAAAATTTGTTTGAAGTGGGATATAAGGGCACAAAATTTGTTTGGTCGTGTAAAAATTCTCTTGAGGGAACCGAACCGGCCACCGGTGGTGCCGGTGGCGTGCTTTGACTCGGCCAACGTCCAAAAATTCCAGGGGAATTTTTTTGACCAAATTTTGCCCCAACATTTTGCCCACACATTTTTGCCCAACAATTTGGACACAAGATTTCTGGATCCCAAAAATGTGGACCCCAAAAATTTCGACCAAAATTTTGGACCAAAAAATTCGACCAAAATTTTTTACCCAGTCCAGCCCCTTCCATTCGTTTTTGGTGTTTCCTTGTCCGTAGGCATAAAGCTGGCTTCAATGCCCCACCCGAGACGTCAAGACGTTCTGGGTGCCTCAGAGCGACTGGTTGCACCGTTTCACAACTTGCAGTGAGGCGCAAGCTGGCCACCGCGGCCACCCTCGATCCCCAACACCACAACAGAGCCAGTGGTAGGTCAGGTGCCTGGCTGCACCGTTGAGCGTGCCACGCTGACATTCGGGGCTAATCGCGGTGACAGTACTGTAGAAGCTGGCCAGATGCTACAGCCGAGAGTCAGGCGAGACATGATCTCATCAGACTCATCCGTTTCTTGGCCTGACATACCAGTGACCACGGTCATTCTCCACTGTCCACGGCATCCTTGTTGAGGCTGTGTCACACTGTGATTGTCAGTGACCCTGTGCACCGTGACTGTGGCTGAGTCACAGCCGCGTGACAGCGGCGCCTTCACTCCACTGAAGCCAGGAGTCCCGGTCCTGCTGCTGTTCCTTGCTGCAGCTGCTGCTCCATTGTCCAGCCTCTCCACTCCAGTCACTTGGAGTCGGACAGCTATAGCAATACCCTGTGTTCTGGAGGTGAATCCTGCAGACGGTGGGTGTGCAGTTTACGGCTACCGCTGATTTCACTTACGCAGTGAAGCCTGCAGTGAAGGAAGCTGTGTCCACCGTCGTGCAACCGGTGTGTGTGCAACCAGTTGCGGTGCAGGCTGTGGAAGGTCCTTGCGTTCAGTTCGCGCTTCCTGTGGGCACAACGACAGTTGATGACTTCAGGAAGGAATCAGCCATTCTTTTGCGTGAGCTGCAGATTCCGTCTGTCGGCAACAGTGTCCAACTGTGTCGCCACCTTGGGTTGTTAGCCCACCGTCCTCCGCGGTTCTGGCCCGTCTGTCTTCTGTATTCTGGGTTCAGTTCCGAGTTTGGTTTCCCATCCGAGGCTAGCGGGCACTGTCGGGTTGAATTACCGGTTCCGAGCTCGATTTCCTATTGGGCACTGGTTCGGTTCTGCCACCATCACTCCTCACCAACCGAACCCGAACTTCTGGGTTCGGGTTCGGTTTCCGGGTGCTGGTTCAATTTCGGGTTTGGCTCGCCGTGGGCGTCGCGACACGTGATGTCTCCATGTCACTGCCAATGTCAGCGTGGAGCATGGCAGTGCACTCAAACGCCACCTTTCGCTGTTGTTCCTGTCTGAGTACTCAAACTTTGAGTCAAAGCGCACGCGCCCCGCTCTCCTCCTTCATTCGCTGCGAGTCCGCACAAGACTAAAGTTTTCGCTTGTCCAGCTGCGAGTCAGCACGACTGACAACGCGGGATGAAGTCCATCAACCGAGAGCTGACTCAAGGTCAGGGTTTGAACAAGGCCGCCTGGCAGGGGTGCACAGGCCCGTGACAGGGGCTGTGCACGCATGCACGTGGCAATAGCAACAGCAACAGCAACAGCAACAGGAGTCCAGCGTCGGGACCCGGCTAGACGAAAAAGTTTATTTTCGCCGTAGGTATACGGATGGTCGAGCCAACCACCCTTGGGTTTCAAGGTGAGCGGTCGGGGGTTCAATCCCGTCCTCGGCAAGTTTTTCCAGCATTTTCCTCGATTCAAATTTGTCAAAACACATTTGTGCTTATATCCCAGTTCGGGATAAGGGCACAAAATTGGTTTGAAGTGGGATATAAGGGCACAAATTTGTTTTGAGTGGGATATAAGGGCATTACACCAAGGAAAAAATGAGCCGGTCAGTCCCTATCTCTTGAAACTGCATCGAAGTGCCTGCCGCTGTTTATCAAATATTCTTCGGTCTATCACGGGGGATGGACCGGCTCACTTACATCATAACAACCAAACAACCACACCGCCAGGAAGGTTTCTGAAACCCTGCTCAAACGGAGCATGCACGGTGAGATGGGTTCGCAGAGGAAACACAAAGATGGTATTCACACGCAACGACGTTCAGACACTGTGGAGGCAACCACCACGCGTTGAAATTCGCAGGAGCAAAGTTTGGCAAGATGCTAAACTTCCGCTGCTTTTCCTCGCAGATCCGAAACGGTTCCCCGTATCTCCACGCGCATTTCAACTCACACCGAATTGGTCATTCTGGGCACTCCTGAGACTCTGTAGCGGTTCTCCATATTTTCTGCTCATCTATCGTGCGACACCTCGTTTGGCCTGAGCGCCGTTCAGAGATTGGCCAATTGATAGATTGAAACGGGACTCGACGGCGTAGGCATTTTGTCTCGTCCGCGGTTGACGCTCCTCCTAGCAGCTATGAATCACGGGTTTTCATCCAAAAAGGCAAAGAGGTCTGTCTCCGGACATCGGTTTCGCTTTCCATATTTAGGGTAAGTTTTCCCAGAACAGAGAAAAAGAAAACGCCGAAGAAAACAACCGAGCGTGAAGAAAACGAGAACTATCAACATCCCGGAATGAACCCCTGCTTTTCGTGCGCGGAACCACTATGGCACACGTCAGCTTGGCACCAAACTTGTCATCAATGGACACGTCGTCGACATTGCTACTTGATCCCACCAGGACCCGAGGCAGTCGCACTTTCCTTCATCCCATCGGTTTCGGTTGGCAAGAAGGGCGGGTTAACTCTTGAGAATCAGCAGAACGAACCCCAGCTTACCCCCTGTGACACGTTTGTGAGCGGTTGTGAGCAGGCAGTTCATGCACGTCGTGGTGAGGTACAACTACGTCACAATGTTGTAGAAAGCAAAGCACCCAAGGCGGCCACTGTTGTGTACCAGATGGCGGTTCACCCGGCTCCTCGATGCCACACAAGGGAGACGAACCGCTGTACCGCGTTGCCGGAACGAGGTGGATCGTGTCCTAATAGACACCGTCCACCCTCTATTCTTGAGTCCGATGCTCGTGTATGGCAGCTGCTCCCCCGTGTATTGTAGACAGTCAGGAGTACGCGGCTTCTCAGATCCTTACAGTGATTTACGATACGATACCCTTCACTCCAAAAGAACCGAGCCAATGCTCCTACTTCGTTCGTCAACTGGGCGCCAAGGCATCGTCGAGGGGAACGTCGTAGTCGTCGTCATCATCCGAGTCGCCGCAGCATCGAACAATGTACCCGCTGCTGTTGCTGTGCGTCGCGGGGGCGAACGACGAGATGGCATACGGCGCCGCTCGCTCGCCGCGAAGGCCACCCGAGGAAGAAGAGCTGCCGTACTGGGGGGGCTGGGAGCCGTCGTCGGAGTTGTCGGAAAGCGGCGGGCCGTCGTCTCGATACCCGCGGCCCAGCTGCCCGTGGGGCGCGAAGTAGACACTGTCCAGCGTCTCTTCCTCGCCGTCGGGCGCCAGCGACTCGAGCGTGATGCCCATGTCCAGCAATTGCTGCAGGTCCTCGCTGTCAATGTCACTGCCCAGATCGCCGCCGTAAGGCGGGTAGTCACTCAGGAGCACGCTGTTCCCCGGCTCCATGACGAAGTACTGCGTCCGCTCACTCGAAGGGGGCTGCAGGAAGCACGACCCGGCGCTGCTCTGCACACCCGACAACGTCGTGTTTTGGAACGGCGCGACGGGGAACGTCGCGGAGAGCGCTTCATCGGGACCGGCGTTCCGGTACGTGACCGACGCTTCGGTGTTCGAAGGCGGCACCGACGCGGCTTCTTCGGCGCGGGCGTACGCGGCGCGGTACGTCGCGACTTCTTGCCGGAGGACGGTGATCTCGGTGAACTTGGTCTGGAGGAGGTGTTCCAAGGCGAGGGCCTCTGCTGCGAGGAGGTCGGCTTTGCGGGGGTCGAAGGCGGCGCACAGGCGGTGGACGGACGCAGCGATGACCGCGGAGGCGAGGGCGAGCAGGTGGATGACGGCGGGGCCGGACTCCATCTCGCTGATGAACTTCCGCGTGAGGAGGACGTCGTCGTTGAACTCGATCCAGTCGGCTCGCGAGTTGATGCGGGCGAGGGGCCGGATGCACGTCGAGACGCCGGTCAGCGCCTTGTTCCACTTCTTCCTCGCCTCCGGCATCGGCGACGCGGTCCGGAACGACGAATCCTCGGAGTATTCGCTGACCGACTGCACCGGCGACCCGTCGCTCGCGGCGAGCCACGTTTTCGACCGCCGGCGCTGCTGCCGCTGGCCGACGGCCGCCGCGACCTTCTGCTCAGCTTCCGCGATCTGCTCGTTCAACCCGGTGATCCCCGTCATCAACGTGACGAGCAAACGCTCCGTGTCCCGGCCGAGCGCCTCGTGCAGGGACACCAGATACGCCTCCAGCTCCTTCACGTCGGTGTCGGTGACGTCGAGCACCTTGTCCCGCATCTTCGCGAACGCCTTCGGCTGGTTCGTCGACGACCGACCACGCCGGCTGCTGTGCGTCGGGTTGACCAGCGACTGCCTCCTCCGGAGCTCTCCCGCCATGTGATCGTCGAGGCGGTCTGTGCTCGCAGTTCTCCCCGCGAAGTCGCTGGTGTTGGACGCCGCGTCGCGTTCGCTGTCCGTTTCGGCGGACATGTCGAAGACGTTGCTCGCGTAGAGCAGGTCCTTGTCGACGAGCGACTCCGTGTACTTGTGGATCTGTTCGATGTTGGTCTCCTTCCAATTCGCCGACACGTCCGTGGCGTGGCCGTAGCCCAACGCGCTGTTGAGCAGGGAGGAGAGGGAGGAGAGGAAGGACGACTGGAAGGGGTAGAGCGTCGCTTGGGAGATGCCGCAGGCGTCGGGCTTTTGGATGGCGGGCCCCCACAGGCGCTGCATCATGAAGGCGCCGATGGCTTGCGACTCATTGAGGGGCTCCGTGGTCAGCCCCGCGTGGATGATCTCCGACGCGCACTTTTTGATCATCGCGATTACGACGGTCAGCTCGTGCGGGATCACCTCCAGCGACTCCGCCCGGCAGAACGCGGCGAAGAACACGCTCGCGAACTCTTCGAGCGCCTCCTTCTTCTTCTTTTCGAACTCCACCGGTTTGTACTTCTCGAGGAGATAATCGACGCTCGTCTTCAGCACCAGCCGAGCGTACTGGTCGGCACGGATGCCCAAATGCAGCGAGATCAGCCTCGTCGCGAAGCTCTCCTTCTGGAAAAGCTCGCGAATGCCGTCGGGGCGGCCGACGCACGTCATGATCTCGTACAGGACGGCCTCGTAGATCAGCTGGTAGCTCAGGTCGAGGTGTGCGCAGAGGGCCAGGAGGGACAGCCCCAGCCGCCTGCCGATGAGCGCGCCCGTGTCACGGGACGACGACTGGTTCAGGTTGGTGAACGTGTCGATGAGGTCGAACATGCGGATCTTGACGATGACGAGCAGCCACTTGTTGACCATCAGCTGCCCTCGCTGCAGCTGGACCACGTTCCCTTCGTTCCCCGACTTCGACGCGCGCCCCGGGACGGGTTCGCCCGTCAAAGGATCGACGGTCAACGCTTTAGGACGGCCGGACGCGTCTTCCGAAAGACGGAACTTCGACACGAACCGGAAGAACGCGAGGACAGCCTGGCTGAACTTGCTGCGGGGCTGCACGTCCTTTTCAAGCCGAACTTGTAGCCGCTCTATCTTGACGTCGAGGTACACTTTTTCGAGGTGCTGCTGTATCTTCGAGCTCACGTCGTCGGCCGACAGCTTCATCTCCTCCAGCGGCCGGACGCGGAACAGGACTTCGTTGCCGGCCAGGATTCGGTTGTCAAGCGTCTTCGGGGCGAGGTGGAGCAGGTACAGGTGGAGGGAGGGGCTGTGGGTCACCGACACTAGGTTTTCGATCCGGAAGTGGAGGAGCAGCTTGTATTCGCGCTCGCTCTCGTGGAACATGTACAGAGACGACGTCGTGATGAGCACGATGTCGGTCCGCGAGATGTCGGCCACAGGCTCGGGGGCGGGCTGCGGGTTGTACTTGCTGTGCTTGGTGTGCTGGTTCTTTTTGTACGCCCTCACCAGCTCGGCGCGCACGGACAGCTTCACCGTGGTGTCGCCCTTCGACCGGAGGAACTCCGCCACGTGGCTGTTCAGCGCCATCCCGCAGTAATCGTCCTCCGTGTCCACTTTCGGCAGGTGCTGCCCGTCCAACGCCCTGCGCAGCCTGACCGCCGACAGCGCTCTGCAGGCGTATTCCACGTTGAGCAGCGGTTCTGATACCGTGGCGAGCTTCAACGGTGCCGCCGTCGCGTTTTTCCGCTCGCGGATGATGTACCCGATGAAGTCGTTTTTGTGAGCGGCTTCGTTGAAGGCGATCACAGTGAACTCCCACGGCAGCCGCAGGTCCTTCCTCGGGGGGTTCACGTCGAGGACGAGGGTCTTGTCATCAGCCTCGGTCGTCACGACTCCTGAGATCAGATGCAGTTGGACCGTTTTGCGGACGGTCCAGGCACCGACCACCTCCGGGTCTTTGTTCTCAAACGACGTCGGGGGCAGCTTGAAGGCGCTCTGCTGCGCGGGCCCCTTGCGGGACTCCTTCAGCCCCGGGCTGCTGGGCGCGATGGCGGTGAACGCGAGGGACTGGGCGGCAAGGAACACCAGCTTGTCGTGGGTCAGCGCGAGGGCCACCTGCGGCCCGCCCTTCTTGCGCACGGTGCCGCCGAAGGCGTGGACGACCTTGCTGTACACCACGGACGCCACCCAGGTTTTCCCTTCGTGCCGGAGGTTCAAGTCGTCGCGAATCAACGCTTTCGCCCGGTTCTGGAGCTCTTGGATGTGCACCGACTCACTCCGCGGGCGGCCTTGGTGACCGCTAAACCCTTTGACCTTCCGGTGCTTGACGCTACCGAGCGACGGGTACGGCGCGGCGCTGGAGCTGGTGATGTGACTGAACAGGTCGTCGAGCCCGAGGAGGCTCGCATTGCCCAGCGGGCCGAGGCTCAGGTGCCTCTTTTCCTTGCGCGGGGCCAACGTCGCCTGCCCCGGGGGGGCCGAGCCCCCGCGGGGGCGGAACGAGGTCGCCGCCACCGTGCTGGTGCTCCAATTGAGAAAGCGGCAACGGGTTGAGGCGGAGTCCAGTCGACCCTAATGGTTGCCACGCTGTGTGGTCCAATTGAGAAGCGGCAACGGCTTGAGGCGGAGTCCAGTCTACCCTAATGGTTGCCACGCTGTGTGGTCCAATTGAGAAGCGGCAACAGCTTGAGGCGGAGTCCAGTCTACCCTGAGGGTTGCCACGCTGTGTGATGCCAGAGTGCGCCGCGAGACGATAGACGTTCGATTCAAGCCGGCGACTCCGTAATGTCGAGCCTATTCGCCCCCTGCCCGATCGACAAAGTTGTTCAAAGGAAACTAAGGGTTTCCGGCCCGCCTGCACGTGAAAAGGGATCCACCCCTTCTTTGCACGGCCGCAGCAAAAATGAAGAAAAAGAACGTACTTTCCAAAACGAGCCTTTGTTTGGGCTGTGTCTCTTGCAGGCCAACGTTCTTTCGTGTTTCCGACGATGAACGTCTGTCTGTTGTCTTTCGACCTACTAACAATCGTGCGGGTTGCCCTTCAATGTATTGTGCAGGCTAAAAAGACGTAGGCAGCGTGTTTTGGTGGTGGATCAGAATTCCTTACCTGAAAATGACACAGAGATAAATACAAGTGGGAAAACGATCAACCGGCACGCACAAGCAAAACGAAGCGCCTGTTTTTTCTCAAGTACTGGACTCCTAATAATAGGATTTTCCTTTGCGTTTGGCCAACAAGAAACGGGGGGGGGAGGGCAGCACTTTTCTCTTCCTGCACACTCCGTTTATCCACTTTTTATCTTCTTTGGTTTGTTTGGTACTGGGTACTGGGATAAACTGCGTTTTTTTCTCTATATTACTTTTGGTTTCTAACCTTTTTTGTGGTCAGCCACGACACTATTACTTTTGTTCCCTAACCTTTTTCGTAGTCGGCCACGACACGAAGAAAAATAAAACGCACGCTCCACTCAACAACCCCACTGAAATTTCGGTCCGAAACTCAGAGAGGAGGTCTAAGTACGGCACTAAATGCACTCGAGGAAAACTCTTCTGCCACGGTACTGATAATCTCGTCTCTTTGTTGCCGACACAGACCGGGGTTGGTCTTTCGACGTTTCTTGTTATCCTTCCGCTGGGTGGTCGTTCTGCTGTCAATCCGTTCTTTTTTTTTCCTTTTTGTGTTCCGCTTCTTTTCTTTCTTTTTGAGAGTGTGGAAAGTTCCAACTTCTTGTGGTTTCGTTTGTGTGGCACTGGTTAACTGGGTGTGTACTCTATTCAAAAAAGAAAACAAAAATCTAGGAGGCAAAAAAAGAGAGGGAGAAAAGAAGCCAGAAAAAGAAGGAGGGACGAACAGCCAAAGCAAGGCGACAGATCGACCGATGCTGAACCAAAAGACTGAAAGGAGGATAGCCGATGGTGGGTGTTATCTCAAAAAGACCGTGCCCTTTCCAGCTGGGGCGGGTGTGTGGACTTTTTTCGGGGCACGGCGCCAAAGCCTAACGACGTCTACAAGGCCACTTGAGGCCACATTGCTTTCCAACGCTCGCGGCCTGCCTGGACACACGCCGCGTCCTTCAAATGCTCCCTTTTCCCTATTGCCCAGTATCTCCTGGAGTGGTGGGTTTGGGTGGTGTGGTGTGGTGGTATGTCGCTGGGGACCTTTGCAGTAGAGTGAAGCTCGAAGCTATGTATGTGACAACACCATCCTTCCTGAGCCCCCTCGGGTCACCTCCAGCTAGGGTTTGGCTTTTTCGACGTACATGTCCCCCGTCTGTAAAGGGCTGAACACAAGACTAGTTCATTAAAAGAGTTGCTCGGGCTAGCTCATCGTGTAGTTTGTGAAGCTAAGATCTGCAGCTGGTCAACGACAGCAGCGTTGTTGTACAGGGCCAACCCGTGCGTTCGGATACTGGGCCTTCGGAGTAGCAAAGACACGTCAAAAAGGATCGATGTTTGCTGCTGTGAAGAGATGTGTAACGAAACCTTTCCAAGGAGCACCAGGTTTCCCACTCTGGAGTCGTAAAACTCTCGAGTTTGACCCACGGACTCCCCAGAAGGCGTTCTGCGCGCTGGACAACCTATCTACGTAAGGGCAAGGGTTTAGCAGAATTCCGTGTGATGGATACACAACAGCACGCATCTCACATGGAGTCCCAGCACAATTTGTCCCACCTGTTCGTCCTGTTGACGGCTTGGTTCTCGTTCACATCTTACGGCCTTCATTGACGGTTGGCGACCCGCAATCTCTTTGAAAAGAACTGTTCGCAGTTCGGGAAAGCGAAAGGCAAACCAGCAGACGTTGCGAGATCATCGAAAGGAGGGCTTTCCGCTGAAGCTGGAGTAATGCAGAGACGAGCGGAAAGGTTCGGAAATGGGTAATGTTTCTTTTTTCTTCGGAAAAAGACTTTGTTAGAAGTGAAAGACTTGCGAAAGTGCTGGGGAGACGGAACTGGGGGGGGGTAGACAGAGTGCAGACGGGTGAGTGGGTGGGGGATTCGCTTTCGCTCTCCTATCTCTGCGCTCTGTTGTGCGTAACGACTAATCATCGGACGAAACAATACGACCACAAAAAATGGGTCTTTTCATACCCGGCACCAATTGACTTGTTTCGTGTAGGCGGCATCCTCGATTATTTCCTACAAAGCCAACGCAGATCATTGAAGAACAAAAAAAAGGTCGATGCACTCTTTTTTGCTGTGGGCTTTTTTGCTGCAATCCCGGCGTGAATCGAAAGCATGTCATGTCCGTTGCCACACGGGTGTGCATGTGATTTCTTCTATTTTGCGACTCGCGGCCATCCCTATGTTATTTTCTGCACAGATTGAACGTGGATGTGTGGAGGGTAGTCTGGGTGTGGTTGGGGAGAACACACTGGAGGAGAAAGTCGGAATGGTGACAGGGCACATCTTCTCGACGCCGGTGCGCCAGCCGCAGTACCGAACTTCCCTCTCGCAGTTGGAGAAAAAAAAAGGAATAGAACAAACAAGCGGAAATAAATAAACGTTTTCTCTGAAAAAGATAACTTGTGCGCCAGTATGTCAATCCGGGAACAAGTCAGGGAAAACAACGGACTTGTGCGCCAACAAAAAAAACAGAAGACGGCCCGTCTGCCATTTTATTTCGTCCCCCCACGTGTCACACTACTCCACAGGATGGCAGTTAGGGTTTCTCAGCTGGCGGAAGTTGCTTGGGGCTACTTTCTGTGTTTCCGACGATGAACGTCAGTCCGTTATCTTTCGTTTTCGTCGCCGGTGTCTGTGTGTGGGGGGGGGGGGGGGGGGCCCGGGGGGGGCGTTTTTTCTTTTTCATTTCCTCTTTTTCTTTTTTGAGTAGAAACGCTTCTTCTTGTGTAGTCTATTCTTTTTCGTGTTTCGCACTTCTCGGGGGCTCCTTTACTTGCTTTCCGTCACGCTGGGGCACCTCAGTAGTAAAAGCGCGACGGGCTACCGAGAACGGCGTCGTGGTAGTAACTCGAAGGGTACGAGCGAGAGTACGGTGACGTGTAGTACGACGAGTATGACGGCAGTCCGTACGAGTGCCTTCCAGCATAGTACGACGGGCTGTATGAGGGGCTGTAAGCGGAGTAGGCGGAGTATGAGGGACGGTAAGCGGAGTACGAGGGGCTGTAAATCCTAGGCGATGCCAAGGCCGAGGTGTAGGCCAGGTCGGCAGCAGCCGAGTAACGGGGCGAAAGCACCGGCGACACGGCCATGGGAGACGAGATCGGCGAGTAGTAGGCCATGTTGTGTTTCCTTGCGGGCGGGTGGTTTTTTGTGTTTTTAGTACCGGGTATCCTGCGTGGTATGTCCCATGTTTGAGGTGCGAGAGTGCCTACCTTGGTCCCTGTATAGTAGTATAGTAGGAAGCCGACATGTATCCCGTAAACGGCACATGCCGAACTCCAGAGTTCTCAAAGCGGGTCTGCGCCTCCACCGAAAGTCACTGCAAAAACAGTCACGGTGCTGGTGTCCGCTAGGTTGCGACGAAAAGACAGTGCTAATGTGTCCGCAATGAACTCTTGGGATTCGATGCGGGCCGAAAACCACGTTCACGATGCTGCGGTGCAGGGTGTGCGGCGTCGCTTGGAAGCTGCGCCGGCCCGGCAGTCGCACCTCTTCCGCTGCACGGAGCTCATCACCGACTCGTGCCCGCACGAAGGGTACCGGTTAGCCTAGGTTGAATTAGAAACAAATGACGGCAGTGGGCAGTGGGCAGTGGGGGTAGGATCACACACCAACCCACTCTGCCTTTTTTTGTTGAAGCCTATGGGCCAAATCTGATCCGGACAAGTTGAGCTCGGGCTAGAACCAATTCCTGTACAACTTCCGAGTGACCATTCTATCTCGCTATAGCGAGAGCTGTTTGACCATTGTTGCTCTCATTTCAGCACCGATCAATGCCCTTACAAATAATTCGCGACAGAAGCCCAACCTATTTCTGATAGCTCTCCCGATGCCGTCCAAATCTCGGCTACTGCATGCCTGGCTGCTGGAGAGGTGGCACAGGGTGCAGGATCATGGAGAGGCTCCGGCAAACCCTCATGCTTGCAATCGCTCGTTTACGAACACCCGCTTCGCGCTTTGACCACAGACCGACCTCCGACACCTGGCTTAACACCTTTTTGATCTGTCCACCTGCTTACCCGGAGGAACGCCTTGGATCGTTGTTGTCGTCTCGTGGCCCCTCTATAAAAGCCGGTCCATCCCCTCCTGATAGACTGTGATAGAAGAATGCAGCTCCAGGCAATTCTATGCAGCTCCAGGGGATAGGGATGGACCTGATAGACTATGGTAGACCTCGATTCGCTACAATGAACAGCGGCAGGCAATTCGATGCAGTTCCAGGAGATAGGGGTGGACCGGCTTAGCCCTCTATAGAGGTTGCACCCGCCGAAAGCTACACTGGAGCACCTTTTGCGTTGTTGCAAGCTGGCAGCTGCTCGTTCGGAAGGTTCGCTTTTGCATTGGCCAGCTTCTGAAAAAGGACGAGAGAGACTGGCAATCAACATGAGAACACAGCGGGAAAACGTGGACGCGGTCATCTTGCGATGACAAGGGGAAGGAGAGAAGCAGGAAAACGTCACGAACAAGAAAAAAAAAACAACAACAAAAAAAAACAGAAAAGCAAGAAGAAACAGAACGGAACATGCCCTGTTTTCTCTCCTCCCCTTCTTTCCTCTCTCTCTCGAGAGATCGCCGGCGTTGTTCTCGCTCTTCCTGTTGATTCTTGCGCGGTCGGGCTCAGTCAGGCTCGATCAATCAATCGACCGGGCGACGGTTCGCATTCCGGAAACAACCTTTCTCCCAAACCAAATCCCCTACAATAGCTGCCTCACGAGCAGAGAGTGTCGGTGAGCACTTTCGTAGTCTTTCTTAAGAGGTCACTCGTGATGGCCACAGCACATTTCGGTGTGTGTGGTTGTATCGATATCAGCCTGCTTGAGATTCGTAGCAACTTTGCTCGTACAGTTTGAGTCCATTCTTTGAATGTATTTGGTTGGTTACGCGATCTTGATCCTGAATATCTCCGACACTTCTCTGTTCGCATGTAATTTCTTGGGATTCGTTGTAGTTCACGGGTACAAGGCGTTTCTGTTGGTCGACTGGATCGGCAGCCGTTTTGCTCTATCGGTTTTTTAAAAATCTTGTTTTTTTCAAGTCCCCCTTTTTTCTAGCAGGAATTGAGTTAGGATTCAAGCGCTCTATTCAAGGGGTATTCCGTTAGTCCACGCAGCGCGTGTGCGCTACTAAAAGTGCACGGTTGCAATGCAAGTCGCTTCCAGGCTTGGGCGGTTCCTAGTCTTTCTTTTTCCGAAGTCATAAGCCCGATACCGAATCGAATACCGGCCCTAACTCAATTCTTGTTCGATCGCAGTATTCTCTAGGTACGAGGATTTCGCTTCAAAGCGGCGTTCCTGGAGGTTCTGCAGCGCATTTAACCTTGTGGGTGCTGCTTGGGGGGGACGGTGTTCCAAGCCATTGCGCACTGCGGCCCGATTATCCTCTGCCAGTGTTGCACGCCATTTCTCCGGATCGGGTAAAGAGATGAGCCCAGGGTGGCATGCGATCAAGCTGTCCGCAAGCAGAATCCTGGCATGCTTTCTCAGAACTATAAGGCTCCAGCAGAAAACGGGCGGACCGTGGAGTGCCGTTACCACACCATATTAACCCGTAACCCGGACATGGCAGTATGACTGTGAGATTGTGGTGGAAACTTCTTCCAGGTGACTCTGCAGGTGCTGGGGCGGTCTGTAATAGCCGCAGGTATGCGTGTGTGGCCTTTCGATTCTGCCAAGCTGGTTCGAGGATGACAGGCCTCACAAGAAGGCCGTGGCTCACTTGCCTGCTGCTGCGGCCTCTTCGGCTTCACGCTCCTTTTCCTTGCGAACGCGTTCCTTCTGTGTGACAGTGTTCGGGATACGATTGGACACGTGGCAGTTTTAAAAACGATGAATCCCCCTGCTCTGCGGCAAGAGAAGGTTCGGAATTGCGGCATTTTCATTTGGGATGTGCAAAGAACAGGCAGAAATGCCCATCTGAATACGATAATCGAAGACTTATTGAACGCCACCGTATTTTGGCCCGAGTGCCCTGCTCAAATCTGGCTGGACCATGTTCAGAGAATTTCGTTGCGTGGGTACACGATGTCTAAGACGCAGAGTTTTGGAACTTCTGATGGCGGGGTTTGCGTGATCTGTCGATAACGATCTTGAAACGACATCTCTCCAGTTGCCCGCAAGCTATCGGGCCGAACACATCTTGGCTAATATTTCCTTGGTCTAGCACTTCCCAAAATACAGTATGTAGTGCCGAAGCGCCTCGGTTTCCTTGAGGGAGAGGCCGAACGCACAAAACCCCGCACACCCCTTCCCGCGATCGTGTGGGGGTGTCCGGGACACCAGGTTTTTGCACCTAGAATTATTCCAGGACAGCCTGCATCCGCGTTTGGAGACCTTCGTCGACGAGGGCGGGGTGTATACGAACGCAATAGGTGCGTTCGCTTGAGTTTTGTGAATTGAAAGGTCGGAGGGCGTCTGAGGTTGGACTACCACCGTGCAAAAAGAAAAGGCGCTATCCTTGCTTGTACGTGCCGGGGGGAAGTCAGCCGGTTGGTAAGTGAATATGATCGCCAGGCTCATTTCCTCCCAAAGACGCTGCCAGTGTTCGCTTTCGTGTCCACCATTAATTGTGTGCCAAACCCTTGGTTTCACGAAAAATAGCGAAGGGGGATTGCAAGAACGTGCTTGGAATGGGATCATGCGCTCAACACCGCACTGGTCCTGTCTGCACCGTGTTTCGGTCCTTTAAGCCGCGGACACATCATCAGCGCGGAACCTGAGTGTCTGCAGACAGGACACCGGTGTGGGTCTCGAATAATTGCTGGGAGGAAAAATGTTTGTTTAATGTTCAGAGCACTGCTCCTTATGCATGGTTGATGCTAGCATCAAGTCTTCAGAAGAAGCTAGGACAGGGATGCAAAATTGAAAGGTAAAAAGGGGTAAAAAGGGGAGTGTACGGCTCCCAAAGTGGGGGGAGGGGGGGGGGCCAAACCTGCTCTTCGAACTCCTTCTTGCGCTTCTCTTTGTCGATGGCAAGCTGCTCCTTGATGCGGCGCGACAGCGCCTCGTACTGCGAGGCGATAGCGTCGAGGAGCCACTCGATGCCGGTCTCGATGTTTTTGTGCGCGGCGTGCCCGGCCTCGAGCGCACTGATCGGCGCGACTTTGAACGGCTGCCCCGCGGCCGCGACGTTGAACCTGGCCTCCAGGTCCTCGAGGGCCATCTCCGGGGACAGGTCCTGCTTGTTGGCGAAGAGGAGCAGGGGCTTCCCGCTACTACGGTCGTCTGTGATGATGGTCTGGATCGCCTCGAGGCTCTCTTCGACGGTATCCGGGTCGCTGTGGTCGACGACGTAAATGATCCCGTGGATGTCGCTGAAGTACGAAGGCCAAACCCCTCGGATCTGCTTGCCGCCGCCCAAGTCGTACAGGACGACGTCGTATCGATCGGCGCTCATGCGCACGGGCGTGAACCCGATCGTCGGCGTCGTTTCGCGGTCGATCTCTCCACCCAAGGCGGACAGCAGCGTCGTTTTCCCTGCGTTCCCGATGCCGAACACGGCGATCGACACCTTCAGCTTTTTCTTCGCGTCCTCCTTGCCGTCGATTGGCCGCCTGTCTTCCTGCGTCGGGTCGTATTTCGGACCTTGCCCGTCGCCGATGAACCCGCCGGATCCAGCGGCCGCCGCCCCACTGTTGGTGTCGGGCGCCATAGACATCAGAACTTCGATCAAAAACGGGATCAGCTCCTTCGGCTTGAACTGCAGCACGTCGCTGGCGAGCTTCTCGAACAGGTGGTGCATGTCGTGCTTCCTGATGTATTGGAGGTTCTCCTGGTCTTCCTTCAGGGCAACCGTGCCGTCGGCCATCTTGTCGTCCGACTCGTCGTGGCGCCGCTGGACACAGGGCCGGGGGGGGAGAGGAGGTGCACCTGGTGGGGAAGTGGTGCGGGGCGGGGGGTGGGCCCTCCCTTCTGCCCTTCCTTTAAAGTGTTTGGAGGTTTTTGTTGAGTGGCCAGCTGTCAGGGGTGAAAGTCGCTCGGTGCACACCTCGACAGGGAGGGCTGTACGACTTGTGCTAGAGTGGAAGTTCGCTTCGGTATCCGGGTTATCGAAGTCTCCGGGCGGCCACTATCGTATTGGTATCGTGTACTAGTATGCTGCGGTGGTGGCAGTACACTTGTGTGTGCGTCTTTGTTGCCAAGTGCCGACTATTCGACTTATTTCAGAGTCGTTTGTTTGGGGGTTCAATTCGTTTATTCTTGGTGTTGCACTGTCCCTTGACGGAGTGAACGCTCTTTTTTTTTTTGAGGGTTTTCCCCGACACCATCTTTCTCAACAACAATATACCTGACCTGAAATCCCTTTCCAGTTAATCAGGATCAGGAGCTGGGTCCTCAAGGATTGGCATCGCCCTTCAGCGCGACTTTGTAGGACTGACACCGTCTGTGCTGCCGTGTGCTACTAACGGGAAAGCGACGTGTTGCCGTCGAGATTCTGGCAGTCAAGCGTTCGTCGCGGACACGGAGGTACCTCTCGTACCAGGCCCGATGGGCTTTCGGTAAAACCAACGTGCTAAACCCAGCTCACGTTGCCAGTTAGTCGGTGGGCCACCAACGCTTCGACAATTCTGTTTGTCTACACATGAAGAGATGATCAAGAATCGATCGGGCACTGAAGTGCGATGCTACGACCACAGTGTTGCAATTGGGAATGGGCTATGGCACCTGTTTGGTTGGTGAAGAGGACGAATGCTGGAACACGAGGTTCTCTGCTTGCTCCGCCGACGTCTAGGCGAGTCTAGCAACAAGCAAGCATGCAAGAAAAGGCGAACGAGATACTCCAATGCAACTGACGGACAATTCTTTTCCTACTCTAGTGCTGCCAACGAAGGGGCGGTCCAAGTATGAGAGAGAAAGAGAGCGAGGCGAGTTGGAGTGCAGGACCAACCCTTCCCCTCCCCTGATTGCAGTTGGGCACGCACGCGAGAGATCACAGCCGATCGCAAGCACCACCACCACAAAGCTACTGTTTTGCTTCTTTTTCTCGTTTTGGGGTGTTCTAGGACCGGGAACAGGACAGCAGGTCTGGGTAGTCAGGCGGCTGTTTGTACGGCCAACCATGCTGCGAGGGCGGTGAATGCAAGAACGTGCTTAGTGGTGTGCGCACACTCTTGGCCTGCTCCGTATTTTGATCCTTTTAAAGCCACGGGCACAACCATGCTTACGAATAAGGTGGGGGTGAGAACGCTCTAATTGAACAGAGCGAGCCTTTGGGTTTCATACGGTGGAAACATCGCGGAGGACGCCCGGCGGTAGGAGCCGGGGAGAATGGACGCGGGCAACAGCCGACACGACCACGAGTTGAGCCTGTTTCTAGTCCCTGATATAAACAGTTCTTCGATCGGACAAGCCCCTCATGCTGCCGCTAGACAACCGCTGTAAGCCAGTCCACCCCTATCCCTGGAACTGCATCGAAAGGCCTGCTGTTGAAGCGCCGGACACACGGCTCGTTCGTAAAAGCGCAAAGGTAGTAATCAGAGCGGCTGATGCAGAACGTCGCCGCAAACTCTCTGCGTTCTAACTTTTCAAACCACGTGTGGGCCGCACCGACCTCAGCACCGGTGCGCTGTTCGGTGCGCCGGTGCGCTACACAATTCCTTTGTTGGGGAGATTTTGTCGCTGGTTCACGTAGCAGACCTTTTTCGTCGATTTTATGCTCACGTTCAGCTCCGATGAAGAGATTTGTGAAAAATGGACCCAGGGAACAAACGGTTCGTGGGTCTTTCTTGTGTTCAGGGCAGCCGGGCACGGAGACTACACCGCGGTTTGACAAAAGTTTGCACCATAGATTCACGCCAAAACGGTCAAAACTACCAGCGCAATAGTGTTGTTTCGTCGGGGTCAAATGTCAAAAAACGTGCCCTGCGGGAATTGATAATTCGCGTGCACAGGCATTTGAACCAGGAAATCTGAAATGGAAACTTCGATTTCCACGATTTCCATTTTCACGCGGATCCACGTCCCGGTCCCTGGCTCGACGAACCACGTACCAACTCTATGGCCTCCAGGTCTATTTTCCACAGATCTCTTCATCGGAGCTCGAGCAAAACATCGTCGAAAAAGATCTGCAACGTGGACCTGCGACTCTGAGCGAAAAACAGTCCAAAAAACGACAACCCAGGGCATCGAACCAGCGCAGAGCCGAATGTGGCAAGCGTCAGCTCTGGCCTGGGACAGCAGCAAAACAAAAAATGGCAACCCCTGAACGGAAGAAGAACGCCCACGCGCGAAATCGAAGAAAGTGTGCACATCAGCAAACGAGGGGACACGGACGCAAAGCGGCCGGGCGAACATGATGCGAGTCAGCGCAAGCGCCGCGAACACGACTCGGGACGTGCGAAGGAAGCAGTCCCCTGAGTGGATAACGCAGAGTGTCGCCACGGGTTCTTTGCATTCTAACGTCAGACTTTTGACGATACATTGCTGTCTATCAGGAGGGGACGGACCGGCTTGACGCCGCGCGGAGAGTGTCTGCGGAACGGAGCACCTGCCGCGCCAATAGTATGCGAGAGTAATGCAGGGGACGTGGCTCCTGAGGCAGGCGGAAGATGTCTCCTTTTGACATGCTGTACTCGACACTCTGAGTAAGGTACACGACCCCCTTGTTGCGGGGTTTCACATACCCTAAACGGAAATACTGTGGATCGGAAATACTCGAGGGACTGGCTGCCTTGTGCTCATTTCGACGAGGCTCGGCCCTAGAGGGGGAGACTGCGACCAGAATGCAAGTAGGCCTTTTGTTGAACGCTTTACGCCCGCCACTACACCCAGATTTACCTGAGTTTCGTGTGGGCTACAGCACATTTACCTCCTTTGAGATTGGAATATTGTTGTGATATTGGGAGTCATCGGCATGCTGATGAGTACCACACTAAGCATTTACCTCCTTTGAGATTTCGCAACTGCAGCCTCCTCAAGTATTTCCTGCAAAGCAGGTGCTTGTACAAAGAAACACATTTTTGGACAGGCACCGCACCGCCCTGATACGCAGAGTCGCAGCCCGAAGGCATTCACGTGGATTAGCGTCACTGTAGCCAAGCGAGCCTAAGATGTATGCAACCGTCATCTGCGTGAAAATGACTCACGAGCAACGAGAGGGAGTGTCCGATAAACCCCACGTCAATGCCACCCAACGACTGTGACACTCATTGCACAGTGCCAGACGCTAGCATCTGGCAAGGACAAGCGTATCACGTATTTGAAAGGTGAGATGAGAAGACCTTCTAATCCACAAATAGCTAGAGAAGCATCTGCACACTGTCAGAGGACAACTTTTCATTATACCCACCAAAGAAATGCAAAAGTGGGAAATAGAGTCCAAGACTCTGTAAACAGAGCATGAACCCTTGAGACTGGCCATTGCATTCTTCTTTCCGCCGCGATTATGGTACAAGGGAAAGCCTGCTACACGGGAGCCAAGCTTCACGTGTTCGGCGGTACTGCAGAGCCACGGGCCTACGGGTCAAGTGGCTACCGATTTCCCAAACTAAGGCATCAAGGCGTGGCGCACCTTGGGGCTTGGCGCTCGCGCTGAACACAAGCTCGTCGAGACGGTCAGCCGCAGGGCAGAGCGGACGGGGTTGTAGCACTGTGCTGCCTCCGACTCAAGCTTTGTTTTTGTGTGAAGCTCGATAAATCCGATGTGCCCTGAGTAACTCACGCATTCCTCTAGACTGGGTTCTGGCTTAGAGGCGTTCAGCCATAATCTATCCAGTGGTAGCATCACGGCACTGTCCGATCCAAGCTGTGGTTGACCGTTACGTTCCTGGACCAGGAGCGGCCTTTTTCTTCTTCTTCTTCTCTTTCGCCGCGAGTATTGGTTCCATTGTGCTCATCCTTCTTTGAACAAAAAAGGGGGATTGGGTTGTCGCTCGCAACCAACCGCCACGTAACACTACATAGCTCCGCTCAAGAGAAACGATGTAACCGTTTGACGTGAACTCATTGGCATGTTCTTCGCACAAGCCGGTCCATCCCTTTTCCCTATCACGGTGCACTGGGATGCACCACGGTCTATCGGGTCGAGCCATCTTCCCCTGAAGCTGCACAGATTTTGCCATGGAGCTACATGCAATGGTTTATCACGATCTAGCAGGGGGTATGGACCGGCTTAATGAGAAGAGAGAAACTAGCTGGTCGTCGTAACAAACCCGGACGTCTTTCTTTCATCACGGTACGGTTTCCCTGTGTGGGCATTGCAGCCAGTTACCTCGTACGTTTCTTCTCCGCAGTCGAAGTCGGCGGGGTGGCCTCTTGTCTTGACTTTGTAACGGTGTAAGCCTCTTCCCTGTTCTTGAGCTGAACAAAGAGGAATGGCTTCAGTGCTGGTTGTACTCCTTGTTTGGTTGTTGGTGGATGGAGTCCTCCGCAAGCCCGCCGTCCTTTTCGAGAGTACTGTGCCCAATCCAACCCAACATTTGTGACGGCAGCTTCCGCTTGCCGTGGTCGCTTCCGTCTGTCAATTCTTCGAGTGAAGGTTAGCACATTTGGGGTCTTCCTTTGCAAGCACGCATGTCCTGCCTGTCAGGTTCGCACTTCACGGACAAAGCCACGGCGCGCATCTGTCGACCCAATGGGTTTGCACGGGAAGGACTATACGCAGTCTTTTTTCGTTTGTTCGTTAAGAAGGGGGGGGTGCGCGGAGGGGGGACGAAGGGGGGTTCGGATAACAACAGTTATTTGGGACACGCTCCTGGCTGCCAACTTTTCCTTGTTTTTTGAGACGGTAGCTTTGGCGTTGATCGCCGAGGAAGCGCGGGGCACTTCCGGTTGCCAATTGCAGGGGGGAGACGATTCGCAGTACGGTGCAGCCTTTCACGTCCCCCCCCCGACCCCCTTTTCCGGACTGGGGTCGGCGACGTGCGCCTCTCACTCCCTCCCCTCGCTACGGGATGTCCAGCAAGGGGAGAGGGAAGAGGAAATGGGAAAGGTCAGCAACGCACCGCTAGCCGTCCGCCGTCGTATTGGCATGAGGACTGGGCGTCTGGAACGACGAGAGCATGACCGCCGCGGCTGCTTGTGCAGGACGGCAATGCAGCGAAACGCGCTGCATTCGAAAGCAGCGACGTCACATCGGCGGCAGCGGCATGCGATGACTTCCGACGAGCATCGAATATATCGCCCAGGGATAGTACGTTAACGCCGCAGCCTTCCTTTCAGAGCTTCTGGGCGGAGTACAGTCCACGTGCTACACTTTCTTCTCGGCAACCAAACGACGTCCGTCGACGTACTTGTCAACGACTTCTGGTCATCTTACTGGTCGATGCTTTCGCATGCGGGCAGATGAGCTACTCTGATCAGGAGCGCTTTACGAATATACTTTTGCAAGACGCTCGGTAGAGCACTGTTACATGGAATTTTGCTTGCTGTGTGGTCTGCCTGCGCCTTTGTGCGACGCTGCAGGACTGAAGAGCTCAAGTTGTGCACGGGGCAAGATGGAATACCGTCCAGGGAACTCGCGAAAAGGAGCTTGTGCCTGGGCAACGTCACCTTCTGCCTGCCCGGGGGAAAAGACGGTAAGTTTTGCATCCCGTCCGACAACCCCCCGACCGTCTGAGTGCGTCGGCGACTGTGCGCTGCAGGATTTCCGCAGCAAACTGTAAATACTCGAAGAGTTCTACAACGATGCCTCGCTGCTTCTGAGTACCGGATGAAGTCACTCCCGACGTGTTTTGCTCTCTGCTTCGCAGTCGCGAAGAAACCCGATGGAGTACTTCTTGAGGAGAGTGTGTGCCTTCGCCGAGTGTATTCTCTCGAACTGCGTCGTAGCGTCGGTTCCTGCGTGTCGTATCAAAGTGTTGTACCCACCGGGGTGCTTGTGCAGGAACGGTGTCACGTTGTACACCTGACCCGCAATGATGAGCCACGCATCTTCTGCGTCGGTCTTCAAAGACACTTCATCCCGCGTGTATGTAGGGCTCATCCGCAAAGAGCCGCCGGAGTGTCTTTTCATCTTCTCGACCGCCGCGGCCAGCTCCTCGTGGGTGGAGATGGTGTGGCCATCGATGTCGAGAAGACGCCAATTGGGCTCCGCCCCCGCGTAGCTGGCGGGGCTGTCCTCTTCAACGCTGTCGACGATGATGCTGCCCATCTCATCCCCAAGACCCTTCCAGCGGATGCCGAGAGTTTCGGAGTCGTTCAGTTTGATGTGCACGAAGCGGATGCGCTGAGTGTACAAATACTGCTCCGACGCGCTTGCGGTCAGATTGCTCGGCGATCGCGAGGCCTCGGACCGGTAGTCGTGGTACTCTGATGCGCCACGGCTTGCTGCTTGAGAAGCGGCCTTGGCCACCTCGCTGCCTAGCTCCTTGCCGTTGGTAGACCTGCCGTTGGTAGACATGCTATTCTGTGTTTTCTGGAGCTCCGACGTCCCGCGAGTTCCGGCCTTGGTCACCCCGCTGTCGCGCTTTCTCGGCGCGCCGTTCTGTGTTGTCTGCTTCGACGCCGACGTCTTCGGGGTTTTTTCGTGGTTCGACAGGCACGCTCCCATTACCCGCCTCGCGCCCAGCAGAGCGAGCCGGGATACCTATTCGGATTCTGGACGAACGTGGAAGCTTCCTTCTTTTTTTTTCTCTACTTCCTTTTTTTGCAGGGTTTCCTAGGAGAAATAGGGGGCGTAAGGCGTACGGCTTTACCACACAGGAAGGAGCGATTCTCGCCCTTAAACCGTGGATCTTGCGACCGTCGCTCGTATATTAAGTTCACCCTCACAGCAGGTCCCGTGCTCCGACCCCCACAAGGCAATTCCTAGGCAATTCCTTAAGGAAAAACATCAAAACCCCAACCCACTTTGTTGAACGCTTACGCCCGCCACTGAACCCAGATGTACCTGTTTCGTGTGGGCTACAGCACATTTACCTGGAGTTTTATGTCAGCTAAATCCGACCAAAGCCTTCGTGGGCTTCGCAATTCCCCCAAAGGTTCCCGAAAACGTCAGAGGTAACACTGCGCTCGATATGCTACCTGCGGCGAACCAGCCGCCAGCCAAACTGCACGTGCCTTGATCACCAAGCAGTTTGCGAAACGTAGCAGCGCGCAGAACGCCGCGTACGCGGCCGCCTCGCCTGACGGCTCGCGTCCCAATGCTCTGCCAACCAGTTAAAGGAAGTGAAACCAGTTGGCAGGAACCCCTGTTTGGGAGAATGGGAGTCGGTCATAAAACATAGGTTAAATTGACATGAGCCTCTCAAGAGAATTTAACTTCTTTGATCTATCGCATCTGGCCTTCTCCTCAAGCATTTCCTACAAAGCGGGTGCTTAGGGTAGAAATTTTTTTTTGTGTGCCCTCCAAAATTTTCCGCGCGCGCGCGCAAAAATAAAACTTTTCGAGAAAAAAAAAACTTTTCTTGGCTGGGAAAACACAACGCCCCCGGAGGGGAGAAACGAAGATCCGGGTCCTCATGAGGACCAGGGGGGCATCAAAAGAGACCGACAAATCCAAAACACACCGAATTTCCGCGTTTAGAGGCAGGGTTTAACGAAGACTGAGTAATTTTTGGCAGACGAAAAAAAAGTCGACACTGTGTCACAAGTCTGTCATGCCACACTGTGATGTTCGTGTTCAGAGAAGACTTTGCGTGTCATTTAGTTGTTGTATTGCTTTTCTTGTGCTCAACTCTCAAGTCGTACGTATCTCCGCTTGTTGAGCCAACGCACGGCTTCGTCAAAAAGGTTCGGGCAAGGGAGGCTACACAGGTGTGCCTACAAAAGACCATCACGTCGAATGGCGAAGGAAAACCGAAATTTGTGTCACGTCAGTTGGACACGAAACCTTCTGTGTCACCTTTTTCTTTTGAACGGACCCCTTACCGCCACCATCCTACGGTTGCAATATGATGCTTGAATGGGAAAACTTGACTTTTTCTTTGAACCAGCTACACCCTGAAGGCTGAAGTTCTCTTATCAAGTGATCCTGCTACCGGCAGCAGCAGAAGACGAGCAACATCCGAGACTGCAATGTCAGCAACGAAACCAGCGGCGAGGGTCAAAAAGACGACACCGACGCGAGCGAAGAAGCGGCGAAGCCGACAACAAAACGGCGTAGAGGAGCGCCCATCGAAGCGCGGCCATCGCCCAAGCGCCGTGAAGAAGTCGACGCGCAACCGATGAACCTGGACGAGCAGTCGAAGGAGAAGCGAGGCACCAAACGCGCGCCTGAGCGCGACGATCAAGACGAGCTAAAGAGGCGAAAGCATGACACACCACGTGCGAAGAGATAACTAGGTCTCTGGAACGGCTTATTGGCAACTTCCAAGCATGACGTTTAGAGGACGCGCATCCTCCTCTAAGTCTGCGAGTCGCCTAGAAGTCACCAAGCCCACACTGTTCATCGTCCAGGAATTTGGAACTTTGTCGTAGGCTACCTCGAAGGACGCTGAAACGCGACTTTTGCGGTTGGCGTAACTTACTGGCTACAGTACTGTAAGATCCACAGGCCATTGTCCCTAGGTTCGTGTGTACGTGCCTGCTGGTAGGACATTTGGTGACTTGACCGCGCAGAAGGCGCAGAAAAGTGAGACACTGGTGTTTCATCTCGGAGCCCCAGAACGTTGCCAAGCTGACCTGCACACAGTAACAATCCGTTGTCGCAAGCAACTACAGCACCACAAAGCACATCCTGGAATGTGCGACCAGTGCGCGGTCGAAAGGCCCAGAAGGAACCTGACATACTTGCTGAGATGTGAGCCCTGTTGATTTGTCAGCTGCTTTTGTTTGCCTGTAGCAGATTTCTGGGAAGAGTGATTGCACAGGTTCAGATGCCAGTTTCCTTCACAGGCCAATCTCTCCGACAACACAAACCTGTTAACCAACACAAAAACCCCGGAATTTCAAGCGAACTTTAACTAACAGCTAACTAACATCTAACTAAAATTTAGAAAGAAGTCCTTGTATGAAAGTTATAAAAAAGTTGCGTTTCAAAATCCCGGGTCCCGAGCTACATACACCCCTGCACCTTTCCTGTTTAAAAGTTTTTTTTCCCAAAAGTTTTTTTTTTCCTGAGGTTTGGAAATTTTGCGCGCGCGCGAACATGGGCACAAAAAAAAAAACTTTCTACCCTTATACAAAAAACCAGCCCGACTAGGACACAACGACCTCGGAGGGGCACCCACCACCTGAGATACCTAGGATGGTAGATGCTACGTGCTGGTTGCACACCACTAGCACTGCTGCTACTGCACTGCTATGTCCTGCCAGTGAGTACACTCATGATGCAACACACAGTGTGCATGGTGCTGCGGATGCTGCTGCTACCACACGTCCCTTGCCTGTACTCGTGCTATGCTCCACGCCTGGTGGATGGTCGCTGCTGTGCTATCAACACAGCTACCCAGCTCTCTCTCCTACAGGCAGAGGATGCTCTGCTGCTACTGCTCTGAGAGGCTGCTACGTGCTGTACACACCTACACAGCTCTCATACCAGCAGCTGAGCGTACACAACACCTCTGACCGCAAAAAAAAGGAGGCAGGGTACGGCAGCCCCGGTTTACTTCCGCTCGTGTAGCCGGCACTCGCGGGAGCGGAGAAATCTACGTGCATAGCCTGACCTCTGCTTTCCATTCATGTGGAAGCTAGCAAACGCAAGCTCAAAACCTGGAACGGAATATTAAAAAATGGTCGAATGGTCCTCGAGCTGCGCGCGTGAGCCGAGCTGGAAAGCTCTTGTCACTGAGCTTAGCTCGTTCTTGAGACGCCGAACGAATTTTGTTGTGTTGCTAGAAAGAAATCCGGATCAGAAACGGAGGGAGTGTGGGTGCCGCCTGCCCTCGTTCGGGATCAGCTGCATCATCGCCCAGTAGCTACGGCGAAACGGCAGTGCAGCGAAATACCGAGCTTCCGGTTCGCGCAGTGAACAGCGACTTCGATTGCTTGCTGCACTCTCTTCCGTGTGCGCAATCTACCTGGACTGCCACGTTGATACTACACACGACTCCGTTGCGGCGAAGCTCATCGCATTCGTTCCCACAAGCAAAAGCTTCCCTTTTCGTTTGTGTTACGAAGGAGACCGAAATCCAGGTAAATTAGGTACTAGAGCGCGGGAGGCCTCCCACGCAACGCGAGGGTGCGAATGAAAGATTCGAAGCCCAAAAGCTCTCAGCGGCAGCGCGGCGGCCGCCGACACGGGGGGAGCCGGCATTCGCCCGGGTGCCGAGAGGCGCGCACAGCAGCAGCTTCTCCCGCGCTTCTTCGTACAATAACAACCCCCGCGCGTCGTGCCGCCGCCGCAGCGACAGCCTAGCCCGGACCAGCTGCAGCTAGCCTCGCCCGGGCGCTATCGGTGGTAAATACAAACCGGAAACAGGACAACGTCCTCCCTGAACAGTAGGCAGACCCCGGGATGCACATCTGCCTGCACTGGGGATCCCTTGCAGCAATGAAGGATGACTGGCAAGTTGTTTGTTAACGTGACAGCGAATTACCGAGCTATCGTTGGCCCAGTGAACAGTTGCAGAAAGCAGCCAGATCTTCCTTCCGTGTGCTACTAAGGAGAAACCGGAGCATCGAATTCCAGGGAAATCGGGTGGTACTTGAGCGCGGAAGGCTTCTCACGCGACGCGAGGGTGCGAATGAACGATTTGAACCCCAACTCTCTGAGCCGCAGCGCGGCGGGCCTTAGGTCGGCGGCGACGGCCGGCGACGCGGGGGAGCCGGCATCCGCCCGGACTCCGAGGGCGAGGGCGTGGTACTGCTTCTCGCACAGCAGCAGCCTCTCCCGCGCTTTCTCGTACAAGACCAGCCACCGCACGTCGTGCCGCCGCAGCGGTGGTAAATACATCCCAGAAACCGGACAACATCGAGTAGGCAGGCCCCTGGATGCACATCTTCATGCACTGTTTGCAGCAATGAAGGGTGACTGGCAAGTTGTTTGTTAACGTGACAGCGAATTACCGAGCTATCGCTTTCACCCAGTGAACAGTTGCAGACAGCAGCCAGATCTTCCTTCCGTGTGCTACCAAGGAGAAACCGGAGCATCGAATTCCAGGGAAATCGGGTGGTACTTGAGCGCGGAAGGCTTGTCACGCGACGCGAGGGTCGACAATCCCGAATCGGAGACTTTTGTCTTGTACTCGATCGCAGATCTTAGAAGATTTTTAACATATCCGACGGTTCCCTGGCACACTACAAGGTTAATTATCCGGGCGCCATCCCGAAAACATCGTAGCTTCACCCCTCGCGAAGTGGTTGCGGAACCGCTGCTAGCCGTCGCGTGTATATCCCTGCGAATGAACGATTTGAACCCCAACTCTCTGAGCCGCAGCGCGGCGGGCCTTAGGCCGGCGGCGACGGCCGGCGACGCGGGGGAGCCGGCATCCGCCCCGACTCCGAGGGCGAGGGCGTGGTACTGCTTCTCGCACAGCAGCAGCCTCTCCCGCGCTTTCTCGTACAAGACCAGCCACCGCGCGTCGTGCCGCCGCAGCGGTGGTAAATACATCCCAGAAACCGGACACCATCGAGTAGGCAGGCCCCTGGATGCACATCTTCATGCACTGTTTGCAGCAATGAAGGGTTACTGGCAAGTTGTTTGTTAACGTGACAGCGAATTACCGAGCTATCGCTTTCGCCCAGTGAACAGTTGCAGACAGCAGCCAGATCTTCCTTCCGTGTGCTACCAAGGTGAAACCGGAGCATCGAACTCCAGGGAAATCGGGTGGTACTTGAGCGCGGAAGGCTTGTCACGCGACGCGAGGGTGCGAATGAACGATTTGAACCCCAACTCTCTGAGCGGCAGCGCGGCGGGCCTCAGGCCGGCGGCGACGGCCGACGACGCGGGGGGAGCCGGCATCCGCCCGGACGCCGAGAGGGCGAGGGCGTGGTACTGCTTCTCGCACAGCAGCAGCCTCTCCCGCGCTTTTTCGTACAAAAGCAGCCCCCGCACGTCGTGCCGCCGCCGCAGCGACAGCCGCGCCCGGACCAGCTGCAGCTTCGCCCGGTAGCTCCGCCGCACGATGTGCCGGTTCTCGGTGAAAACCCGCTCCAGCAGCGGCACCGCATCCTCCCTGAGCAGGCAAACGGCCGGCGCCTGGATCGAGTCGCCCGCGCACGGGATGCCCTTCGCGGCAGACGCGTCCCGTTCGACGCCGGCGCAGTGCCCGCAACGCAGCGTGTCCCCGCACCCCACGCAGACGCAGCGGGTGGAGGGCAGCCAGGGGGGTGCCGAGAGGCGGTTGGAGAAGAGGTGCGAGAAGGTTTCGGACTGGCCGGCAGCTTCGATGCACGCGTCGCCGCCGTCCGTCTGCGCGGCGCCGTCTGACCGCTGCGGCCGGGCTCCGACGGCCCACTTCTCAACCAGCTCGCGCAGCCGGCGACCCACGCCTTCGCCTTCTTTCCCGCCCAGCGCGCGTTCCACGACCCGCAGCGCGCTCGTCGTCGACATGCACAGCACAGCACCCGCCGCCGGCCCCCGCACGCACTTCATCGTGCCAGCGGGCGAAGATCTGCCGCCCCCACGCGCTTGTCCTGCTGCAGGGGCGGGGCGGCGGGAGGCTCGCCGTATGACTAGCTGTCAGAGTTGCAGCTGGAGGAGAGAAGGGGCTTAAGCGTTCAACAAAAAAGACCCACTTTGTAGTTTTACTGTTTTCTCCCCCTCTAGCCTCCTTCGAAATGAGCACAAGGCAGTCCCTCGAGTATTTTCTCCGCTCTTTCTCTCGAAAGGGGCTGGGGGGGGGTCGATCCTGCTTTAGGGTGCGTTGGGCTTTCCGCACAAGCTGTCGAAGTATTTCCGCAGTATCCTCCTACTTTTGCAAATACGAAAAATTGTGGGGACCATACAACTTCAATCTGCCCGGGACTCAGGTCCAGCATCCGGTTCAATGGGGTCTCGTTGTGGAGGAAAGCTGGAAGCGTAGTGGTGTGGGTTTACGCCATCAGTTGTAAATTTGTTGCATTAGTGTGTGGGCCTTTGAAACGTGGATGATGCCTCTCGCGCTGCTCCCCTTGAGGTTCCTGGCTCATGCCAAAGCGCCGCCGCCCGGGTTAAGGGGTTGCGGCATCAGGCGTGGGCCAGGGCCAGGGAGACTGTTCGGAGGGGTCACCACCCACCGTTCGCGGGCTTCGTTACTTCACTGCCCCCGGCTCTCCCCGGCCTTCGTCATCCCGGGGGAGGGTTCCACGGCCATCTCCCCCCGCGTGGGGAATGGACTGGTGCTGTGCCGCGGGTCCTTCCGTGCGTCCTCGCGACGTCGCCGCTGTCGATGTCACTGCCGCTGTTGCTGCCGCTGCAGCCGCTGTCGGGCGGTTGGTTGACGATCCCGGTCTGCACCCCGCCCGTTGCGCGTCGGCTTTCTTCTTCTCGGCGTTCGCTAGGACGTCCCAAAGGTGGCGGCTGCCGCCGCCGCGTGCGCGACGGTGCGTCGCCCGGTCGTGTCTTGCCCGTGCCTTCCACTTCTCGCCGCTGTGTTGCCACCCCCGTGGGTAATGGGCCTGGGGTCGGAAGCTGCCGGTCAGGACACCCGCCTTCTCCCAGTGGCCGCCCTGGTCGCCCCGTCCTTTGTTCGCCATCTTTTTGGGCACGTGCCGTACGGCGGCGACTTCGAACGCCCGCATCACCGCTTCGAAGGCCTCCCGGTTGTTGATCTGCGGCCGTTTGTTGAGGCCCTGGAGGATGGGTCCCCCGAGGCTGGTGAGGTGGTTGACGCGCATCTCGAGGGCCGGGTGGACGGCTTTCACGCGCGCAATCTTGCCCAACCTGCTCAGCGCGGTCCTCATCGCCCACCCTTTCGCGGTCGCCGAGTCGCTGTAGGCCTGTGCCGCCTGTCGCTGTGCGGTGTCCATGGCGCGGTTCGACAGTTCGTCCGCATCCTTGTTGAGCTCGCGAGGAATGTGCACCGGCTCGATCGTCGTCCGTCGGTCGTGCAGCTTCGCCAACAGGTTCTGCGCCTGGTCGTAGTATCGCCGGAGTGTTTCGTTGCACCTCTTCGTGCCCTTTATCTGATCAATGACCAGTTCGCTGTCGCCCTTGACGACGATGGTGCGGGGTGTCGGCGGCACGGGGTCCCGCAGCAACCTCGCCAACACGCTGACGAACCCGACGTATTCCGCCACGTTGTTCGTCGCTCTCCCGGCAATGGGCTTCTCAACTTCCCACTGCTTGACGCCTTTGTCGTAGAAGACCGCCCCGGCTCCCGCGACCGCGCCGTTGGTCCCGTTCCCCCGACTGCCGCCGTCGAAGAACGCCGCCGTCTCCTCTCCCGGCAGCGTGTCCGCCACGGTCCAGCGCTCCTTCGGCTGCCGCTGCGCGATGTTCTCCTGCCTCCGCTGTGTGCCGGCCGGCGTGAGGGTCAGGCCGCTGTGCAGCTCAAAATCGACAGCGAGCTCGAAATACGAGATGGAGGCCTCCTTGCCGGTTTCGGACCACCGCTTCGTCGAGCACCATTCTGCCAGCGCCAGGAGCATCTCGTGGGTGTCCTTCCATGCGTTGCGGTCCGGCCGCGCACCGTCGACGTTGATGGTCTGGCTGGCCGTCGGCCGTTGCGGCTCCCACCCCCACGGATATGTCGACACCTTGAGCTCCTTGCGCCGGCAGTCCTGCTCGAGGATGCCGTCGGCCCGCTGCCTCCCGAGCAGGATCTCGACGCACATCAGCTGCATCCCGGCCGCCAGCTCCCTGCATTCGTCGAAGTCGAGTCCCATCGCGTCCTTGGGCATGACGCCGCATAGAGCCATGCACGGCTTCATCTCGGGCCGCCGAGCGAGCACATTCGGATACGCGCCGCGCACGTCGCTCCACTTGACGCAGTCCCACCACATGTGTTGTTCGTCCTCCGGGACACCCGCGTCGCAGAATCTGCAGGTTGCTTGCTCCCATCGCTTGCCGGTGTGTACCGCGTTGGCAATGACAGCTCTGACCAGGCCCTGCTGGTAGCCGGTGATGGCGCCCTTCTCCAGCAGGTCTCGCGTGGCACCCCCGTCGATGCCGTCCTCGATGCCGAGGAGGGATGCCCTCGTCTTGACCACGTCCTTGTAGCGCATCGTCCGCCCGGCCTCCCGCAGCTCGTGCTGGAAGTTGTGCCGAGCGGTCTGCGCCCGCTGCCTCTCCTCTTTCGTCAGCGGCTCGACGTTCTGCACCACCGTCCATTCGCGCCGCCGGCCCGTTCCTTCCTGCAGGGTGTCGAACCTGGGCCACGTCCATCCGATGTCTGCGATCGCTCGCTCGAGCAGGAACACTGGCCCCTCCTTGCTTCGCCCCGGTGCCTCTGGAGCGCCGGGGGGGCGGTCCCGCCTTGCTTGTCGAGCTGCTCGGATGGCAACAACCAGCGGCGCCAAGTGCGACTGCTTCACCATCTGCTGCGAAAATGTGTTTACCCGCCGATGAATCGCGGCGACACGCGGGTCCAATCTGTGCCCCCGACACAGCGTGTTCAGCACGACGGCATCGCACCTTCTGTTGCCGCCGGTCCACAGCCCCGCCAGGGTAGCAACTCGCAGGCCTTCCATGTACGTCCCCGCCGGTTGCCACACCGAGACGCCGTACAACGCCTTCGCTGTGGCCGACGCAGCCACGTAACCTTCCTTCTGGTCCATCGGGATCGGCAGGCTTCTCGCCCTTCTCGCGATGTTCTTCGCGGCCTCGAACCGGGTTTGAATCCGCCTGCTGGGGGGCGGCGCACCCTTCCCGACCGTAAACATCGCCCCCAGAACGTCGAAGCTTGTCTTCCGCAGTACCTTGTTGCCCTGCACTGTGAGCGTTCCCGGAGCGTCCGCGTTCGTGGCGTAAAAGAACGACTTCCCAGCGTTGACGCCCCCATCGGTCGCGTTGGCGAAGTCCGTCGTGACTTCAGCCACGGCCTTGAGCCCCCTGAGGGACTCCGACATCGCATGAATGTCGTCCAGGTACGCCATCGCCTGGGCCGGTGTTGTCAACGCCCCCACGGCCCGCACCCAGACCGCGATGAGCGCGTTTAGGAACAGCACGCTGAGGGGGCACCCTTGTAAGATGCCATTCGTCGCAACGAAAGGCTCCCCGACTGCCCGCGCCGTCTTGAAGTGGCGCTGCATGCTTCCGTACACCGCCTTCATCGCCCTCAGTACCCCCGGGTCCAGCCCCATCACCTCCATCAAACGGAACATGATCTCGTGCGGCAGCCGGTCGAAGCACTTCATGAAGTCGACCGAAAGACCAAACAAGGGTTTGCCACATTCTGCGGCGTGCTCGATGCGGAGACCGATGGCGTACATGACGTCGTCGGCCCCACGCTTCGGGATGGCTCCCCGCATACCCTCGGGGACCCACGCCAGCATCCACTCCATCAGCATCCGGAGCCGCGTCGCCGCCCACAGCCTGTAGACCGCGCTCGTGACGGAGATGGGCCGTAGGTCCATTGGTCCGGAGCCGCCCTCGCCCTTTGGGATGAGCGAGACCAGGGCCCTCATGAGCGACTCCGGCCACTTGCCCGTCTTCTCGACCACTGCAAAAAGTTCCGCGAACCGCCGCAACGCCTCGTCGGGGAGAGCCGCCAGTTCGCGTACCCGCCAGCCCTCCGCGCCCGGCGCGGTGTTCTTCTTCATCGTTCCAAGCGTCTTCCGCAGGTCGGCCGCCGTTATCGCGTTCAGCTCCACCGCGTTCGCCCGCGGGATGTGAGCCCGAAAGTCCTTTTCAAACGCCTCCCACTTGGGCGCCGGTGTCTCCTTCCTGCCGTGCCGCTCGTACACTCCGCCCCAGGCGGATGGCCCTCTCAGGAGCTCGTCCATCTCCTTCGCGTCCCAGGTCACGGAACCGTCTGCTCTCGCGAGGTACTCCACCTGTCTCCGGTCCGCCTGCTTTACCCACGCGAAGATTCTCCCGGGTGCAACCTTGGCGGCCAGCTGCATGCTCCGGCGCCACTCGTTTATCCGCGTCTCTTTCACGTCGTGCGCCAACTTCTTCTGCGACCCCCGCAGATCTGCGAGCATCTTCATCATCGTCTCGCCGACTGGCGGGCTCGGTCGACCCCAGACCTCTGCCCAGGCGTCGTCAGCCATCAGCTTCTTCCCGCCCGCCCTCGCCTTGTCCCATCGCTGCTTCCGAACCAGCTGCGCCTTTAAACCCGTCACGTCCGCAGAGTCGCGCTCAATCGCCTCGATCTGCCGGATCAACTTCGACGTCGCTTGCTGGTGCGCGTTCACCGCTCCCCCGTCGAGCGGGTTCGCCGGTGCCGTCACCCGCCTGAGCCGCGGCTTCGTGGTCAGCGCCCTCCCCACGAACTTCCCGGACGGACCCGGTAGCTCTGGCGCCGCCTCCAACAGGTACGCTTCCGCTGGTTGCGCGGACAGTTGCCACATCGCTTCGACGTCTTCCCTCGCTGCTGCTTCCATGTGGCGTGCTCGGGTGGGCTCCATCATCTTTGCGCACAGGACGCCTCGCTCTTCAACCGAAAGCATCGATGAGCCAGCGGGGATGGGGGCCGGTCGCACTACCGTTCCCGTGGTCGCCTGGAGGCGTTGCAGATTGAGGTCCACCACCACGGCGCTGTGTGTGGGCACGCCCGGTACCCGTGTCACCGTCACCTGTCGCACGGCGCCTACTGCTGCTGCGTTGGCGAACACCATGTCGATGCGCGTTCCTCCGTCCGCCTGCGAGCAGGTGCTCTCGGGTTGTCGCCCCCGGCGTTGCGCGTCGAGCAGGGCTGCATCCGTCCAATGCCCCACAGACACTGCCTTCCGCAGTGCCGGCGAGTCTTCGACCGCGGTGTTCCAGTCGCCCATCACCAGTACCGGAACGTCTCCCAATCCCGCGGCCACTTCGAAAACAGCCTCCAGAAGTTCTTCCCTCCGTGCCCTTCCTCTCGCATGCGCATACACCGTCATCAGGTGTAGCATTCGTTTGCCGTCGCCGTATGGCACTGCCAGGTGTTGCCATCGTCCCGTCTCCCACAGTCGTCGTTCCGCCGCATGTCCCATGGGCGGCTGCCATACCTTTGTGCTGCGGTCGCGGACATGAAACGCCACGCCGCCCGGGGGAGCTTGCAGCCCTCCGTTCCCCATCCGTTTGAGCGGTAGCGGCTTGCCAACGTAGAGCCTGGCTCCGAGCTCTTGCCGGACGAGCGCCGCACTCGCCTTTGCCGACGCCTCGTCCAGCCGGACCTCCTGCAAAGCGACCAAGTCCGCGTCCAGTCCATGCACATCGAGGTAGTGCCGCCTGTAGGACGTGACGTTGAACGTCGCGACCGTGAGGTTGGACCTCAGATCCGCAAGTTTGTCGCGGGGTCGCCTTGATCCGGGCGCGCGGGGGCGCGTGTCCTGTTGCCGGGTCTGCGCAGCGACGGGCACGCCGGTTGGTGGGCGGTGGGTCGGTGCGGCCGTGCCAGCAACCGGGCCGGCATTGACCAAAGCGTTGCAATTTGTTGCATTAGTGTGATTGTCAGTTTATCAGTTTATCACTTCATCTTCAAGTGCGGACCGAGGAATACTCTCGCAGAGGTCCACCAGCACCGCCGTGACGTGGGTCGACAGCGCGGGGAAACTTCTCTGCCGCCTTTCACCCCCCCCCCAACACGTGTTTCTCCACCATAATGGGGGTTTGCATTGGCGACGGGGTAACTGCCGAGGGTTTCGTGGTTAAACCCCGCCGTGACCCTGTACGATACTGAGGGCGAGTGAAGGGCGAGTGGCAGGGCGAGTGATGACGAGTCTGGGGCGAGTCGCGACTCGCCCGCCACCTATGCCTAGGGGTGGTTCTTTGCTGAAATTGATTCCTCGTCAGACACAAGACGGTAGCTCAAAGATCAGTACTTCTCCCGGGTTATTAACGCCATTTAAGTAGAACCCTACGGTACCCTGCAAGGTCGATTCCCCGTGAGACACAAGACGGCAACGCAAAGATCCAGTACTCCTCCCCTCTTCCCGTCGCAGTTTTCTGCTAGGGTCGATTCCTCATCGCGACACAAAAGCGGCAACCTGTGAACCGCGCTGCTCTGCAGGGATGCGCCCGACTCGTTCCGCACCAAAAGACAAGAAGGAAGTGAAGAGGAACATTATCAAACATAAACCACAAGGGCTCTAACAAAAGGGGAACAACAAGCAATCGAGCAGGCACTTCGTTAAGTCAACAGGAGGAGGGGAGGTAGAGTGGGGTACAGCATCAAGGCAGACGGGCACACTTGGTACAGAATGAAGCCCGGTTTTCCCCTCGCGATCTACTGAGGGTACGACGAAAAGGCAAACCCTGTAAACTGTTGTTCTCCGAGTGGATGCTGGCTGGCTTGCAACTCGGAAAGGAGCTTGACGCGAAAAAGCGTCTGGCAGGCACACAGTTATCCGGCTGCCCGTAGTATGTGTAACGCATTTATCCATTCAAGTTGGGGGGCATCTGGTGGTCACCAGTTCTCCTCCCCAACTCTCCCGGTGCCCCTCTTCACGTCGCAGTTTTCTGCCAGGGTCGATTCCTCATCGGGACACAAAAAGCGGCAACCTGTGAACCGCGCCGACAGTCATGAAATCCACGCGAAGAAAGGCGTATCATATCAGGCGATCTGACCACACGCTTCCAGGTGGTGTCGTCGGCTGGCTGTGGTACGGTGAAGCATTATAATTGCGATGCAGCTGCAGCTCGAGGGCTGACTGCTGCGAGGCCATTTCCGCGTTGATAGCCCGCCTCCTCGCAGCGGTGGCCAAGGCAGCGGTGGCGTCGACGACAAGCGAAAGCCGCGACTGCTGGGCCCGGGTTGCCTTCGTGGCGCTGCTGACGGTCGCGAGCGACTGCTGGAGGGCGGAAGCGCGGTCCCTCTCCTTGCCGAGATCCTGCTTCAGCTCCGAGACCTCGGCCTCCCACGAGGAACGCGTCGCTTCCAGCCTCTTGTTGACGCCTTCTAGCTTCCTCGAACGCTCACGTTCCCCATCCAACGCCGCGGCTAACACCTCTGCAATCTCGGGCACCTCTCCGAAATGCTTCAGCGATACCTTCCGAGCGAGGGCCCTGACGCCGCCCGCGCGTTCGTTCGAAGTTCCGACACTCGCCCCGTCCAACGAGCCGCGGCTCCTCTCTCTGCCGGGAGGCTGCGGCCCACCGCCAAGCTCATCTTGCTCAGCGATCCAAGGCTTCTGCCCGTCACGGGTCGCCTTGACCGGTGTGCTCACGGTACTGACAGACCCCCGCCGCACGGTAGCGGTGCCTTCCGTAGCTCTCTTTCGAACGAACTCTTCGTAGTCGCCTCTTTCAGCGGCCCTTTCGGTCGCACGTTGTTGTGTCCACCTCCGTTCGTCGGCGATGGTGGTCCCACCGTGCTCTCCGAGGAGCCTGCCGATGGCAGAACCTTCTTCCAGCTGGCTTTGTATGACTCCTTCCTTTTTGGTCACGTCTTGCGTTCTTTCGATGCGCGAGTCGTCTCTCCGTCCCTCGCCGGCGAATGACGGCGCGCCGCGGCTGCCGAGGGGAGACCGTCCTGGCTGTTTTTGGATGGCTTCTTTCTTGCCGGGCGAGTCACTTGTGCCGCAGCGCAAGTCGTCGAACGAGCCGGGATGCTTTTCGACGCGGGTGTTCCGATCGTCGGACAGGTTCGCTCGCCATTTGTGGTCGGCGACCAACGCGCTGAGGTGCTTCTCGACGAGGCAATCGACAGCGGACGTCTCGAGCTTGCGGCTCCACGTTGCCCCTTTGCCCGCCGGCCCGCTGAATTCGTCGCGGCGGTCGCCCCTGCGTCTCTGGTCGGCGACCACCGCGGCGACGTGTTTTTCGACTAGAATGCCGATGGCAGACGTGTCCGGCTGCCCGCGCCGGTCCGCCGGGGCTCCAGGGCTGGGTTTCCGAAGCGGGCTGCGGAGCGAGAACCGCGTCGGGATGGACCCGGGGGACCGTGCCTTCGTCGTCGGCAGCGAGCTGCCGCCGGCGCCGCTGTGTGCTCCGGGCACTGTCCCGACTTCGTACGTGCGCTGCGAATGCCGGACGGTTGCGGAAACGCGACGCGGCGAGGTTGCGTTGGCCTGCGGGGCTTCTGCGTTTAAGGCGAACTCTGAGTGGGTGCGCCCCTCCGAAGAAAGGCCCATCGCACCCTGCGGGGCTTTTGCGTATGAGTCGAACTGTGAGTGTGCGCGCCCTTCCGAAGAAAGGCCCGTCACACCCTGCGAGGCTTCTGCGTATGAGTCGAACTGTGAGTGTGTGCGCCCCTCCGAAGAAAGGCCCATCGCACCCTGCGGGGCTTCCGTGCATAAGTCGAATTCTGAATGCGTGCGCCCTTCGGAAGAAAGGCCCGGCACACCCTGCGGGGCTTCTGCGTATGAGTCGAACTCTGAGTGTACGCGCCCCTCCGAAGAAAGGCCCATCACACCCTGCGGGGCTTCTGCGGTGTCCTGCCGGCTCCCGCCGCCTTTTGGGGCCGGATCCCCGCTGGTTCCGGCACCGCCATCGAAGTGCACACACTGCGGGGGGTCTTCGGCGCTCGAGACAGCCACCTCGCTTGGAGCTGAATCTCCGCCAGTTCCAGCACCGCCGGGGAGCACACGATCGAAGTGCGCATGCTGCGGGGTGTCTGCGCGGCTCGAGACAGCCTCTTGTTGCCATGCTTCGCTGAAAGCTGCATGTCCGCTGGTTCCAGCATCGCCGGGGACACGATCGAAGTGCGCATACTGCGGGGTGTCTGCGGCGCTCGGGACAGTCTCCTGCTGGCTTTTTTCGCTGAGAGCAGCATCTCCGCTGGTTCCAGCACCGCCGGGGAGCCCACGATCGAAGTGCACACACGGCGGGCGGTCTTCGGCGCTTGGAGCTGAATCTCCGCTGGCGTGGAACAGCAGACGATCGAAGGACGAACGCGGGTCGCCTGGCATCCGGTTCGCAGGAAACGCGTTCGGGCTGCCGGTGCGCCCGGAGCCCTGCGGCGCAGCGCCGGCGGGGCGCGACGACGCATGGTCGCGGGGGGAGTGGAACGGCGTCGGGGCCGGCTGCACCGGCGCGCGGGCCGACGAGACGCAGGCGGGCCGCAGCCGGTCGCCGACGGCGCCGGCCTTCGGGTCCGTCCGCGATGGGTGCCGGAGGGAAGACGGAACGTCGCGAGGTGACGGTTGGCCGCTGGCGTGGAGCTTAATCACGTCGCCAGCCGGCGCGCTCGGGGTCGAAGATGACGCAAACGAGTTCGGTTGGGTCGAAAGAAGACCCGCCTGCGGCGGATGCTCGCTGTCGATTGGGTATGCGGGTGCGGAGGACGCAAGGGAGGTTGGTTGTGTTGGATGCGGACAAGAAGGACCGTCACAGAGATGCGTGGCCGAATGCGAAGAGGACTCCAGGGAGAAAGGCTGCGAGGAGTGCGGAGAACGCACGCTCCGAGTCTGCTCCTTCACGATGGACTGCGGCGCGTGCACGTCCAACGGCGACGAGGGCGCCTCGCTGACGGACGGCGACCGGGAAGCCACCAGCACCCGGCTGCTGTCGGGCGTGGCGTTTCCCTTACCAATCCCCCGGATCCTAGCGAGCAGCAACTCCGTCTCCCGCGCCTGCTTCGCGCGGAGAGCCTCGGTGTCGCCGCCCTCACCTTTCGCCAGGGTCCGTCGCGTGCTTTCTGCGGCGCCCTGCGCCCCCCGGAAGGCTTGCGGCTGGACCCGACGCTCGCTCCCGCCCCCCCCGGCCCGGGCGCGAAGGTCTGCTGCAGTGCAGTGTTGCGGCCGCGGGGTTCGCAGCGACTCCTGCTGCTGCGAGTGCCGGCCATCCTCGAGGCTGGCGCGCTGCGCGCCTTCCGCGGTCCCGTGCGGCTTCGCCCGGTGGCGCTCGGCTTCGCTGCAAAAAGTCTCATTTTTTCCCTCGGTGCATGGCAACCCTTCGGCAACCCCATGCGGCCGTGCCTCCTGCTGCAATTCCGTCTCCTGCGCCTGCTTTCGGAGTTTGGCGGCATTGCGCAGTTGAAGCTTTTCGTTTTCCCTCTCGAGGGCGGCGATTCGGTCGCGGGCTTCGTTGCCGGCAGCCTGCAAGTCGTTCACGTGCCGGTGTAAGCCCTCACAGGACGCCCGCTCAGCGGCCAGCTCGCGCTGCAATGTACCATCCGCATCGTCTACCGCCTGTCGGAGCCTTTCGTTCTCCCGCTCCAAAACAGAAACTTGCTCGAGTGCTCCATCACAGGATGCTTGCAATTCGTCAACTCGCATGCGCAATTGCTGGCAAGATGCCCGCTCAGAGTTCAGCTCACGTTGCAACTCAGCACCCGAGTCAGCCATAGCCGTTTGAAGCCTGCTATTCTCCGCTTCAAGGACAGAAACCTGCTCGAGTGCTTCGTTGCAGTACTCCTGCAGGACATCAACTTGTTTATCCAATCGCTCGCTCGACTCCTGCTCAGAGACCAGCCTGCCTTGCAGCTCATCCCTGGTGTCCGCCATCTCCTGTTGAAGCCTGTTGTTTTCCCGTTCGAGACCAGCAACTTGCTGCAGGGCTTCATCGCGGGTTGCTTGCGTTTCGCCGAGTTGCACTGATAAGCGCTCGCATGTGTCCCGCTCAGTGTTCAGCCTGCGCTCCAGTTCTTCCGTCGGATCGAGGCACCTCGCCTCGTTTTCTTGCCGGAGCGTTTCGTTTTCGTCGAGGAGACCTGCTATCCGCCGCGCGGCGTCGTCTCGGGCCGCCTGCAGCTGATCAACCTGTTTGTCCAACCTCTCGCACGACGCCCTCTCCGAGTCGAGCCTGCGCTGCAGGTCTACCATCGCCAGCGCTTGGGCGCGCCCAGCAGCAGCCTGCGCCTCATTCCGGTCCTCAAGTCCAGCACTCCGCTCCGCAGCCTCGTCCAGCGAAGCTTGCAAGTCACGTAATTGGCGGTCCAACCGCTCACTCGACGCCCTCTGCGAAACCAGCTCGCGCTGAAGCTCAGCCGTTTCGGAGGCTTTCGCTTCCAAGCATTCGTGTTCCCGTTGCAGGGAGGACAGCTGCCTCACGGCTTCGCTTCGTTCCTCTTCGAGCTTGCGCTGGAGCTCAGCTCTTTCCGACAAGTCCGCTTGGAGGCGCTCGTTGTCCTCTCGCAGAGGAGACACCTGCTGCACGGCCTCACGCGCCCCTTCGAGCTCACGCCGGAACTCAGTCGTTTGTAAGGCGTCGGCTTGAAGGCGTTCGTTTTCCCGTTGCAGCGAAGACACCTGTTTCGCGGCATCGTTTTGTGCGTCTTCGAGTTCACGTTGAAGCTGGATCGCCCGCGAGGTTTCGGTCTGCAGGCGTTCGTTTTCATCTTGCAGGTGAGAAACTTGTTTCGCGGTATCGTTTTGTGCGTCTTCGAGTTCGCGCTGAAGCTCGATCGCTCGCGAGGTCTCGGTCTGCAGACGTTCGTTTTCTCGTTGCAGTGCAGACAGGCAGTTCATGGCTTCTCGTGCCTCTTCGAGTTCACGCTGGAACTCAGAAACGTCTACCTGAAGGCGTTCGTTTTCCTCTTGCAGGTAGAAGACCTGTTTTGCGAAATCGCTTTGCGCATCTTCGAGCTCATGTTGAAGCTCGATCGCTCGCGAGGCTTCGGCCTGCAGACGCTCATTTTCGCTTTGCAGTGAAGACAGACGCCCCACAGCTTCACGTGCCTCTTCGAGTTCACGCTGGAACTCAAAGGCGTCGTCCTGAAGGCGTTCGTTTTCCCGTTGCAGCGAAGACACCTGTTTCGCGGCACCGTCTTCGAGGTCACGTTGAAGCTCGATCGCCCGCGAGGCTTCGGTCCGCAGACATTCGTTTTCTCGTCGCAGTGACGACAGACGTTCCACGTCTTCACGCGCCTCTTCGAGCTCACGCCGGAACCCAGCCGTTTGCGAGGCGTCGCTCTGCAGGCGCTCGTTTTCCCTTTGCAGTGACGACACCTGTTTGGCGGCATCGTTTTGCGCGTTTTCGAGTTCACGTTGCAGCTCGACTGCCCGCGAGGCTTCGATGCGCAGGCGTGCGATTTCCCCTTGCAGGCAGGAGAGCTGTTCCGCGGCGTCGCTCGTTGCGTCTTCGAGTTTCCGTTGGAGCTCGCCCTCCCGCAAGGCTTCTGCGCCGGAGAGGGACTCGCAGTGCCGGGAGACCTCGGCAGTCTGCGGGTGAAGAGCCTGGCGCAGGTCGTTGTTTGCCATCATTGCGGTTTGCACGTTGTTGCGGTCGTCGGACAGAGTGGCTGGCTGAAGGTCTTGTAGCGATGACGGCGATGACACTGCGGTACTGAGGGTCCGCGGGTTGCGCCCGGACGCCGCCAAGGCGCGGAGCTCTGCTTCGAGCGAGGCCACCGCCCGCTCGGCCCGGCTCGCGCTCTCCTGGCAGGCGGCGGCCCACGCCCTCTCGGCTTCGACCTCGCCTCCCAGCTGCTCGCACAGCGCCGTTTTCCCGGCCAACGCCGCCTGCAGCTCCCGCTCCGCCGCGCCGGCGCAGCCTCCAGTCATGCCCCGGACATCCGCAGGTTCGTCGAACAGCTCTCCGGAGCTCGCAGACCCGAGCGAGGAGCAGCGGCGGCGGCCGCCCGCCGGCGGCCAGAAATCGGGTTCTTTTGCGCCGGCATCCCTGTGCTCCGACGGGGGTCGGGTCGCACTCGACACGCAGGAAAGGATCGTTGTGACGTCGTCCGCGGGTTCGGACGACGGGGCCGGCTTCCCCGGCTCCGGAGGGTGCGCCTGCGTGCGGGACGTGGCCAAGGAGAGCACGTCGTCGTCTGCGGCTTCGGCTTCCGGGCTCCGCTCTCTCTCCTGCCCGGGATTTTGCCGCCCGGAGGTGGCGCCGGGTTGAAGGGGCGGTGAAAGCCCCGCGGGCTCCGCAGGCGCCGCTTTGGCGCGGGTTTGCCCCAGGGGTCCGTCCGGGTCGAGCCGGCTCTGCCCCGCTGCGGCTTCTTCCTTCTCCTCCTGCTGCTGCCGCAGCTGGGCCGCGTCGGCGGCTTTTTCCGGCAGCTCGGCGCGACAGGTCTCGCGCGGTCTCCGGGCGGTCGTTTCGGCTCGGCCGCCGTCCCGGTTGCTCCGCTCGGACAGCTCCCGCCGCAGGATCTTGCACTCGAAGCGCAGACCCGTGGCGGTCTTCTCGCTCGCCTCGAGGTCGCGCAAAGCCCTCTCCAAAGACGCTCGAGCTGCGTGTTTTTGTGGCGAGGTTTTTTAGAGTTGAAGTTCGCTTTGAGATTCCGGTGTTTTAGGGTCTCCGGGTGACCTTTGTTATAGTTGTTGTTTTTTCGTGGTGAGCAAGAGCGAGCGGTTGTGTGAGGGAGAGAGAGCCCTGTACCACAGGATGTCATTGATCGGTTGTTAGTTATCGTCTACGACAAATACAATGTGTCAAGGACAGAACACGAGCAAATGGCAGTGTACTGTCCTCACTCTCGTCTAAGGGTTGTTAGATCAATAAACATGAATGAAGTGCACACAATCAAAGGGAGCGCTCGATTCGTTTTGTGTTACCGTCGATCCCGGTTTTTTTTTTTTCGGAGAAAACCATAAGGGAAGCACTGAAGTCGGGAAAATATTTATCGGAAACTGTTTCCGATAAATATTTTTTTTGTTTCCGATAAATATTTTTTTTGTTTCCGATAAATATTTTTTTGTTTCCGATAAATATTTTTCTGTTTCCGATAAGTATTGATCACTTTGACAGTAGGTTCACCTACTTCGTCCCGTGGACGACCGCGACGAAGCCAAATACGATCGTTTTTCTATCTAGTTTCGGGTCGAAAGCCTCCCCAGCAAAGGCTGTTCAATTTTCAACACCAGATACGCAAACCTTTTCGAATGCAGCACACGGGTATCCATCAAGTGACATCTAACTATCTGGTTGCATTGAGCAGTATCCGGATCTGAAAGCTGAAGACTTTGTACCACTTCACCGCGACAAAGGTCACGAACCGGGTTCGGCTTACACTGCAGTTGCAGTAAAACTGCGTCTTGCGCACGAGCGCGGAAATCCGCCACCCACCATTCGGCTAGATATTGCAAGAACACAACTGCAAAGCTTACTACAAAGCTTACTACAAACGGATAGTGTTACAAAGGCGAACGAATCATGCGAGAACCTACGTAGGGGCCCCTCAACAGCTTTCAGAACGGCAAGTCAAGAAAAGGATAAGTTTGCACATTCTACTTCCGTCTGATCTGCATGTTCCCCAGTTCTACCCTTCGTTGATCTGTTGTGTGTATTCGCAACGACTTCATCCGGGTCCTATGCGGCCCCAATACGACAAAACTGCATGCGGTCCTGACCAGGTAACATCCTCCTACCTGAAAATGTCTAACCACGACTACGGATTTGGTGCCATCGAGGCAGCCATGGAGTGTAAGTATGCCAACGGGGCTTAGTAGTATCGGGGCTGCCGTGCATACTAGTTCCCGTAAAATATTTGTTTCCCTTGACTTGTGCCATGTCGGACGGTAGGATTTTCCGCGTCAGCCTCATTTCAATCCTGGAGACAAAAGCACTCACACAATAAAGAGAGAGTAGCCCATTTCACGGGCCAAAACTGCCTTTGTTGCAGAAATCGGCAACAAAGGCAAGCGATGACAGAACAGCGCACACGAAGACGACCGGCTCTGAAGAGACCCGCGCCGCAAGCTGCGCGAGCAGAGGGTGCCAAGCAAACCACGAAGGAAGGCGAGGAGATTCAGATGGCACAGCAGGACGCCCGCGAGGGATCACCGAGGTCGAAAGACAGAAAAGGGAAAGCAGGCGTGGCCGGCTTGAAAAGCTGCAAGCGCGGAGAAGGCACAGGTACAGAGCAGTCCACATGCAGACGAGCAGTGAAGCGGCCCACATCACAGAGGTCTATCACACTGGCTCCGGATTACTTAGGGTCCTCGCAAAATCCAATGAAATTGCTTGCCCAATGGGACTCCCCTTGGTCACATTTCGCACTGGGGACTAGTCCCCAGGAACCCGTATCAAAAATATTTATCGGAAACAAAAAATATTTATATCGGAAACAAAAAAATATTTAGGGTAGGCGGTTTTTTTTTTTTGGCCCATGTCCGCGCGCGCGTAAATTTTTGGAACCCCCCGGAAAAAAAAAACTTTTGCAAAAAAAGAACTTTTGGGATCTGTGCATTGGAACCGGTCGTGAGAGCGACTGCAGGCGTAGTCACGAGCGTGTCCGGCTCGGGAAAAGTCGAAAACCTGTTCATCACACCGATACTTCACGGCGATGCAAATCGCGTAGACGTTGTTTACCTCAGTGTGTATTGACTTTGAAGCCGACTATGCCCGGTGCTGGGTTGGTGCGCTGGGCAAGCAATATCGTGATACTTTGACGTTGGTGCCAATCTAAACAGCAAGATTTGCGTAGCTTTAGCCAGCTCCTGCTGGACGCAGTCGAAGCACGCGGGATACAAGCACAGCCTCAGCCTCGAAACCGTGCGCGGTTTTACCGGCAAGGCATGTCGGGGGGTTTTTTTGCCGCTGTGGTGCGATTATCACACAGAACCAGTCCGCGGGCAGTGCACGCGTCTATGCCTTCCGACGCCTGGAGCAGCTACTAGTAGGGACGTATCTGAGACTCGACTGAGGAGGCATTAAAAGGACGCAGGGCAAGCGATGCGTTCGCGGTGCTTGCGACATAGTGACCGGCGGCAATGCTTGTGCCGAGGTATATTTGCGAAGAAAACGGCACTCGGACCGTGACATCGCAATGGGGCATGTCAGAAGAGAGATACAAGATTGACGGACACCCGCACAATCGACAGTCCTCTGGTTCACTGCTTTATCGTTCGCGGCGTACCCGGCGAACCGCGATCTCGAGTTTAAACCCGAGTGTTTTTTCTCCTGTGGCATCGTCTATCCTCTGCAGCCTTCGACTATGGAACTGTTGAACTCTAGACTGCCACCGCAACCCCTCGGACACATCAAGCTCACCACATTCATCTTTGAGCTCATCGTCCAGGAATTCCACCAACAACGGGCACAAAAGTGCCAACAGCGGACCGGCCAGTAGTATAGCCGGTACATACGGTGTGAAGCGGTAGGTAGAGCCGGTACATACGGTGTGAAGCGGTAGGTAGAGCCGGTACATACGGTGTGAAGCGGTAGGTAGAGCCGGTACATACGGTGTGAAGCGGTAGGTAGAGCCGGTTCATACGGTGTGAAGCGGTAGGTAGAGCCGGTTCATACTGTGTGAAGCGGTAGGTAGAGCCGGTTCATACGGTGTGAAGCGGTAGGTAGAGCCGGTACATACGGTGTGAAGCGGTGTGTAGCCGGCATACGGTGTGAAGCGGTGTGTAGCCGGCATACGGTGTGAAGCGGTGTGTAGCCGGTACATACGGTATGAAGCGGTGTGTAGCCGGCATACGGTGTGAAGCGGTGTGTAGCCGGCATACGGTGTGAAGCGGTGTGTAGCCGGCATACGGTGTGAAGCGGTGTGTAGCCGGTACATAAGGTATGAAGCGGTGTGTAGCCGGTACATACGGTATGAAGCGGTGTGTAGCCGGTACATACGGTATGAAGCGGTGTGTAGCCGGTACATACGGTATGAAGCGGTGTGTAGCCGGTACATACGGTGTGACATCCAGTAGCAGAAAGTCTTGTGGCAAAAGTTTTTTTTTTCTGAAAAGTTTTTTTTTTGCGCGCGCGCGCGTAAATTTCTGTGGGCCGACGGACATGGGCCAAAAAAAAAAAAAACGCCTACCCTTATCGGAAACAAAAAATATTTATCGGAAACAAAAAAATATTTATCGGAAACAGAAAAATATGTATCGGAAACAAAAAATATTTATCGGAAACAAAAAAAAATATTTATCGGAAACAAAAAAATACTTATCGGAAACGTTCCGATAAATATTTTCCCCACTTAAGTGCTTCCGATATGGTTTTGTCTCTTTTTTTTTTTTTTTTCCGACGACAACTAGTGTCAGACTAGCCTACCCGAAGGCAGTTGATTCCTTTAGGCAAGATTTCTCTACCGGCGGAAGTTGTTTGGGTTAACGTCTTTTTTTTTTTTTTTTTTTTTTCCCGACGACAACTCGTGTCAGACTAGCCTACCCGAAGGCAGTTGATTTCTTTAGGCAAGGTTTCTCTGCCGGCGGAAGTTGTTTGGGTTAGCGTTTTTTTTTTTTTTTTTTGTATAAGCACCTGCTTTGTAGGAAATACTTGAGGAGGCTGCCAGTTGCAAAAGATCAAAGGAGGTAAATGTGCTGTAGCCCACACGAAACACAGGTAAATCTGGGTTTAGTGGCGGGCGTAAGCGTTCAACAAATTTGACTACGTCTTCGATCGTGTTGTGCCGTACCGCGATGAGACAGCGGCATGCAATGTGATGAATTTGCAGGTTTGCACATGATAAAAATGTACCGGCTGACCACATGCACAACGGACGACGGGGCACACCCGAAAATGAAGGTGTCACACCTTGAGTGATCTCCAAATCGGCCTCGTCGTGCGGGCCGTGCGCGAAGTCGCGTGCGGGACAGCGCGCCGCTGCGTCGGTGTTGGAAGCCGTGTCGCGGCACCCGGCTGACCGCCGGCGCCGGTGGCCGACCTCGAGGGCAAGCTCCCGGTTCCTGCGCAGGAGCGCGTCGTGCTCAGCCTGCAGCCGCTCGGTGGCGGCAGCGCCGGCTTCGACGTCTTCCAGCCGTTTCTCGGTGGCCGCGAGGGCAACCTCCCGGTTCCCGCGCAGGAGCACGTCGTGGTCGGCCTGCAGCCGCTCGGTGGCGGTGGCGGCGGCGCCGGCTTCGTCTTTGAGCCGTTTCTCGGTGGCCGCGAGGGCAAGCTCCTGGTTCCTGCGCAGGAGCACGTCGTGGTCAGCCTGCAGCCGCTCGGTGGCGGCAGCGCGCGTTTCGTCTTCCAACCGTTTCTCGGCGGCCGCGAGGGCAAGCTCCCGGTTCCTGCGCAGGAGCTCGTCGCGTTCGGCCTGCAGCCGCTCGGTGGCGGCGGCGCCGGCTTCGACGCCCTCCAACCGTTTTTCGGTCGCCGCGAGGTGCGCTCGGGTGTGCGACGCCTGCTGCTCGTACTCCCGGACGACGCACGCCAGCGCCTCGGACCCCCGCCGGGTCTCGACCACGTCGGATCGAGCCGCGTCGCGCTCGGCGACCGCCCGTGCAGCTTCCTGCCGGCAACCCCGCAGCTCTTCGTCCCTCTCCCGCAGCAGCAGGCGGAGCCGCTCGGCCCCCGCCGCGTCGTGCGGCGGTTGCTGCTCGTATTCGCGGACCAAGCAGGCGAGGGCTTCCGCCTCGGTCCGGGCGGCCGCCAGATGCCGCTCTAGGAGCCCCCGCTCGGCTCCGGATGCCGAAGCGCGGGCGAGGTTGTCCCTCAGCTGCGCCACCTCAAGGCTCCAGCCAGCTTTCTCCCTGCGCAGCGTGTCGAGTTCTTCCTTCAGCTTCGCGGCGTCGCCGGCTCGCGGAGCCGTGCCTTGGTTCCACCTTCTGTCTGCATCGAGAAGCTTACCGTGGGCCTCGCGCAGGTTGTCCCTCAACTGCGCGACTTGCAGGTTCAAGCCAGCTTTCTCCCTGCGTAGCGCGTCGAGCTCTTCCTTCAGCTTCGCAGTGTCACCGGCTCGTGGAGACGTGCCTTGGTTCCACGTTTTTTCCGCAACGAGAAGCTTGGCCTCGCGGAGACCGGGCGAGCGTAAATTTACCGAACCGGCGCATTCTGCGTTGCTCAAAGCCCCCTCTCCCAGCGGGGGGGTCCTGGGGCAGGCGGGCGGAACTTGGGGGGTGTGCGGCGCCGGGACGCGGTGGCAGGTGGCGTGGAACAACCGGCGCTCGGAGTCCAGGAGCTTGACGGCGGCCAGGCGGAGGTTGTCCCGCAGGCGCTTCAGCTCGAGCGACAGGTCGGCCTTCTCCTTGCGCAGCGTTGCGACCTCTTGCTCCCGGCTCGCGTCGGGACCTCGAGGAGATGTGCAACGATTCGCTCGGAGGGTGCCCCTCAACTGTACGACTTCCAAGTTCAAGCCAGCTTTCTCCCTGCGCAGCGCGCCGAGTTCTTCCTTCAACTTCGCAGAGTCGCCGGCCCCCGGAGACGTGCCTTGGTTCCATCTTCTGTCTGCATCGAAAAGCTTGCCGGTGGCCTCGCGGAGGTTGTCCCTCAGCTGCGCCACCTCAAGGCTCCAGCCAGCTTTTTCGCTGCGCAGCGCTTCGAGTTCTTCCTTCAGCTTCGCTGCGTCGCCGGCTCGCGGAGACGTGCCTTGGTTCCACCTTCTCAGCTTGCCGTTGGCCTCGCGGAGGCTGTCCCTCAGCTGCGCCACCTCAAGGCTCCAGCCAGCTTTCTCGCAGCGCAGCGCGCCGAGCTCTTCCTTCAGCTTCGCGGCGCCGCCGCAGCTTCCGTCCGCGTCGAAAATCTTGCTGTTGGCCTCGCGGAGGTTGTCCCTCAGCCGCGCCATCTCGAGGCTCCAGCCACTTTTTTCGGTGCGCAGCGTGTCGAGCTCTTCCTCGCCACGTTTCGCCTGCGAGAGTAAGCGGGCCAACTCGTCGTTCCGCGTCCTCAACTCGTCAATCGCACGCAGGGCTCGGTCTCGCGCGGTTGCATCGTCAGAGGAGTTGGTGGGTTCGAGGCCCAAATAGGCTTCCAACCGCCGCGTTTCGCGGCCCAATCTCACAGATTCGGCTGTTGCTTCGGTTTGGCCGGCTGGCGGGGCGCGTTCGGTGGAGAGGGCGGTGATCCGGGCTTTCGCGTCGGTGAGGGCCTTCCGCAAACTGCGAACCTCGAAGGCATGCGAGTCCCGCAGTGTCCCCTTGGGCGTGGTGTTCGGTTCGGGTGCGCGGAGGCTGGCGGGCGTGTCGTCACCATATCGACTCCGGTGCCCCTCGGCGCGCAGGCGGTCGATCTCTTCCTGCAGACGCGCGGTGGCTGCGTCGTGGCTGTGCCTGACGGCGGTCAGCTCGTCCGCGGACCGGCGCAACTCCCCCCGCAGCCAGACGCCCTCCGCCAACGCGAGCTCTAGAGCCGAGCCGGGCTTTCGCTCTTCGACTCGCCCGAACTCCGGTTCCAGCACTCTGCAAACACCTTGCTGGTGCGCGGGCTTCCGTTCTGTGTCGATTTGACAGCTTGAACCACCTGACGAGAATCCTCCAAACGCGTGGAAAGCCTGAGGGATATCGTCGAACGAGTTGCTTCCGTCTTTCTGCGGGCGGGCACCGCAAGCTGTTGTCGCAACGTGCCGCCCGTTCCGAAAATTCGCGCGCCACGAGGGCAGGAGAGTGTTGTCGTGGTCGACGGCCTCGCAAGTCGGGTCCTCGGCCTGGACGCCTGGCTGGGTGGAAACAGTCGGCGCCGAGTCCATCGATAGGACCTCGAAGTACTCCGACGCTTCGGTCGCGTCAGCAGCCGGGTTACCGTCCCGATGTGCAAGGGCCTCGGCGCCTTCTCCCGCCTGGGAGTCTCGCTCGCCTGCCATCAGAAACAGGCTCGTGGTCCTCCCAGCGGCAAAGGGGAACGGGTCCATGACCCCCCCCGCGCCTCCCCTCCTTCCCTCCCAGGGGCTGGGGAATTTTTTTTTCGGCAACAGCTTCGGAGAGAATAACTCAGCCCGCAATCGCGCAGTACACAAATTGGGGAGCGAGAGAAGAGGCTAATCGTTGTAGTCCCAGGGTCTCTCCCACCTTGCACGCGGTCTCACAGTCATTCTGGTGTTATTTGGGTTGGAAAGTGACCTTCCCTGGTCAGGTATTTTAAAGTCATCGGTTGACCGAAGAGGCTTGGGTAAGGAGAGGGGTCGAGAGGATTGAGAAAAGCGAGAGGGTGCTGCTCGTTTCGGGTGTTGTGAAACCTTGTGAAGTCCCCTAACGCGTTTAGGCATAGGTGGCGGGCGGGTCACGACTCGCCCTGCGACTCACCTCACTCGCCCTCCGTGGGCCAACGTGGCACACGTTGAAGAGCGCACTCCACCTCGATTCCGACATGTTTGCCGCTGCCACGGTTCTCAAGAAGATCTGGCTTCCAATCCTGTTACGGTGCATGAACACACGTGCAGGAGAAGGCGTAGGATGGGAAGATCTTAGTTTAACTTGCTTGGGTCTTGCTGACGAGTACGCAAGCCCTGAAACAGCATCACAGGTCACCCGGTGTGCACAGCCGAACATTTTGACAAGGAAGCTCAGAGCGGGTATCTCAGTCTTGCTTACGGTTTCTTCGTGATCTTCCATGATCTGTGTTGCGTTTGAGAGTTTGCCCGGGGGACCCGAGAAATGCAAAAGATCATGACCAGGAGTCAACTCCTGCCCTTACCCCAGGCTTACAAGGCAGCGTAAACTCAACCCACACCTTACTGCCGAGGAAAGCAAAAAGCGCCCCTGATGTCTTATATGTGCACCGCGGGCACTTTCACAGGGGCCACCCTGTGGGCGTCATTTGGATACCGCCCGCCCACAGCAAACAACGCTCCATCCAGCCAGCGAGCCTGTGAAGCTCTTCAACCAGAGCTTCGGGGCCAAGCTCAAAATTTAAGATTCTGGTTGCGCTCGTCTCTTCTGTTGCACAGTTGCACGTTTACCTTCTTTTGAGATTTAGCAACTGGCAGTCTCCTCAAGTATTTCCTGCAACAGGATGTACACAAAAGAAGAAAGCAAAGAGATGAGAGCGAACGCCGGCGAGACGGATTGCCTCAACGAAACTTCCGAAACTTTTTTCTTGGACCGTGGCAATTTCTGTTTCAACCACTTACGGACTTTTGGGAGGGAGAACGTCGTTTGCGGAAAGGCCCCAACAGGGTCAACATCTGGCGCAAACGAAACTGTTCGTTGCACTATTCCTTTACATGCCGACTACTTTTTTGAGACGTGCGTTTGCACGTCGCAAATGGCCCCCTGTGGTTTCTCATTGCAGGTCTCCCATCCGTAAGGTGTTAAGCACAGGTGCACGTACAATTTCATTTTTTTTTACTTTCGGTTGGCGGGGCCAGCAGCAACCTACAACGCAGTAATTCGCAAAACGCACGATAGATGCTAGCCCGAGGAGAAAAGACAATGAACTGAGGTACATTCTTGTTTCGTTACCTTTGGGGGGCTCCAATTGCAAACTGCAGAACGGGCATGAGCGTCGCGTCTTCCACTTTTGTTTGCGTAAAGAAGCCCGGAAGCTGCTGGCAGGTCGATGCCGTGACCATGAAGCGAACAGAACAGGCAAACAAATGCACGCAAGTTTCCACGACACCAAGCAATCAGAAAAAGTGTCGAGATAAGAGCAATTGAACTGTCAGCTTACCGCAGCATTTCGCTTCATCACAGCGGTAGCGGCTGGGATGTAAAAACCTGCATTCCGGAAGTCCTCCCGTGACACCCTTGCTCCGTATGCCATTGAAGAAAATGGTGCAATATCTATCTTCTCTGGTTTGGCAGAGGACAGCACAAGTACCCTTCTGCCTTCAATCTACGGTTGCCGAAAGGACAGTGCCCCTGATCACCACCCCCATCCTCCGGATCTGCATCGCCGCTCTCTATCACGGTGCATGTTACACCATGGTCTATCAGGGGATGGACCGACTTAATAGTCGAGGATTGCGTGAAATCACTCAAGAGGCACGTCGGATGTATCGGGGCCACGACTAGTTTTCGGCGAACGGCAGCTTCCAAATCATCTGCCTAAATTCCGATTTATGGGGATTCCCGCGCCATGGTTTTCCAGCGGAAGCGACGAAGCGCCGTGCAGTGAGCATTTTTTTCCGGGGCGGAACTCATTCAGCCATGAGCTTTGCGATGACGTCAGCACCGTGCCTGTGGTGTGAAGAACGTGTTGCACAGAAAAAGACTTTGAGGAAAAAGCGGGCGCGACAATCGCGCACTCTCGGGGGTGTGGAACCCACGTCTTTTTAGAGTGAAAGTTCGCTTGAAACTCCTTTTTGTCACCCTGTTCGCACCCCTTTTGCTCTTCATCTACAGATCGTTGTTTCTCTGTGTGTTAACAAGACGGGTAGCAGAAGATCGCTGTGTCTCACATGAGCCGAGCGAGCGTTTAACCACGTCAGGCCAGCGGGACGCAAGGACGTTGTCAAGACGCAGACACTTAGGAAGATCCGAATAGGTCCAGACGTCTCAACCATAAAGGCTTCTTCCCGCTGGCCGGCATTTTGTTGCACGCAAAAAGTAGGTACGACATACTTGTCTTTTTGCTCTTGAAGCAGCTTCTCCCAGTATTCTCCGGCCTTGTCGTCCTCCGGCGCTCCTTCGAGCAGTGACGCGATGGTTCGGTACGCTTCCTGAGATGGTGTGTTTGTGTGCTTGCAGGGGGTTCCTTCACGGCAAAACGGGTGGATCCCGAAGCGGGGTCTGCTTCCACATCGACAGTGCATGAATGTCACATTCGATGGATGGTCAAGATATGGTCGTATTTGTTGTCCTTTGACAGAGTGAGCCTCTCATCTTCCTCAAGTCGCTCATGTTGCTGCCGGTTGCAAGATGGTAAAGTGTGGTACTCATTTGCATGCAAATGACTCCCACTAACGCAACAAGAAGACGCAAGATGAAGAGCATTTATGTTTCGCCTGGCCAGAAGACCGTACAATCCGCTATTAGTAGCGATACAGATTGTCCCAGATGCTGGGGCTCCCGAGAGCCTCGGTGAGTTAGTGAGAGGTCACCGACTATTCATCCTGTGCCAGAAAAAGGGAAAACGGTTCGGCAGTACATGAATGTTAGGGAATGTTAGGACCCTTTGCGAGTCAACAGGAAACGTGTTGCTCAGGCCGGCGTTTGTGCAACCCGAACCTTTTTGCCCTCGGCGTTTGTGCAACCCGAACCTTTTTGCCCTCGGCGTTTGTGCAACCCGAACCTTTTTGCCCTCGGCGTTTGTGCAACCCGACTTTTTTGCCCAGTCGGCGTTTTTTCCAACGCATTTTGCCGAATTCGGCGTTTGCGCAAGCCTCTTTCCTCCGGACCCCACACAACACTGCGTACGTAACACTGACTCTCACAAGCCTGTTTTCGAAGTTTAAAGTCTTCGGCTAACCATAAGGCTTGGTGCGAGATGGGGGGATTGAGCAAGGATAGAACAGAATGGGGATTGCTCGTTTAGGGCAGACGTGTCATTCCGTCGTGAAAGCGTAAAGGATAGGAATAAGTTGAGGAGGTGACCCGCGGCATCGTCAGGAACACGAAGGGTAAGTGTCGGCGTCTTCGGACAACGTCCTTGCTCCTGGCCCTTGACGTGGTTAAACGCTCGCTCGGCTCATGCAGACACAGCGATCTACTACCCGTCTTGAAACACGGACCAAAGAGTCTAACACGTGTGCGAGGCTTGGGGTGTCAAACCCACGCCGCACTGCAAGGGAGATGCGCCGGGTTTGCGAAGGAAAAGGGAGGGATACCTTCTCGGCATCCCAGACACGCATTTCGTGCACGGGGTGGGGAATGTCGATCTTTTTCCCCGTTTCTTCATTCACGACGGTCCACTTTGCCACATCCTCCGCCGGGGTGGGAAGGGCGACGGTATCGTACAGCCGGGTGACGAGGCCGGTTTGCAGCATCCGTTTGAAGGCGGCCTCGCATGTTGGTTTGTCGAACATCTCCCTCCACGACTTGAACTTCTGCCTCCGGTAGCCGTCGGCCGACTCTTCGCCCATCCAGCCGAGGTGCCACTGCGGGCTTTCCTTGAACCGGTATTCGATCATTTGGGACGGCGAGAGGTCGTCGAACATGATCTTGCACGCCTCTTCGACGATCACCACCTTCGGCGCGCCGCCGGCGGGGCAGTGCACGATGTGCTGCACCTTCTCGCCGTCGAGTTCGCAGAGCACGCCCTTCACGTCGCCCGAGCTGAGCTCGGGCACGATCCGAGCGTAGATCTGCCTTCGCTCCTCGGAGACCGCCTGGATCCGTAGCGCCTTCGCGCCTTCCGGGTACTCCAGGGCGAGGATCGCCGCATCCATTTTGTTGTTCTTTGTGTGTGCTTTCGTCCGGCGACCTTTTTAGCGTTTATTGTGGTTTAGAGGTTCGGTGTTTTAGGGTCTCCGGTTGACCATTGAGGCTGTGAGGCGGGTGGTATGAGGGTAGTAGGTATATACACTTTAACTACGGCTAGCCATGTTTGTAAGTGTTGCGACCGACACCAAGAAGAAATTCGCTTTGAATTTAGCCTTGGGCCCCCCACGCGCATGCACGTTGAGCAGGGGTTGCCATGCAGCTCGTATCGGTCTGTAATATGCGTTCTTACTTTCTTTTAGGTTGAGGAGGACGTGCGGTGGGGAGGGTCGGGTAGTAGAAAGAGAAGGTTTGACAACAGCAGGTGTAGTAGTAGTGGTGAAAACTCAGCAACTGGTTGTAGACCTAGCTGTAGTATATGTGTGAACTGTTTCAGTGGCTTATATATGGGTCTGGTGCTCGGACCAAGTCCGAGCAACAAAATACTCGAGGGGCTGCCTTGTGCTTACTTCGAAGGAGGCTAGAGGGGGAGAAACAATACAACTACAAAATGGGTCTTTTTTGTTGAACGCTTACGCCCGCCACTAAACCCAGATTCACCTGTGTTTCGTGTGGGCTACAGCACATTTACCTCCTTTTGATCCTTTGCAGCTGGCAGCCTCCTCAAGTATTTCCTACAAAGCAGGTGCTTATACAAAAAAAAAAGCACAGAATGCCCTGGCTGAGGGGCCCAGTAGTAATGCTACAGTACAGCAGTCACACTAGCAGTACACAGCACCGGTTACTGCACCTTTGGATCATCGTTGAAGCAACGTACAGCCTCAAATTTGGAACCTGCGACTGGCCCAATAGCTTGAAAAAAATTTCCGCGCCTGCGGCGCTGGTATTTCTGGCTTGTGTATTGTTTCATGACGTGTTGCCAAGAAAGCGAAGACCGCGGCTGTCCGCCCTGCTGTTGCAAGTGTTCTTGAATGATCCCGGCACACTGCTACAGTACCCCAACACTCGCCTTCTTCGCATGGCTCTTTTGCTTCCGAAGGACAGTCTCTGTGATGGACAGTAGTGACAACCACAAAGAGGTGCACCCTGTCGGATACATAAACGTGCAGTTGTGCCACAACTGGGATTTTTAGTAACTCCGAGCAACTTATGGACAGTTACGTGGGAGGAATCTTTATATATAAGGCCCTGAGCTGTTTGCTGCTAAAAAAAAAAAAATTAGAGTTAAAGCAGTGGGATCCAGTGGCCTTACTTGGGTGTACCAGGCGTGTACTTGGGAAGTTCACGGGAAGTCCTAAATGCAAAAAAGAATAGGCGTGTGTTTGTTTGTACGTGCCGGGGGAGGATTAGCCTGTTAGTGATTGATAGTGAGTGAATATGATCGTTAGGCTAAATCTTCTCCCAAACACGCTGCCAGCGTTCTCTTTCGTGTTTACAAAGCATTGCTACTGCGAAGAATTGCCAGAAATCCCCACTTCACCCTGTTTGTCGATTCATCGTGGGAATGCTAAGCGCGTAACGAACCACTCTCTAGGAAGGTGTTGGGCACCGGATTCAAAGGAATCAGACAACAAAAGTTCTGGGGGTACTTGGGAAGTTGTCAGTAAGTTCATGGTTAGTTTAAGTTTTACTACTGTGGATCAGTTCTGTTTTTTTAGAGTTTAAGTTCGCTTGAGATTCCGGGGTTCTAGGGTCTACGTGTGACCTCTGCTGCAAATGGGTTCTCTTAGATTGGTGTACACTTTCAGTGTGGGTGATGGCCACCCATGTCCGGGACTGTTTGTGACCGACTTTTGTGTGTGTGTGTGTGTGTGTGTGTGTGTGTGTGTGTGTGTGTGTGTGTGTGTGTGTGTGTGTGTGTGTGTGTGTGTTGTGTGTGGGTGTGTGTGTGTGTGTGTGTGTGTGTGTGTGTGTGTGGTGTGTGTGTGTGTGTGTGTGTGTGTGTGTGTGTGTGTGTGTGTGTGTGTTTTTAGTGTTATTTGTTGTTGTTTTTTCAAAGTGAGAATTTTGCTTTGAAACCCTGGGGATTTAGAGTCGCCGGGTGACTTGCGGCGAATAGGTGTCAGGTGTGCTGGGTTCCTCGTTTTTTTTTTGTTGCTGCTGATGCTCAGGCTGCTCCTCTCGTTGCTGCTCGCCTTCTTCCTACTACGTCGGGTTTCCCGACTCCGAAACGGAGCGTGCCTTGTCCCCCCGCACGTGCCAACGGTCGGAACTAGGCGCGTCGAATTTAGTGGTCTCGAAATTCGCGCAATGCCGCTACCCCTTCCGCCAATGCTTTGTGGCTTACCGTCTCTACGGGTTTTTGTTCAGCGCGGGCGCCAAGCCCCAAGGTCAAGTCGTTTGCGCGCGGCTGGATACCAGCTGCCAGAGAAAAAGAAACGGAGAGACAACGGGCACGCCCGGGTTCTACTTCAGGGTTTTTTTTTTACGAACCGCGTCCATTACTCACGTGCGCGCAACCATCTACCTGCCTCTCGCCATCTGCCCGGTCTTGTCGTGATTGTACCAGAGGGACATGTGCAGGACGACGGGTGGTATACGCGTCTTTTCAGTAGGGCTGCATGAATGCAATCGCTGCTGCCGAGGGCATGCAGCATTCCATGTGGTGCATGCCCACAAGAAATGTGGAAACGGGTTTTTTGCCTGGAGGCTTTTCGTGTTACTCCGCAGATACTTTGAGCTATCTTTGTGTCTATGCTTTCAGTCGTCTTCTTAACCAGGGTTAAGTGCGCAAATGGTGTCAGCCGCAGCTGGTAAAGCTTCGGCGCCGCTCACGTCACATTTTGTTTAGCATTGAGTTCTTTTAAGAACATGAGCCACATGGATTAGCATGCACTGCCAAACATCCCGTGACACCACGCAAGGCTGCATGCACACAAGAAAGATCTCAATGTTCTCGGGCTACGTGCGCGGCGCGCGCAACACTCTTGTCGAGGGTCACCCCACTCTGTTTTGGCACAGCGGTCTAGCGCCTAGGACCGTGGGTAGGACCTGCCATCTCGTCGTGGCTTCTTTTTTTTTTTTTGCGGGACAGAAGAATGATGCACTTTATTTTCCTTCTCTTCTCGTTTGCTGCATACATGTTCGGTTCGATGATTTTCTCGTCAACGAAACACGTATCCGTTTCCGCAAAGCGGTCTCTTTGCAATGATTAAAATCTGTCGGTCCGCACGCACGCTCACACCGGGGGGAGGGAGGGGTAGCGGGATCGATGCAAGACTGTTGAAACACTGTGGAGAAACGAAAGAAAAAGAAAGAAAAAGTAATGGAATTGAAGTCAGATGACAGTGATTCAAATCCGGGGGCAGGGAGGGTAGGAGGGGCATAGAACGCAATAACGTGTGTGGAACGGTGTTTGCTCAATACCGTGACCACCGTGGTTCGATCTCGAAGAAGCGAGGTACCGTCTGGCTCCTAATTTATGTAGTTTTTAATTTATAAATAGGGGAAATTAAGAAAGAAATGCGTAGTTTTGTTTTATTCTGTTACCTGTTAGTTGTCGACAACTTGTTTTGTGTTGAGGTGTCATTCAGATGTAAATCTAAAGCGGCGCCGCCCTTTTTTTTTTTTGAGCAGGCCGAGTTCCAGGCCTCTCTTCAGGTTGTTCTTCTTCCTTTTCACCTGGTATGTCTTGAGTTAGGGATCTCCATGTGAAGCACGGACATGTAAACTGTGACAGTGACATGAATCTTCAGTTTGGTGTTAGTTCGCTCAATGCTCAGGCTTACATTTTTGGAACACATTGCAATGTCTCGAAAAAAGAAATGAGTTCATTGATCCACAAAGAGTGGTGCCAAGAATAATAATTAAGGATTTATAAATTAGCGGCCGATAAATTATAAACTACGCATATTTTTGGCCTATAAATTAGAGGCTGGACGGTATACCATCATTAGCGTGGATCCTGATCCCCCGACAGGACTCCGTTGTGTCTCAGGTGTGGCGGGGCGGCTGTCTTTTAGCTCGCTGTAGCCCGCAGCAACGAGAGCACAACCTTTGGCTCATTGTTCAGGCAGAACATTGCCTCCCATGCATGTTTGACGTGAGCATCAAGTCTTCTTCAAAGAAAAAGAGAAATCAAAGGAGAAGGGGTGGTGAAACGTGAAAAACGGTTAGAGCGAAAACGACAAGAATAGTCGACTGACCTATTGATAGCTGAAAGAGGAAAATAGACAATGTACGGCTCCACGCGTGATTTTCAAGCGTTATTTCAGTTGCATTTAATGAGTTGCATCACTCACGCAATAATTCTGGACGTACAGAATGCTTCTTGTCTTCAAGAACCCGGTCTAGTCAAATATTCCCTTCAGTTTCCAAGAAAGATGGGTGGAAGAGAGAGCGGGAAAAGTAATGAAAATCAGAGAGACAGAGAGATAGAGAGAGAGAAGGACGGGGGGGGGAAAAAAAAAAATGAACAGAATTGTTGACGAAGCGCTAGGGGTTGGGGGGAAAGAGGGGAAACATAAAAAGTTAGAAAAGCGCGCGGGACAGAGTCCGGAAGTAGTACGTGCCGAGCTGCGAAACAAGGCAGGCGACTAATGGTCATCCTTGGTAAACTGCCGCGAAAGATTCTTTTCATCAAGACGGGGGCGAACGGGGAAACAGGGTGGGGACTTGAAACTTGTGGGTAGCTCAACTTCAGTATCAATGACTGTCGGTGGCAGATTTTCGGCGGTCTGGGTTCACAAACAGAGGACTGTGAACTTTTCGTGCTTCTGCCACAGGTAAAAAAAAGTGTTCGAGCGGTGGATCCCAGAACTCATCAGTGCGCTATTTTTTAGTTACGCCTGTATTGCCTATACTTTTCCTCACAGTTGAAAGTTCGCTTTTTCGAGCTGGTAGCAATATACCATACAAGTTGTGCTTCGCTGTTTGGAAAGCGGCGTTCTGGGGCAGCAGCTCCAGGACGGATGTGGCAGGTGAGCAGCGGCATCTCCCCCTGTGTGGGCAACTTGTCTCAACCTCCTTCCTTTTCAAGCTGCTGCGGTTGACGGCCTGCTGGGGCGAACTTCTCCTGCTGGGACAGCCAACAAATGGCTTGAGGCAGTGCTCTTGTGTTGTGATTGATTGGGTATGGGGGGAGAAGGTCGGGTGTGTTTTGTGTGACACCGTCATTTTTTTTTTCCTTTTTTGCTCGGTTAAGAGATGTGCCAGCTGCAGCTGCTTCGAGCGCGCTAGCATGTGTGGCGGGGGGTACGGGTATGGGGAGCTATCCAGTGTTTTTCCTATGTGGCTAAAACATATTTTTCGCCTAAAAACCTTTACCACGAAAATGGGGTTGGCTAAAAAACCTTTTTTCGCCACAGGAATTCCATCTCCACACAGTTCTACAGCGAGCCGGAAGCCACACGCTGCCGACCCTCCTAACACCATGCAAAAAGATCGGTCGAGAGAAAGGTTTTTGACCTCTTTTTGTGAAGCGTGAACAACTTTTTAGCCAACCAATTTCATTTTGTTGGCTAAGCGGAAAACCACTGTCTCAGCTATCGTAAAAAAAAGTGTGTTTGTCCTGACCCAGGGATCCACCAAGGGCACCAAGGGGGGAAACTTCTAAACATCGTGTTTATGCCGTTTCGAGAATTTGCATATTACCTACAACGCAAGCACTAAGGTACCTGGTTCTTGTTCGAAAGACTCAAAAAAAAGGTTGGGTGAAGAGACCCCCCCCCCCCCCGGGTGTACTTGTTGCGAAAGACTCCGTCTCGACACCCCAGCAAGGCTCCGCGCGGCTGCTTGCGTTCTTCTCGACAAAAACATCTTGGTTTCGCTACGGACGGTGCGGATGTACCAGCAGCAACTTTTTTGAGCGCGCTAGTAGAAGGGGAGAAGGAGGAGGGAAGTAAGTGGGGTGGGGGGTTCTCCTGACAGCGAGAACTTGGCAAGCAGGGAAGGAGAAACGACCGGAAGAAACCAGGAGGCATGGGGATCTTCGCTTCTGTCCGCGCAAGAACGCGTCAGGAGAAGGAAAAAAAGGCATGGGCCTGGGGGGTGTTCTGTTCAACCAGTCGGGGGCGACTCGATGGGCAAAAAAACCGAGGGTGCTTTTCCTTCTTATTTCCCCCCCCCCTTTCCGCCTACAACAATTCTTTCAGACCAGCCCCACCTGGTTGGTTTCCTTCTAGGTAAGGTAAACCGTTCGGCAGTTGCACGGGGTTTGCAGGAAATGATATCTGTGTGTTTCTTCTCTTTTCTTTTTGAAACGGGCTCCGCTTTGGCCCCCTTGGTGTGCGACGTCTTTTTCCTTTCGCCGTTTGATCCACGTTATGGATCCGTGGGAGCGCACAGACAGACAAAACTGAAGCGGTGATGAAAGTTTTCAACATTTTGCAAGTTCTCGCATCGTCCAGTTTTACATATATTTTTTGAACACATTTTCATGTCCCCGAAGAAAAAAAAAGAAAGAAGAAGGGAAAAACACAGAAGTTTTGATGGAATGGATAGATAGAATCCGGTGGAGAGTTGCCGGTAGACTACGGGGTTTGCTTTTGTCAGGAGGCGGCGTGCCGAGCATTCCTCCTTGCACTTCCGATGTATCGGTGATCATCTCCATTGCGATATCGGCGCGAGAAGATCAGAGTATCCGCGTACGACAGACGGAGACCGGTCTGCACACTCCGCGCCGCGGACGATGGAGTGAAAGAGGACGTGGAACATTTCAGGAAGCAGGGTCTTGAATTGATGACTGAACGTGCGATCAGCATCAACGGCTCGAAATGATGATACTCAGAAGATACATTGGGAAAAAGCGGGTGGCAACATCCGCTTTCCGAACGTGGATCGCCCACGTGTTTCTTCTTGCGCACCACCGAAAAAGCGGGCGTGGCTGGAGCTGGAAGTCACCGTGCACGGAGCAGCATTTTCCGTTGCTTATTCTTCCTTTGCCTCGTAGGCGAGCGCTGTGAAGCCCAAATCGTGCTCCGTCTGCTGCAATGTGCAGTTGCGTCGCTTCGCGTAGTCAGCAACCTGTTTGTGTAGTTTGCTTTAAACGATGAAGGGGGATGCAACAACGTAGAACCGCATGAGCTCAATCCCGCACTGTGCCCTATCAGGCGGGTCTTCACCAGCGCGGAACCTGAGTGTCTGCAGAGAGGACAGCGGTGTCGTATTGCTCAGACACGGTTGCAGGGCCCTTCCGAGGCACACTGGTCGCTCTTGTGGGATGGATGGGTAGTCCCGGCTGTGACGAGCAGTGGAAAAGCTCAGGCGACTCGTGGACCAAAATATTGTGTATCCGCCCAAAGATCTCTGAGCCGTCCATCCCCTCTTGATAGACCGTGATAGACCGAAGAATACAGCACCGGGCAATTCGATGCAGCTCTAGGGACTAGAGATGGACCTGATATAGACCGTGGTGGACCGTGATTCACTGTGATAAACAGCGGCAGGCACTTCGACGCAGTTTCAAGAGATAGGGACGGACCGGCTCACTCTTTACGTAAGTATGCGGTATCCTCTATTACGCTGGAAAAGCGGAACCGAAGACAACTCTCCTTCTTTGCAGCAGACCTTTGCTCGAATGAGTTCGTCCCACAAGTGTAAGTGTTATCCGGCCATCCGGCCAAAGTGGCTGATCCTTAACAAGAAGGCTGCTTCCCCCCCGTTAGTCACCGATTTCCCATTTCCAGGGCACACCGGGTGCGAGCAACTCGCAAAGGCTTTCATCATGGGAGGTCTCGTTCGGACCTTTACTAGCGTTATTTGTGGATTAGAAGGTCGGTATTCTAAAGTCTCCGGTTGACCGTAGAGGCTTGGGCATGGAGGGGGGTTGAGAGGGTTGAGAAAAGTGAGAGGGTGCAGCTCGTTTCGGGTGATGTGCCACTCCGTTGTGAAACCTTGTGAAGTCCCCTAACGCGTTTAGGGGGTGTTTGGGACTGGAAAGCCAGGAAGTTTTGACGCTAATCTTCGACTTTTGCTTATGTTCATGCGGGAAGGGTTACTCTTCGTAGGGCGATTTACGCAAAAAACGAGGGGAGCAAGGTCGGGAACAACGAAGAGAGGGAGGAATTGCCTGGGAATTTCGTGCAAAGCGCCGGCAGAGAACAAAACCCATCGAACAGGACACGGAGGAATTGCCTGTGAGCTATCCTCCAATTCCGAAAATCTTAAGTTTCCGAATCTCGTCCCCTTCCAAAGCCTTCCTTCTGGAGCAAGTGGTCTTCAAACACCCAGGGCTTGTCGCCCAATACCTCTTGCCTCTCTTCAGGTTCTCGCTAGAAAGAACGGAGTTTCTGGGTGAGACGCGCGCCGGTGCATGCCCGTGCGGGAGCGGCTAGAACATACCTGGTCTTCCTTGATCTTTCCGACGGCGAAGTAAACCGACTCCGGGTGCCCGAAGACGATGGCGGACACGGAAGCCGCGGGAAGCATAGCCATCGACTCCGTGAGCGAGATGCCGGTCTCCTGCTCGACGGGAGCGAGCGCCCACATCTTCTTCTTCTCCCCGTGGTCCGGCTGCGATGGGTAGCCAGGCGCCGGCCGGATGCCTTTGTAGGCTTGCTTGATCAAGTCGTCTGCCGACTGCTCGGGTTCTGTCTCATAGCCCCACATCGCTGGGTCCCGTCGCATGTCCCTATGGAGGACTTCTGCGAACCCTTCGGCGAACCTGTCGGCGATGGCCTCCGCCATGATGATCGAGTAGTCATCGTTGGCCGCTTTGTACTCGTCGACCAGGTCCTGGCAGCCGAAGCAAGCGGAGACCAGCTGCCCCAAGTAATCGGGGATGCCAGGGGGTGCGATGAAGTCGCTCAAGCAGTGGTACGCCTCGAGGGCGTTCTCTTTTTGCACCTGCTGCCGGAGCCCGAGGAACCTCTCGCGCACCTCGCTCCTCGTGTCGTCGGTGAACACCACGATGTCGTCGCCGTCGGAGTTGACCGGGAAGAAGGCCAGCTGGCCCCGCAGCTTGAGCGCCTTTGTGTCGCACACCTTCTTGATCATCGCCTGCGCGTCGTTGAACAGCTTCTTCGCCTCCACGCCGACTTCGGGGCAGTTGAAGACCTTGGGGTACCCTCTGTTCGGGTACTTCCCGCGGATCTGCCAGACCTGGAAGAACGGGTTCCAGTCGATGAACGGCACGACGCTCTCGAGCTCGTACTCGTACGTTTTGTGCCCCAAAAACGCCGGTTTCTTCGCGGGCGGGCTCTGCACGAAGTCGATCTTCAGCTTCTTCGCCCTCGCCTGCTCGAGGGTCAAATACTTCCGGTCCCTGATCCCGGCCCAGTACTCCTCGCGGAGATCTTCGTACGTGTCGCCGTTGTCCTCGAAGAACTCTTCTTTCGACGCTCCGATGACGGAGCTGCACACAACTACCGACTTCGACGCGTCGAGGACGTGGACGACGTTCGGGTAATGCACGTGCACCTTGACGGCCGTGTGCATCTTAGACGTCGTCGCGCCACCGATCAGCAGCGGCATCGTCAGGTTCCGCCGCTTGAACTCTTTGGCCACGGTGACCATCTCGTCGAGACTCGGCGTGATCAGTCCTGTGCGGAGGAGGAAATTGTCAGTTCAGTTTTTGGGAGACTGCCTCTCGTGGACGTTTCATCAATGCAACTAGCACACCGAGTCTTTTTTTCGAGGAAGCGCGTCGCTTTGTTTCATCCCGAAAACTCTGCAACTAGCACACCCAAGTCTTTTTCGATTTTTCGAGGAAGTGCTCGTTTTGTTTGATCCCTAAAACTCTGCAACTAGCACACCCAAGTCTTTTTCGATTTTTCGAGGAAGTGCTCGTTTTGTTTGATCCCTAAGACTCTGCAACTAGCACACCAAGTCTTCTTCGAGGAGGAGGAAGTACGTCGTTTTCTCTGTCCGGATGCCCTTGGGTCTCAGGTGAAAACCAAAGCACCCAGGAAGAAAGGGTGAAAACCTGAGCTGAATGTTTCTGCAGGACACTGCCTCGCAATGCATGTTTGATGCTAGCATCGGTCTTCTTCGAAGAAAATGCAAGAAATGACAACAAGTCGACAGGAGTCGACTGACGTACGACTCCTGTATGCACCGCGGCCTGCAAAGCCAAAGCTTTTGCAGCAGCAAAACAACTGAGCAGGCATACCTGAAAGACCGACGATGTCCGGTTTCGTCTCTTCGATGCTTTCAATAATCTTCGTGAGCGGGACCATGACGCCAAGGTCGATGATTTCATAGTTGTTGCACCCAAGGACGACACCGACAATGTTCTTGCCGATGTCGTGGACATCACCTTTGACAGTAGCGAGCAGCACTTTGCCTTGCGAGGAGTTGCCCGAAGCCTTCTGCTTCTCCATGAACGGGATCAAATGCCCGACCGCCTTCTTCATCACACGTGCGGACTTAATGACTTGCGGCAAGAACATCTTTCCGGCGCCGAACAAGTCACCAACGATACCCATGCCACTCATCAGCGGACCCTCGATGATCTTGAGGCAGAGAGGGTACTTGTCCGTTAGCTGCCGGCACTCCTCCACGTCGTCGACGACGAACTCGACAATGCCCTTCACGAGGGCGTGCTCAAGCCGAGACTCGACCGACTCCAATCGCCAGCTTTGCTGCTCCTTCACTTCCCCGCCTTTCGCCTCCTGTTTTTTTTTTTTTTTTTTTCCCGACGACAACTCGTGTCAGACTAGCCTACCCGAAGGCAGTTGATTTCTTTAGGCAAGGTTTCTCTGCCGGCGGAAGTTGTTTGGGTTAGCGTTTTTTTTTTTTTTTTTTTTTTATTAGAGCAGTGCATAATACAGAGACGTGATTTTGGCCAAAAACGGGTGTTTTGCGCATCTGGACGTTTTTTGGAGGGGCATTTCTTGTCCAGGCTCTTGGACAGGCACTCGACCTTTTGGGGGACAAGGGAACTAGCTATGCCCCGACCACCTACCGCAGAGACAGATGCAAATTATGCCTGCGCCGCAGGCGCGGAAATTTTTGAAAGTCACACAAAAGCAATGCTTGTTTCCGATAGAGGAGGATGTTCTTGTTAAAAAGTACCTCTGGGCGCAAGGGGAGCTGTGTGGCCATGGTGGGGCAAGGGGGAGCTGTGTGGCCATGGTGGGGCAAGGGGGAGCTGTGTGGCCATGGTGGGACAAGGGGGAGCTGTGTGGCCATGGTGGGACAAGGGGGAGCTGTGTGGTCATTTCACCTAGAGTATCTGCCTGCCCAGCTCCAAAGGCAGCGGTATTGCAGAATACGTAGCGTAGAGGGTGGTAGAAATGCCCGTTTTTTCTGGACTGTTTCTTGCAGCAAGCGGTCGGTTTCTTTTGAAGTCTCGTTTGACTTGTGAGGCGGGGGGGGGTTTTCCTTTTGTGCTGTTAGAGCAGGGCCTGGGCAGTGTGTCTTATTCCTTTTCGTACTTTTCTTTGCAGGAATGCGACAACGATTCCATTGGTGCCCTGGTGGTATCTGAGAGGAAGCTGAACATTCCTTTGCAAAAATGCGCCAACGATTCCGTTGGTGCCCTGGTGGTATCTGAGAGGAAGCTGAGCATACGGCCTTGAACTTTTCGGCGAGGTCGGTCAGCGCTTCGGTGCATCCCTTGCCGTCGGTGAGCTCTCCGGTGTTCATGATCGCGATTTCGCACAGCTTGCGCACTTCCGGGTCGATGTCTTCGTATACAGGGAGCTGCCCTGCGTTCACGATAGCCATGTCCATTCCGCACCTGTGTGAGAGGGGTTTGTTTGTGGCACGTGTCAGCCCGTCTCCCCGGGGCGAGGCGGTTGCAAGAACGTGCTTCGAATGTATTATGTGCTCAGCACCGCTCGATCCTGTCTGCACCGTGTTTTGGCCCTTTTCAAGCCACAGACACAAAAGGTGGTCCCCATCAGCTCCGTACCAGAGTGTCACGACTGCGGAGTGACTCTGGGGGAACGGGGGAGGCTAACTGCGAACGGGGAAACTTGCGGTGTTTTCAAACAAATTCTTTGTTTGCACACACTTGAGACCCCCGCCTCCTTTTCCCTCATTTTCCCTCCCTCCTCTTCCCCCGCCTCCTTTTTACTCATCCTGCCCCCATGGCTTCGCCATGGCTTCGCCCCTTGGCCCTCCTGCCTCGGCTCCCCCCTTTATCCCTCCCTGCCTTGGCTCACCCCTTGCCGCTGATCCCGGTTGGTAGTGACCCGGCCCTACCCCAATCCCCAGCCCAATGTAATTCAATTTTTCGAGACTGGAGGTCCTATGAACATGCAATGTGAATAGCCTCTATTCGAGCCAACCCCACTTTTCTCCACACTAAAAAAGTGTATTGTTTTTGAACTAGATAATAGCGCGGAGCTGGCTTTTTCTCCCCCTGGGAAAATGTATATGGGTGGCAGAGTGAGCGGGTGTCGGCCTTCAGGCCGGTGTGTCCGGGTTCAAACCCCGCCCATGACACTTTTCCGGTCGAAGATTATTTCGAGGTTTGCTGTCGTTTCGGGGCCTGATGTGCCCGAAATTTGCGTTTTTTGCGGAGTTTCTCAGCCCCCCGGAGAAATACCGGAGGGGGGGGCGGCGGGAAAAGGCTGCCCCAGGGCGGCCCCCCCCCGTGCTGGGCCCCGGGTACGAGGCCAAACTTTACACCCGAACTTAGCTTCGCCCGGACTTTGTTTCGCCCGAACTTAGCTTCACCCGAGCTTTGCTTCGCCCGAACTTTGCTTCACCTAACTTTGCTCACCCGAACTTAGCTTCGCCCGAACTTTGTTTCGCCCGAACTTTGTTTCGCCCGAACTTAGCTTCACCAGAACTTTGCTTCACCCGAACTTAGCTTCGCCCGAACTTTGCTTCACCAGAACTTAGCTTCGCCCAAACTTTGCTTCACCTGAACTTAGCTTCGCCGAACTTTGTTTCGCCCGATCTTAGCTTCACCAGAACGTCCGAACTTTGCTTCACCCAGAACTTAGCTTCGCCCGGACTTTGTTTCGACCGAACTTAGCTTCACCTTCGCCCGAACTTTGCTTCACCAGAACTTTGCTCACCCGAACTTAGCTTCGCCCGAACTTTGCTTCGCCCGAACTTTGTTTCGCCCGAACTTAGCTTCACCCGAACTTTGCTTCACCAGAACTTAGCATTGCCCGAACTTAGCTTCGCCCGAACTTTGCTGTTCCCCGAACTTTAACTGCTGCCTCCAGTCTCGCCACGCGCCGGCCTTAGCCGAGCGCACGTACTTTTTTCCGCGCTCGGGGTGGCCCCCGAGCCCCAGACCCATATATAAATCACTGCACTTCAGTGACACTTGTGTGCTCTTTCGCACTCTCACTTTGCCTTTGGCGAGCAGAGACGATCGCATTCGCAGGATAATTTCCGGTCTCCTCACCCTGGACTTGACCTCCGGTGGTCCGGAGCTTTGTGGAGACTGTTTTCGGTGGGATGTGGTTTCAGCTTCGTGAGTTTGATCAAAGAAACATCAAGGCAGCCCTTACAGCCAACAGCACGTGGGTGCGGGCTTTTGATCATCATGTTTCAAACCCCCGATTGCGCATAACCTGGAAGCACCACCAGAGGTTGTCGGTGGTACAAAGGTGCAGTTGCCCGCATCCATCCGGCAGTCAGCTCGCATCGGGCAGGTGACGCTACCCACCTGGACAAGGTGTCCTGCTGCTCCTTCGGTGGGACATGTGCGTGCGAAGGAACATACTTGTTGATCGCATGGTACAGAAACACGGAGTGCATGGGCTGCCGGATCTTTTCGACACCACGGTATGAGAACGACAAGTTGGACAGCCCACCGGAAATCTTCGCGTATGGGAGGTTGTCTTTGATCCACTTCGTCGCGTTGAGGAAGTCTACGCCGTAGTTGTTGTGTTCGTCGAGCCCGGTCGCGATGGTGAGCACATTCGGGTCGAAGATGATGTCCTCCGGCGGGAAGTTGACCCTGTCGCTGACCAGGATGTCGTACGCGCGCTTGCAGATCCGAATCTTCTCTTGCTCGGTGGCCGCTTGCCCTACTTCGTCGAAGGCCATCACCACGACGGCGGCGCCGAACTTCAAAACCTCCTTTGCATCTTCCACGAATTTTTCTTCGCCGTTTTTCAGCGAGATACTATTCACGATGCACTTCCCCTGCACGCACTTCAATCCGGCTTTGATGACTTCAAGCTTCGACGAATCGATCATAAAGGGGACACGGCAGATGTCAGGGTCCGATACGCAGAGGTTGACCAAACGCGTCATGGCGGCAACTCCGTCGATAAGTCCGTCGTCCAAGTTGAAGTCGATGATGGTGGCGCCGTTCTCAACTTGCTCGCGGGCGATGGCCATGGCCCCGTCGAAGTCGTCGTTTTTGATGAGGCGCTTGAACTTGATAGACCCGGCGATATTGCACCGCTCCCCGATGTTGAGGAACCCGGTGTCCTTGTTCACGACGAGCCTCTCGAGCCCGGAGAGCACCATCTCGTGGCTTCGGACGCCCTTCGGCCGCGGCCCGTACTTCAACGTCGCGGCTTTTATGGCCGCAATGTGGCTCGGACGCGACCCGCAGCACCCGCCGACCATGTTCACGAACTTGTTCTCTAAAAAGTCCGTCAGCTCGGTCGCCATCTCGTCGGGGGTCTGGTCGTACTCTCCCATAGGGTTCGGGAGACCGGCGTTGGGGTACGCAGTCACCCACGTCTCGGAGATCTCGCTCAGTCGCATCACGTGGGGCCGCATGGCAGACGTACCGAGGGCGCAGTTCAAACCTGAAGATGGTTATTGCTTTTGTGCTTCCGACGATCCCGAAAGCAGGGCTTACGCTCCGTTTTCGGTCTCAGAGAAAATACGTGTGGTCCACGTGTGGGCGCTTCAGGTTCTAGGGGAAAAAAAAACCTTTCCTCTCATGTGCGACGGCAAAAAAAAATAGTGTCGCTACTGACTTGGCGACACCTGGCTGTGCGACCTTGACCGCTAGTGGGCCTAGACTCCCCTGCATGAGCACAGGCGAATCCGTCACGGGGAGAAGGCCCCTACAACCGTGTCTGAGCAATCAGTTAAAAAAATCAGGGCACTCGCCCTGATTGTGACTGCGACTTGCTAGGCAGCACTGACTTGTCTTCTTTTACGGTGGCAATCTGCGAAGTAAACTCCGCAGAGGACAGTGGACATGGGGTTGCCGTGTGCAGCACCAGTGGTTGAAGTACCAAAAGGAAAAAAGTGTGCGAGGAAGTAATCCTGCGTGCTGAGGGCAGCAAGTCGCATTACGCATCTCACGAAGAGGGGGGGGGGGAGGTCGGTCCTGCTTTTGGGTACGTTTTTTATAGTTTCCGACCCGCAATCGTGAGCAGCAGAACCCCAAAAGAGGGTCCAGTCAACCATTCCCGGTAGGAATTGCATGCTTTCGAAAGGTTTGGCCCGTTGGACTGAAGTTAGAGAGAGGAAACGATACGAAGAAGAAAGACATGCGTAGTTTTGTTGTATTCTTTTACTGGTTAGTTTTCGACAACCATTTTTGTATTGAGGTGTCATTAAAGCCGCCAACGTCAAATTTTGTTAAGCATTGAGTTCTTTTAAGTACATGAACCACATGGATTAGCATGCACTGTGTCGCCGCTTAAGGTTACTTTATGACGTCGTCACCTGTCATTGCGTCGTCAAGGTCGAGTACTTGTGGCGCCAGGGGCGCTGGGCTTTCTTGCGGTTCTGGAGATTGCGTGGAGGGGCACAGGTGCGGACAGGCTTGCACGTTTTTCACTCTCGAGGACATTGGAGTGCTTGGGGACGTCGAACGTTTCTGGTAGCTGTTTGCTTTAAGGGCCTTCCTCTTTCTTCGTTGCACCCCTGACTCGGGTGTGGTCGCCTTCGCCTTCTTCCGCTTGCGGCCGGCGATCGGGCTCTCCTTCGGGGTGCCGAGCACCCTCTTTTTCAACGCTGGTCGTTCGCCGGTCCCTGGCGTTGGTGGCGGCCTCTTGGCTGCCCGTCCGGTCGTCGCCGTCTTCTGCTTCTCTACGGCGGGCGGCGCCTGCGCCGCGCGCTTTCCCGCCGGCGTTTCTCGTTGTACGCCCACCTGGGTGGGTGAGAGGGGTCTCTTCTTGTTTTTGCTGTGTCCGGGGGTTGCCGGGGCGTTCGGTTCGTTGGGTTGGTGGTGGCCGCGGCGGCAGCACGCTGCCGGTCTCCTCTGCGTCAACGTAGGGAGCCTCCTGCATTCTTGGCAGGTTCCTCTGCCATGCGTGCGGCAGGCATGATGCCCGCTGCGGCAGCACGCCGCCGCCGTCTTGCACTCGCCGCCCACGTCAAATTTTGTTAAGCATTGAGTTCTTTTAAGTACATGAACCACATGGATTAGCATGCACTGTTGTTAAGCATTGAGTTTTTTTAAGAAGAGGAAAAAGGCCGCTCCTGGTCCAGGAACGCGACAACCACAGCTTGCAAAGCTTGAGTCGAAGGCAGCACAGTGCTGCAACCCTGTCCGCTCTGCCCTGTGGCTGACCGTCTCGACGACCCACGGTGCGCCTGGATGCTTTAGTTTGGGAAATCGGTAGCCACTTGACCCGTAGGCCCGTGGCTCTGCAGTACCGCCGAACACGTGAAGCTTGGCTCCCGTGTAGCAGGCTTTCCCTGGTACCAAACGATACGAAACAATACAACTAATTATGAAGCATACCGATGGAGAAGATGTTTCCGTGTCGCATGGACGTGTAGAACGCCTCGATTGTCTGCCCAGAGAGGGTACGTCCGGACGCGTCGGTGATCGTCCCGGAGATCATGATGGGCACACGATAGCCTCTGTCTTCAAGCACCGTGTTCGCCGCGTACAGGGCTGCCTTCGCGTTCAAAGTGTCGAAGATCGTCTCGATGAGCAAAATGTCGGCCCCACCCTCCAACAGGCCGTTGATCTGCTCCACATAGGCGTCGACGAGGTCGTCGTAGGTAATGTTCCTGTACTCCGGCTTTTCGACACTCGGCGAGATCGACGCCGTCCGGTTGGTCGGCCCGACAGCACCGCAGACATACCGCTTGACACCTGTTTGCTGGGTCACTTCAATAGCGGCAGCCTTCGCGAGCTTCGACGCTTCTACGTTCAAGCGGTACGCCAGTTTCTCCATGCCGTAGTCGGCCTGCGAGATTTTCGTCGAGTTGAACGTGTTCGTCTCGATGAAGTCAGCGCCCGCATTGAGGTAGTCCAAGTGCACCTTTTTGATTAGGTCGGGCTTCGTCAGACACAGCAAGTCGTTGTTGCCCTTCAGGTCACTCTCCCAGTCCTTGAACTCCTCCCCTCGGAAATCTTCTTCCGTCAGACAGTACGTCTGCAGCTCGGTACCGGTTGCGCCGTCCAGCACCGTCACGCGCTCGCGGAAGAGCTGATTGAGCTCTGCAAAGATCGGCTCTTTATAGTCCGTCATCTTGCGTTCGTTTTTTTTTTTTTTTTTGCCCCCCCGGGTTTTTTCTATCTCCTTTTTCTGCGTTTTGTAGGGTGGATGTGGGCCGGGCGGACTGGGCTGTGCAGTCGTTCTCCAGCTCCAGCCAACGCCCCGCGGCTGATTTGACAAACATTCGAAAAGGCTACCACTGTTGAGCCAGTTCGCCCCTACCCCCGTGGAATCCTGCTTCTTTTTGGTACTTCAAGCATTGGTGCTGCACACGGCAGCCCCATGTCCACTGTGCTCTATGGAGTTTACTTCGCCGATTGCCTGTTTTCTTAAGAGACAAGTCAGTGCTACCTAGCGAGTCGCAGGCACAATCAGGGCGAGGGCCCTGAGGGTTTTAACTGATTGCTTAGACACGGTTGTAGGGGCCTCCTCCCCGTGACGGATCGCCAGTGCTCTGGTTGCACGGGTGGTCCTGGCTGTGACGAGCTACAGACTCACACCGCTGTCCTGTCTGCAGACACTCAGGTTCCGCGCTGATGATGGTCCGCCTTCTGTGTCCGTGGCTTAAAGGACCAAAACACACGGCGCGAGTGTTGAGCACATACCCATTCCAAGCACGTTCTTGCAATACCCGTGGAACCGCATCGATCAAGAGGTGACACACACCTGTTGAGACGTTTTGGTGTTCTCTCTCTCTGTCCCAATGCCCTCGGCGAGCTGACCAACGTCCACCCGACGCCAAAAGACACCTCCCTACAACGATTCGCCTATTTTAGGGTTGAGATCCCGTTCGTTGACGGAATCCACCTGACAAATCACTCCTTCCAACCAGGAGCGGCATACACCACCACACAATTCATTGAGGCAGAGCGCCCGCGTGCTGGGAGCTCAGCCACAGGCCACGTCGTATCAAGCGCCGGCTTTTAACCAGCGCAAATCTTAGAGAGAGAGAGAGAGAGAGAGAGAGAGAGAGAGAGAGAGAGAGAGAGAGAGAGAGAGAGGGAGAGAGAGAGAGAGAGAGAGAGGGAGAGAGAGAGAGAGAGAGAGAGAGAGAGAGAGAGAGAGAGAGAGAGAGAGAGAGAGAGAGAGAGAGAGAGAGAGAGAGAGAGAGAGAGAGAGAGAGAACACATAAAACAAGTCAAAGGGTGCGGGCCTCCACCGTCAGGTGGGCAGGCTGGGGTGGCTCCCTGGGAGGGACAGGGGCGGGGTTGTCACGCCTTAGCAGTCCCAGGGCCTCTCCCCTCCCACCTATATGTGTTCTCGCTGTCATCGCTACCGCGCTGACATTTCCGAGAGAGAGAGAGAGAGAGAGAGAGAAGAGAGACGAGTTGTAGTGCAGGCACCATCTCTCCGGGGAGTATCCGGTCGCCCCACTACAGTCCCGTACTACTACGGCGGGCGTAAGTCGTTACGTCGTAGGCGCGGTGCGAGCGGCGGCCCTGTCATAGATGATGATTGCGTCGGTGGTGCAGTCTTAGCAGTCTGAGGCCTCTTGGGATGTGGTGTCTGGGCATACCAGCTGGTACAATCGTGCTAATGTATCATGGGGTGTGGTGTCTGGGCATACCAGCTGGTCCAAACGTGCTCATGTACCATGGGATGTGGTGTCTGGGCATACCAGCTGGTACAATCGTGCTCATGTACCATGGGATGTGGTGTCTGGGCTTACCAGCTGGTACAATCGTGCTCATGTACCATGGGATATGGTGTCTGGGCATACCAGCTGGTCCAAACGTGCTCATGTACCATGGGACGTGGTGTCTGGGCATACCAGCTGGTCCAATCGTGCTCATGTACATGAAGTGGTGTATGCTACATCGGCGTAGCATCAAAGCCAGAACCCAGTCCAGAGGGCGCGTACAGTACACGTAACACATTGCGGTACCGGCGCCTCGTCACCGCGAGAACTTTTCTGCGCAACGGGGAGCAAATTAAAAGCGCATAGTCAGTTGTTGCTGTGTCTTGAGCCGAACGACGTATACAGGAGCGAGCCATGTCCGTTGGAAAACGGGGCCGCCTGTGTAAAAACGAAAAGAAACCCACCGAAACGGACAGGTGCGCGATAAGAAACGTTTTGTCGTAGAGTTCTCACGGCGTAAGCCCCACAAACAACGAGAACGCACTGGGTCGCCAACGAGGTGCTCAACATCAACCAGAGACTTCAAAACTGGCGTTTGTATACAGTCGAAGTCCTTGTGAAAAGCCGTCATCTATTTGTGCTTTGTGACTCCGATGAGACGCGGTGGGACGCGAAACAGATTGCCCATGGGGCATTCCTGCGCCCCTGAGATCATGCACACACTGTGGCGTCCGTTCCGGCTAGAAATCCGGTTCAGCCCGTCAGTTGTACAACAGATGATAGGAACAAGACGACCGTTTCACCGCGCCGCTTCCTTCTCGACCGGGGAGTTCCGATTCAGGATGCTCCTCGCTCTGTTCCCCCTGGGCGGCGCCAAGTTCCTCCGGCGCACCGTCGTCTTCGCCCTGTGCAGCGGACACGGCAAGTTGTCCGTCGGACTGCGGTTGAGCGACTTCGCCACTCTTTTCGCGATCTCCGCCGCCACCCGCTGCGTCGCGGTGTCTATCAGCCGGATCAAGTCGCCCTGCGACAGGACGAAGGCCGGGCACGGCTTCGCCGGCGGCGGGGCGACGTCTATCCGCGGGTCTCCGGGGTCCACCTCGTCTCCGTAGAGCACCCGCAGCTTGTTGATCGCGGCCTGGCGGACCTGTTGCTACCTCTTGTACTCCGCTTCCCACGCAGCCAGCCGCCAGTGGGATCAGCAACCAGAGACTTCAAAACTGGCTTTTATTCTGCAGTCTAACTTCCTGAGGAAAGCCGTCATCTATTTGTGCTTTGTGACCCGTCCGATGGGTCGCGAAACAGACTGCCAATGCGGCATTGTTGCGCCCCTGAGATCATGCACACACTCTGGCTGTCCGTTCCGGCTGGAGATCCGGTGCAGCCCCGTCAGTTGTACAACAGATGACAGCGCCAAGACGACCGTTTCACCGCGCCGCTTCCGTCTCGACCGGGGCGTTACGATCCGGGATGCTCCTCGCTCTGTTCCCCCTGGGCGGCGCCAAGTTCCTCCGGCGCACCGTCGTCTTCGCCCTGTGCAGCGGACACGGCAAGTTGTCCGTCGGACTGCGGTTGAGCGACTTCGCCACTCTTTTCGCGATCTCCGCCGCCACCCGCTGCGTCGCGGTGTCGATCAGCCGGATCAAGTCGCTCTGCGACAGGACGAAGGTCGGACACGGCTTCGCCGGCGGCGGGGCGCCGTCTATCCGCGGGTCTCCGGGGTCCACCTCGCCTCCCGTGAGCACCCGCAGCTTGTTGATCGCGGCCTGGCGAGCCCGTTGGTACCTCTTGTATTCCGCTTCCCACGCGGCCAGCCTGGCGAAGTACCGCGTGTTTTGAACGAACATCTCTTCTTTGATGGCCTGCGCCCTGACTTCCATGGACAGAGCGGGAAGCCCCACGATCCGCTTGTACATCGAGACGTCGATGTCGTTTTTGTAGCGAGGGGGTGACGAAGCAGCAGCCGGGGGCTTCGCAGCAGTGGATGTGGAAGGGTGCAGTGAAATCGAAGGAGGGTCGCTGGCGTTGCGTTTGTGAACGCCGGAGAGAGGGGCGGGCGGAGCTGAGAGGAGCGAGGTGTTGGGTCGGGGTTGGTTGAGGATTGTGGGCTGGGGAAAGGGAGGTTTCGAAGGGGGGGGCCGCCGCCGTGAAGTGAGGCGGGCCCGTGGGTTTGCGCTCGGTTGGGACGGTGAAGAAGGCGAGGTGGACGCGGGTGTGACGGCTGCCAGGTGCTCGCCGACCTTGTGCCGGCGGATGGTTTTCGCGGCAGCCAAGTCGTGCTGGCGGCGGAGGGCGGTTTCAACCTTTTCCCACTGGATGGACCACAGCGCCTTCCGCGCTCTGCGGACCATGACGTGCCGCCGGAACCACCGTTGGATTCTCCGTGTCCGCTTCATCAACTTCGTAAGCGCGTCGACCACGCGGCGGCTCTGCACGAAGTCCTTCAAAAACCGACCGATCATCTGCGCCTGCTTGTCCCGCACGTTCTTCCGCGCGCTGTCGACCCACGGCGTCATCTTCCCAGCCATCTTCGCGCGCGTCCTTGCAGAGTCCCGCCGCCGCCGGAATGCCGCCCACCAGCTCTCGAGTCGGCTGACTGCTTGCGTCTTGGACTGCGCCTCTTTCCAACTGCAGAGTGGATTGGAGGTTTTGGAGTGTGTGCTATCGTTTGGGGTAGATCGCAAAGAACTGCGTAGTTTTGTTTTATTCTTTTACGTTGTCGACAACTTTCTTTGTGTTGAGGTGTCATTCAGATGTAAATCCAAAGCCGCCCACGTCAAATTTTGTTAAGCATTGAGTTCTTTTAAGTACATGAACCACATGGATTAGCACGCACTGCCTTGAAAGCCAGGTTATCGGATGACGTCGTCACCTGCCATTGCGTCGTCAAGGTCGAGCATTTGTGGAGCTAGCGGGGTTTGGCTTTCTTGCGATTCCAAAGACTGAGTCGGCGAGTACGAGGGCAGGCAGGAGTGCCCGTTTTCCACTTTCGAGGGCATTGGTGTGCCCGTGGTCCCCGGTCGTTTCTGAGAGCTGCTTGCCCTCGGAACCTTCTTCTTCCTTCGATGCACCCCTGAGTCGGGTGTGGTCGCCTTCGTCTTCTTCCGCTTGCGGCCGGCGATCAGGCCTTCCTTCGGGGTGCCGAGCACCCTCTTCTTCAGCGCTGGTCGTTCGCTGGTTCCTGGCGTTGGTGGCGGCCTCTTGGTCGCCCGTCCGGTCGTCGCCGTCTCCTTTTTCGTTGCCGCGAGCGGCGCTCGCGCCGCTCGCTTTCCTACTGGCGTTTCCCGTTGTACACCCACCTGGGTGGGTGAGGAGGGCCTCTTCTTCTTGTTGCGTCCGGGGGTTGACTGGACGTTCGGCTTGTTGGACTGGTGGTGGCCGCGGCTGCAACATGCCGCCGGTCGCCTCTGCGTCAGCGTAGGGAGCCTTTTGCACTCTTGGCAGGTTCCTCTGCCATGCGTGCGGCAGGCATGATGCCCGCTGCGGCAACACGCCGCCGCCGTCTTGCACTCGCCGCACTTCGTCGTGCTGTGCTCTGTGCACACCGCGATCGGCTGCCCATCGTTCGCGTGGTGATGGTGCCGGCAGCACATCTCTACCGTGGGAACGTCCCTTCGGACGAGTGCTCTGCACGCCTCACACTTCCCTTTGTGATGGGTCGCGCACGTGACGAGTGCCTTCTCTATACCGACACCCGGCATATGCACGGGGTCTGGGTGCAGTTGTGGTGGGGCAGGCAGGGCCCACCTCGCCGCTCTCCCGATCGTCCAGTCAGGGTACGTCGGGCACTGCGTCCCTACATCGCTTCCTTTCACTTGTTCCTCAAGTATCGTCCCCGTGTGTGCCTCGCGAAAGCGTGGCCTGGGCCGTATACCCGATATCCCCGTGATGCCCATGAACGACAGCGACGTCGTCGGGCACACCCTCTCTCCTCTCATGCAGCTTCCCAGCCCTTGCTGTGCCGCCAGCTTGTCCAACGCGCTCATCATGCAGCGCAGGACGTTTCCCCGTTCTCTCACCCCCTTCGGCGCATTCCCGTGCAGCGGCATGCTGAGGCCCGAGAAGAGTTCAAAGTCGATCGCAAGCTCCAGCATTGACGCCTGCCCGTTCTCGGTCCATTGCATGTCCGACAGCCACGCTACCAACGCATAAAACGTCGGTAGTCCCCAGGTCTTGTTCCGCTCCCACGTCCATGCCGGGGCAATCCGCGCGAAGGGGTGGTCAAATTTCTCGGCAGGCATCGCATTCGCTCTCGACCAGGGGGTCGTGGGGTTCCTGGCCACCCAGCCACGTGCTTCGAGCCCAGCCCGTTCCGCAAGGATTTCAGCCATCATCTCCTGGAGCCGCCTCGAGAATTGGGCATTCTCGGGTACTACCACACCGTGTTCCAGCGTGCATCTGGGCCAGTCGGCCCGGTTGGCTGCCATCAGCTCGGCATGTGCCTCTCGTCGCCGTATGTGCGAGTACGCTCCGCAGTCCCAGAATACGTGTTTCTCGTCCTCGGTGTCGCCGCTTCCACAGTGCTTGCAGCTGGGCGCCTGCGGCTCAGCTCCGGCCTGCCTCATCCGCGACGTGTACTCAGCCGTGTTCACCCCCCCCGCCAACGCTACACGTATAAGCCTCGCGGTGTGCGCGGGACATTCACGCATCCTCCAGAAGGAGTTCGTCCGCTCCAGGTCGGCTCTCTGTATGCCCTCAAATCCCGGCCGCCTCGCCACCAGTCGGGACCACGTCTTCGCCCTCAAGTCCGCCCTAACTTCATGTCCCCTCTTCGAAGGTGCCGAGGTTAACGGGTCATATGTTGCACCATTCCTCAGCGTGCGAGACAGGGGCCCGGGTCCCCATACGTGTCCACACTCCTCCATGCTCCTCATCGCCAGTCCAACTGGCCCCAGGGGTAGGTCCCCCTCGGCGTATCTTCCCCGGATGCTCTCCATCAGAGGCAGCAGTCGTGGCAACCTCTCGCACGCCGCGTAAAACGCTGTCGTCACCCTATATGCTAGGCATGTACCGGGATCCGTCAGGTGGCCCTTCTCCTGAAAGTTTAGGACCATCTCCCTCGCGCGCTTCGGGTTGGATCCACCCCAGATCAGTCCCATCACCGACGTCGTCAGCCGTTTCATCGCCACCTTCGATACCGGCGCGAAAGAGCAGCCTGACAGCGCCGCCGGTAGCACATTCGACTGCACAATCCGGACCCGCTTTTCGTACCGGAACGGCGCATGGCGGAGGCCTTCCGCCAGGGCAGCCGCCTTCTCCACCCTCTCCGAGTCGGACCTTTCCGTCCTATTCTTCGCCGTCGAGACTAGGACCCCGAGGCACTTGACGGATTTGCTAAACCGCAGCAGCGCATCCACGCTGCGGAGTTTGAGAGTCGACTGATGCCTACGTCTCGTCGAGAACGCGACCGTCTTCTGGAGGTTTAGCTCCATCCCGGTGAGTGTGCAGAACTCGTCTACTACGTCCACTCCCTTTTGCAGGGCGGCCTCCGACAGCCTGGACAGCAGTGTGGCGTCGTCCGCGTATGACTTTGGACTCACACCCTCCGCTTCTTTCTTGACCGCTTTCATCACTACCGACAGCAGGGCATTGATGAGTATGACGGATACAGGGCACCCTTGAAGGATACCGTTGGTCACACTGAACTCCCTGCCCACCCCTAATGGTAGCTTGAAGCGTCTCGCGAGCAGTCTGTAGATAGCCCTCAGCGGCTTGAGAACCCGATTGTGCAATCCTAAGTCCTCGGCTAAGCGCAGTACTATCTCTCGCGGGACCATGTCGAAGCATTTCCGGAAGTCCAGCGCCACACCGTAGAGCGGCTCCCCGTCTAACAAGGCGTCCTCCATCTCGAGCCCAATTTCCATCAAGACGTCCTCGATCCGGTGACCCGGTCGAAAGCCTTTCTGTCCTTCTTCGATCCATTCCTCTTGCCACAGAACTATGTCCGCCAGCCTGCGGCAGGCCCATAAGCGGTACACGGCGGATGTGACGGTTATCGGTCTTGTGTGCAGCGGGTCTTGACTCTCATCCTTCGGCACCATCGACACCAGCGCAGTTGTCATGCTTGCCGGCCAGTCTCCAGTTGCTTCGACCAGGTTCATGACGTCTGCAAGTGCATTCAGCAGGGGGAGCGGCAACTCCCGCAGTTCAGCCATACGCCAGCCATCCACCCCTGACGCGCTTTTCTTCGGCTTCTTCCTCAGCAGAATTCGCAGCTCCTCCCCCGTGATTGTTCCGGCTTCCATCATATGTGGGCCGATGTGATCCCGGAACCGATCCCGAAACGGCTCGTACTCCGGCTCTGGCCCGTCCTTGTACTTACGCAGGATAGGGTCCCACGCAGTGTTCAGCACCTCGTCCATCTCGTCAACATTTGCAGTCACTCCCGCCCCCTTTCGCAACACCCCCGACGGCTCAGCGCGTCCGGCGCAGATGGTTGTCAGACATCGTCTGCTCGCATCGGCCCTCTCGTTCAGCTTGTCTCGGTATTTCGTAAACCTGGCCGCCGATCCTTCCTTTCCGAGCCTGCTCGTCTCTTCCCGCAATGCCGTGAGAAGCTGCTTCGCCTCCTCATGATCCGGGAATCCTTCTGTCCCTTGGCCATCTTTCATGCACGCCTGTGCCAGCCGCCTGCTGTTCTGCCAGCAACGGGATACCTCATGCGGAACTGCCTCCGGCCCGCGCCGTTGCGCAAGGTAGCTGCAGATGCGTTCCATCCTGTGGATGGCCTTCCGGAGCCGTAGCTGTCTGCTGTTCGCCGCCCCCGACCCGTCGCTCGCAGTGCTTGCCGTGATGCAGACTCTTTTAGGTGACGTCTTTATCCCCCGGCCGGTACTTCTTCCCCTTTCTTCCGCAGGGATTCCGAAGGCATCCTGCAAGTACTGCTCACTGACTCGTGACCACTCGAGCCAGGCCTCTTCCACTCGCTGTGCTGCCAGCCGTTCTGCGAAATCGGAGTTGGCCAGTCTCTGTACGGCTTCCCTGTAAGCTTCTGTGTCCGAGAGGCCCCACTTGGGTCCCCCCTCCGTAGAGATTTCCCGCGGTACTTTAAATCGCCACACGATTTGGCGCAGCGCCGCAATGTCCAGGGTCATTGTCACGAGCCGGTGTCCCGGCACGTTCACCGCGGTGGTGACGCATTGGCGGAAAGCTCCCGTCGTTATTCGGTTGAGGAGTATGCGGTCGATCCTCGTGCCCGATGTCCGGGCGCTGGTAAAGGTCGGTGGTGGTGGTGTGTCACCGGTACGCGCATGGTGCAGTTCCGCTGCGTCGGACCATCCATTCCTTAGTGCCTTCCGCAGTACAGGGGACCGGTCTTCTTCTGTGTTCAGGTCACCCATCACCATTATGGGGACGTCACCGAGGCTATCCGCCGCTGCGAAGAGGATCTTCTCCAGCATGTCCTCACGCTCCTCGCTCTCCGCCCTCCCGTTTCCGGAAGGGCAGTAGACATTGAACACGTGCACGAACGTGTTGCCGGCCCCTGTTGCTACTACCGTATGGCTCACTCGGTCCGGGGACCGTATTGCTGCGTGCGAGAGCGCCGTCATCGTATCGTACGCCGGTATCGGTCTCAGTACTAGAGTGGAGAGCCCTCCGTTCGCGGCGTTCATCGTCGAGCGACTACCGGAGTTCCTACAGAGTCTTCCGGGTGGTGGCAGACCCCAGTGGCAGCACCATTTCCGCAGGTATTCCTCCGCCTGCACCCGTTTGCACGGAAGGAGTGTCACCTCCTGGCAGCAGAGAAGATCCGCTTCCACCGCGTCGGCCGCTGGGAGATACTGTAGTAGGTTGGTTACGTTTAACGTCGCGAACCTCATCTCCGCGCGGCCGGGACCAGGGTTTTGTTCGACGTCCCCCGCGGTTATCAGCCGCTGTCTTGCTGATTCTTTGATTGATTGTAGAGTTCTTTGGTGATGAAGCAAAAGTGTCCGTGGCGCGGGGCTGGACTGATGTTGGGGGGGTGCAGTGGATGCCTGAGGGCTGGGCGGGGGGGGTATGGGAGCTTCTTGCGGGGTGTCCCGGCCTTGCAAACTTTGGGAGGCGGCCTCGCGCACGGCCCTGTAGGTCAGCGAGACCCGGTCGCGTGCGACATCATCGGGACGAATCCCGTGCGTCCACAGGTTCCTGGCCTCGCCTTCCATGTGGCACAGTGTGCCGACCGGCAGAGGGGTTCTCAGTCTCCGGCTCCCCCTCTCCCATTCCATGACCGTGTCGCTCAAGAGCGATATGGTCGCTACCCTCGGACCCAGTTCTCTCTGGTCTCTGTGGGGGTTGATCCCCACTCCCCTCCGGTACCAGTTGGCCAGCAACTGGTCCGGTTCCCACCCAAGGCGGTCACGTATGAGATCCGCCGCTTCTTTCAGGGGCCCCTCGGGGATACCCCGTTCCAGTCTGATCGGGGGTTCACCTAGTCGATAGGCGTGCCCCCACTGCTGGGTTTCCCTGCTGTGTCCACCCCCCAGCCTTCCCCATGGGGCTTCCGGGTTGAGCTCGGGTGCTCGGCTCAGTCTATCCAGAAGATCCCGAGGGATCGCCTGGAAACTTAGCCCCGGGATGGGTCCCTCCACCCTGGCGGGGGGGCCCTCGTTGCAAGTTGGCCGGGCACACTGGCTATTGTAGGGGGATTGTTTGTGCGCAAAACCGGGCCCTCGGGGTATCACTCCCGGGCGATTGAGGCCAGGCGCGCCGTGAGAGAGAGGGAGGGGAAAAGAGGAGGAGCAGGAATTCTCTTTTTCCGTCTCTGCGTGATCGAACTGCCTAGCAGGGGTGCTAGGACTCGGCAGCCCGAACGAGGGCCTCGCGCGCAGGGCAACCCGTAATGGGCTGGCGGGGCCACTGGCGCCGGGTGCGGGCTGTGGAGGTAGTCAGCTCGTGCAAGTCTTGCACGCGCTGACGTCGCAGCCCTCGCATTCCAAGCGAAGCTGACCCTTCGCCTTCTTCTTCCTACACACGCCGCAGGTGTAGCCAGCTGCGGCCTTCGTGGGGGTCCCGAAGGCGTGGACGTGCTCTGCACCGTCCATCCGGGCGTCGCTTCCCGCGGGAGCCGGCCCGTCCCCTGCCGGCTCCGGCGTCTTCCTCTTCTTCTGCGCTGCCGCGTCCGCTGGCGGGGCCGCCGGCGGGGCCGCTGGCGGGGCCGCTGGCGGGGCCGCTGGCGGGGCCGCTGGCGGGGCCGCTGGCGGGGCCGCTGGTGGAGCCGCTGGTGGGGCCGCTGGCGGGGCCGCTGGTGGGGCCGCTGGTGGGGCTGCTGGCGGGGCTGCTGGCGGGGCTGCTGGCGCTGCTGGCGGGGCCGCCGGCGGGGCTGCTGGCTGCGGCTCGTCTTCCTCCGGCGCCGGCAGCCGCATCCGCCGCTTCCCGCTGGGGCTGGCAGCGAGCCGCCTGCGCCGCTCCCTCGGCATCTCCCCTCCGTCGAAGGGATTCACCCGGAGGTCGGGTGCCTCATCCCGCTGCAGCACGCGGAACGGGGGGTCGGTGGCCGACGTCACGACGCAGACCCGCACCCCACCTCGCAGGAACGACGTGACGACGTCTGCCTGCCAGCCGGCCTGCCGCAGGACGTGCTCCACGTCCGCCTCGTGCTCGCGTGGCGCCGCGCCCATGAGCAGGAAACGCGGCTTCGATTCGAGGGGGGCAGCGGCGTGTTCGCCGGCCGCCGCACGCACCTCTTCCAGCGCGGCGTCGCTGCGTGCGCGTACGAGGAGGCGTTTGCCGGCGAGCACGAGACCGGCGGCCGCCCCGCCTGCCCGCTTCGCCACTTCCAGGGCGACCGCCCTCGTGGCCCCCTTCTGCAGGGCGACCACCGGCATGCTGTCCCGGCACGCCTTCTCCGTCGACCGCCAGAAGCAGCCATCCCGACCGGAGCTGGCCAGGATCTCATCGGCATGGGCGCGGGGCACCCGCACGACCAGCTCGCGCCGCCCCTGCTGCGACGACACGCCCCACATGGTGTCGTCGCGGACACGTATGTCCATCTTTAGGGCCGCCCTGACGGCCCTTCGGCATAGGCGTGTCAGCGCCGTGCGGGGGTCCTTCTCCACGCAAGACCACGTCTCCTCCGACGCGTGTTTGCGGGCCACGACGAAGGCCAGCACCGTCGTGGCAGCGGTCGGCTTCACCACGCCGACGGGCACTCTCTGCACTGTCACCTGCCCCCGCTGGCGCACCGGTTCTCCGCCCGTCCACAGGTACATCTCATAATTTTGTTAAGCATTGAGTTCTTTTAAGTACATGAACCACATGGACTAGCATGCACTGCATTGTTAAGCAGCGGCTGCCAAAACTTGCCGTGACACCTATGATCAAAGTAAAGCAGGAAAGGAGAAAAGAACCTGTGCCCGTGGGGAGGCCTTAAGCAAGCCGTTTTGGACGGAATAACAATGCGAAATACTCGAGGGGCTGCCTTGTGCCTATGTCGCCACGGAGACCAGAGGGGAGAAACAACACAGCGGGATTCAAAGTATGGGTACCCGGGCGACCTTCTCCATGGGTTCTTCAGTCGGACGTTGGTAATACCAGACCCCGAATGCAGGGAGGCGGATGGAATGGGATGGCCAGTCCCGACTGCTGGCGTGTGCAGCTTGTTTATACGTGCTATAGTGGTAGATGCAGTGGGCTACCGCGTGTATTGGCCCTCGATGGCACCTATTTTCTTGGCGTGCCGGTTCGTTCGTTCGTACGGCAGCGGTAGATGAGAATAGTTTGGGTTAGAATGCAAAGAATCTGTGGCGATAATCTGCACCATGAGAATAGTGCGGAGTCGCAGCTCGCGCTATCGTGGGACAGCACAAACTCAGGAAGCCCCGTTACCTATTCCCTGCAGTATTCAGTCAGCTTTTCCGAAGGGACTGGTCTTGAGTGTCCTTGATGTGATTCAACTTTTCCGAAGAGACAGGTCCTGCGAGGCCTTGGTGTGAGTCAACTTTTCCGAGGGGACTGGTCCTGAGAGGCCTTGATGTGAGTCAACTTTTCCGAGGGGACTGGTCCTGAGAGGCCTTGATGTGAGTCAACTTTTCCGAGGGGACTGGTCCTGAGAGGCCTTGCTGTGAGTCAACTTTTCCGAGGGGACTGGTCCTGAGAGGCCTTGGTGTGAGTCAACTTTTCCGAGGGGACTGGTCCTGAGAGGCCTTGGTGTGAGTCAACTTTTCCGAGGGGACTGGTCCTGAGAGGCCTTGATGTGAGTCAACTTTTCCGAGGGGACTGGTCCTGAGAGGCCTTGATGTGAGTCAACTTTTCCGAGGGGACTGGTCCTGAGAGGCCTTGATGTGAGTCAACTTTTCCGAGGGGACTGGTCCTGAGAGGCCTTGGTGTGAGTCAACTTTTCCGAGGGGACTGGTCCTGAGAGGCCTTGGTGTGAGTCAACTTTTCCGAGGGGACTGGTCCTGAGAGGCCTTGGTGTGAGTCAACTTTTCCGAGGGGACTGGTCCTGAGAGGCCTTGGTGTGAGTCAACTTTTTCGAGGGGACTGGTCCTGAGAGGCCTTGGTGTGAGTCAACTTTTCCGAGGGGACTGGTCCTGAGAGGCCTTGGTGTGAGTCAACTTTTTCGAGGGGACTGGTCCTGAGAGGCCTTGATGTGAGTCAACTTTTCCGAGGGGACTGGTCCTGAGAGGCCTTGATGTGAGTCAACTTTTTCGAATGGACTGGTCCTGAGAGGCCTTGGTGTGAGTCAACTTTTCCGAGGGGACTGGTCCTGAGAGGCCTTGATGTGAGTCAACTTTTTCGAATGGACTGGTCCTGAGAGGCCTTGATGTGAGTCAACTTTTTCGAATGGACTGGTCCTGAGACGCCTTGGTGTGAGACAACTTCTCCGAAGGGACTAAGCGGAAGGGCAAAGACTCTACCTGTTGATCTTCTGCAAGTGGTCCGCGACTTCGTCCAGCTGCTTGAAGAACTGGTGGTGCACCACGGCCGGAAGCCACAGCCGGGCCGACGTCGCTTCAATGGCGCGCTTGACGGACAGGGAGCTGATGGTCGCCAGGCGGCCGAGCTTCGTCTTCACGTCGTGCGACCGGCAGGCGTGCGTGGTCAGCACGTGCGCCCTCCACGCAGCGCGGGTGTAGGCCATGCGGTTGACCGCTTCGGCCGTCCGGGCCCGCTGACCTTCCGCGATACTCTCCTTGGTCAGCGAAGTCAGCGCTCGAGTTCTCCGATTGCAACACGCATCTTGCCGGTCAGTATGCCCAGCCGTCCGCGTTCGAATCTGTGAGCGGGTGGACTGTTTGGAAGCGCACGGGGGTTTTCCAACGACAAGCTCCACCTTTCCAGTGGTTTTCAGCAGGTGTGCTTCGTGGTTTGCTTCTTCAGAGTTGATGTCTGCAGCTTGTTTAGGTGGCGGAACATTTCCGGAGTTGGGGCTTGCACTGAGAAACGAAGCAACGGACGATCGGCATCAACTGACCAAAGGTGATGAAAATGATAAGAGCCAAAAGCTTCTTGTTCTTCGCGTGTACAGAGAATAAACCTCTTACAAGGGGTTTCCTGTATTAGCACTGTTTTCGTTGGCTTCGTTTTCTCTTTCGTGTGCAAACCGTTGTTCCAGAAATGTTCCCGTCAGTACAGTTGTACTATTAAAAAAAGAATTATTGGTCCCTGCAGAATGCAAATGCATGCCACACCCTTGGAACAGAGGGGACGTTCAAAACGTTAAAGATGCCAACAACTTTCACTCTCAAAACATGGGAATCCCGGGATCGGTTTACCGATATACGGTATACCCCGTTTCATTTACGCGAAGAACTGCGAAAGCGGGTTTTGCCTAGAGGTTTTTCTTGTTATTTTGCAAATGCTTTGAGCTATCTTTGTGTCCGTGCTTTCAGTCGTCTTCTTAAGCATGGTCAAGTGCGCAAATGGTGTCAGCCGAAGCTGGTACAGCTTCAGCTTCGTTATGTTTGTTTAGCATTGAGTTCGTTTAAGTACAGAACCACTGGATTAGCATGCACTGGATCACGGGATGTTTAGCAGCGGCTGCCAAACATCCCGTGACACCGCGCAAGGTGGTAAACCAAAAGATTGGTTTTACCTTCTTCTACAATTTTCATCATTCCTTGATTTTCGTTGATTTTGATCATCACCATTTTGGTTTTCATCAGCTGTTGAACGATCGTCCATCAGTGCAAGCCCCAACTCTAGAAATGTTCATAATATATATATATATATTATTTTAGATCCCCCGAGTGACAGCCCTCCCTGCTTACCAGAAGTGGTCCACTTAGAACCAGGATTCTACGTCAGGGTTCAATGAAGTAACCCCGAGCTCACGCCCATATAAAGTTTGAGAATAGGTCGAGGTAGCGATTTCCCCAATGCCTCCAATCATTCGCTTTACCTGGCGTAACTCCTGTTTTAGTTCTAGCTATCCTGAGGGAAACTTCGGAGTGAATCAGCTACTAGATGGTGGCCCACAGCGCGCACTGCTCGTCGAACTCCGCGAGCTTCGTGGGGTCGCTGCGGACGGCGCTGATCCTGTGCTTGATCTCCTTGGACTCCGGAATTGCTGGCACGGGTCGGTGTCCGGCCTTCTCGGCGAGCCGGAAGAGGGAGTTCCGGAACAACGTTTGCACAAGAAACGCTAAACGAAGGGAACAAATTTCATTCTGAGAAAACAGGGAGTTCCGGGATCGGTCAATACCCTGCTTACGCGAAGAACAGAGTACTATTTTTACCTTCCACGCTTTCATCATCATTGATCAGTTGAAGCTGAACATCTAATGATGATTCTATCGGTGCGAGCCCCAAGTCTGGAATAGGGAATATTAACATGTTAGACCTGCGTAAAAAAAGACCCCGAGTGACCCTCGGATACCTCTGCGGCCCACAGCGTGCACTGCTCGTCGAACTCCGCGAGCTTCGCGGGGTCGCTGCGGACGGCGCTGATCTTGTGCTTGATCTCCTTGGACACCATCCGGAATTGCTGGCACGGGTCGGTGTCCGGCCTTCTCGGCGAGCCGGAAGAGGGAGTTCCGGAACAACGTTTGCACAAGAAACGCTAAACGAAGGGAACAAATTTCATTCTGAGAAAACAGGGAGTTCCGGGATCGGTCAATACCCTGCTTACGCGAAGAACAGAGTACTATTTTTACCTTCCACGCTTTCATCATCATTGATCAGTTGAAGCTGAACATCTAATGATGATTCTATCGGTGAGTATTAACATGTTAGACCTGCGTAAAAAAAGACCCCGAGTGACCCTCGGATACCTCTGCGGCCCACAGCGTGCACTGCTCGTCGAACTCCGCGAGCTTCGCGGGGTCGCTGCGGACGGCGCTGATCTTGTGCTTGATCTCCTTGGACACCATCCGGAACTGCTGGACGACGGGCGGGGTGCACGGGCCGGCGTCCGGCCGCCTTGGCGCGCCGTCCGCGGTCGCCGCCTGCGCCAGTTTTTTGCGAACGGGCGCCCGGCGCACCGGCGGGAGCAACGGCGGGTGCGTCGCTTGCAGCTCATGCGCGCAGAGCAGCTGCACGGTGTCTTTGAAGGAGTCGAGCTGCTGCTGGACCGACTTGATCTCGTTGCCTATGCGGCCGATGTCGCAGAGGTCTGGCGGGTCGAAACGGGCCGACGGTGCGTGCGGGTACAGCTTGTGCGTGGCCGCGCTGCGCTGCGACGCCTCGCAGGCGCCCTCCTGCAGGTCCACCGCGAGCAGCCTGTTCCTCGCAGCCGTCAGGAAGCTGATCGTCGCCTGCCCCACCGGGTCTTTCCCCAGCAGCTGCGCCCTCCCTGTCAGCTCGTCATTCAGCACCTGCCGGGACCCCCACAGACACCCGGAGCTGTGGAACCAGGTGTCCTCTTGACCGCTGGGGGGGACCTCGGTCTTGAAGAAGCCTCTGCTGCAAAGGTCCATAGCCACACAGCCCCCTGTCTTCACCCCCTCGCCGCTCACCCCCGCCTTTGTGTTGGTGTTCGGGATGGGGCTAGTTCTCGTGCTTGCAACTGTGTTGGTGTTCGGGATGGGACTAGTTCTCGTGCTCACAACTGTGTTGGTGTTCGGGATGGGACTAGTTCTCGTGGTAGCAACGGTGTTGGTGTTCGGGATGGGACTAGTTCTCGTGCTCACAACTGTGTTGGTGTTCAGGATGGGACTAGTTCTCGTGCTAGCAACGGTGTTGGTGTTCAGGATGGGACTAGTTCTCGTGCTCACAACTGTGTTGGTGTTCGGGATGGGACTAGTTCTCGTGCTCACAACTGTGTTGGTGTTCAGGATGGGACTAGTTCTCGTGGTAGCAACGGTGTTGGTGTTCGGGATGGGACTAGTTCTCGTGGTAGCAACGGTGTTGGTGTTCGGGATGGGACTAGTTCTCGTGCTCACAACTGTGTTGGTGTTCAGGATGGGACTAGTTCTCGTGCTAGCAACGGTGTTGGTGTTCAGGATGGGACTAGTTCTCGTGCTTGCAACTGTGTTGGTGTTCGGGATGGGACTAGTTCTCGTGCTCACAACTGTGTTGGTGTTCAGGATGGGACTAGTTCTCGTGGTAGCAACGGTGTTGGTGTTCGGGATGGGACTAGTTCTCGTGGTAGCAACGGTGTTGGTGTTCGGGATGGGACTAGTTCTCGTGGTAGCAACTGTGTTGGTGTTCAGGATGGGACTAGTTCTCGTGCTCACAACTGTGTTGGTGTTCAGGATGGGACTAGTTCTCGTGGTAGCAACGGTGTTGGTGTTCGGGATGGGACTAGTTCTCGTGGTAGCAACGGTGTTGGTGTTCGGGATGGGACTAGTTCTCGTGGTAGCAACGGTGTTGGTGTTCGGGATGGGACTAGTTCTCGTGCTCACAACTGTGTTGGTGTTCGGGATGGGACTAGTTCTCGTGCTCACAACTGTGTTGGTGTTCAGGATGGGACTAGTTCTCGTGGTAGCAACGGTGTTGGTGTTCGGGATGGGACTAGTTCTCGTGGTAGCAACGGTGTTGGTGTTCGGGATGGGACTAGTTCTCGTGCTCACAACTGTGTTGGTGTTCAGGATGGGACTAGTTCTCGTGGTAGCAACGGTGTTGGTGTTCAGGATGGGACTAGTTCTCGTTACAACTGTGTTGAGTGTTCAGGATGAGACTAGTTCTCGTGTGTACAACTACGCCGACACCTCGAGAGGAGCTTGTCGTTTGCTTGGCCGTACCTGCACAAAAGGGGTCCGATGGAAGGCCGCCTCGCTGAGCCTTCACCGACCCTTCAACGGTTCCCGATCTGCCAGTGGGGGTGCGTTCTGCGTCGTTGCGTGATACAACGGTTCAGACAAAAGGTCGAACGAAGGGTGACGAAAAAGCGCGAGGGAAGCCTCGAGCGCAAAGAGAGGAAGAGAAGAGGCCTAGTATGCGGCCGCAGGTCCCCTGGAAGCTACCGGTGGCTGATGTGACGCTGTCGGTAAGGTGCCAGCAGTATATATGCGGTACCTTCTTTACGAACAGGTCGAGCTGCTGGTAAAAGCGGATGTTCACTTTTGCACTTGTATTTACCCTGTCATTTTCAGCTGCGGAAAGAATTCTGATCCCGTTGATCGCAACCGCTGCCTACGTCTTTTTTTGCCTGCACAATACATTGAAGGGCAACCCGCAAGATTGTTCGTACTGAAAGCGGATTCCACGCCCGCTTTTCGGGTGTGCACTTGCACGCGTTTTGATTGTAGAACACCCGTTTTTCGGGTAGTCGGACGCACCCTCCGTAACTTCTGAGGGTGAACTCTTCCGTGCAACTGCATCTACGTGGCGCACCGGAGATTCCAGCAGCAGTCGTTCGACACGCCCGGTTCACGAAGGGCCCCCCTTCCAGCTCGTAGAAGCTGCTGATGGCCTCGACGCTGCCGTTCTGAGCCTGGACCCGTGCAGCAGCTGTTGTTGGCCGCTGCGTCTACAAGGGGCACGGGAGATTCCAGCAGCAGTCGTTCGACACGCCCGGTTTCCGCTGGTCGATGCGAAGGGCCCCTTCGAGCGACCGGTCGTAGAAGCTGCTGATGGCCTCGATGCTGCCGTTCTGAGCCTGGACCCCGTGCAGCAGCTGTTGTTGGCCGCTGCGCCTACAAGGGGCACGGGAGATTCCAGCAGCAGTCGTTCGACACGTCCGGTTTCTGCGGTCGACGCGAAGGGCCCCTTCCAGGGACCGCTCGTAGAAGCTGCTGATGTCTGAGCCTGGGCCCCGTGCAGCAGCTGTTGATGGCTGCTGCGCCTACAAGGGGCACGGGACATTCCAGCAGCAGTCGTTCGACACGCCCGGTTTCCGCTGGTCGATGCGAAGGGCCCCTTCGAGCGACCGGTCGTAGAAGCTGCTGATGGCCTCGATGCTGCCGTTCTGAGCCTGGACCCCGTGCAGCAGCTGTTGTTGGCCGCTGCGCCTACAAGGGGCACGGGAGATTCCAGCAGCAGTCGTTCGACACGTCCGGTTTCTGCGGTCGACGCGAAGGGCCCCTTCCAGGGACCGCTCGTAGAAGCTGCTGATGTCTGAGCCTGGGCCCCGTGCAGCAGCTGTTGATGGCTGCTGCGCCTACAAGGGGCACGGGACATTCCAGCAGCAGTCGTTCGACACGCCCGGTTTCCGCTGGTCGATGCGAAGGGCCCCTTCGAGCGACCGCTCGTAGAAGCTGCTGATGGCCTCGACGCTGCCGTTCTGAGCCTGGACCCCGTGCAGCAGCTGTTGTTGGCCGCTGCGCCTACAAGGGGCACGGGAGATTCCAGCAGCAGTCGTTCGACACGTCCGGTTTCTGCGGTCGACGCGAAGGGCCCCTTCCAGGGACCGCTCGTAGAAGCTGCTGATGTCTGAGCCTGGGCCCCGTGCAGCAGCTGTTGATGGCTGCTGCGCCTAGTAGGGGCACGGGACATTCCAGCAGCAGTCGTTCGACACGCCCGGTTTCCGCTGGTCGATGCGAAGGGCCCCTTCGAGCGACCGCTCGTAGAAGCTGCTGATGGCCTCGACGCTGCCGTTCTGAGCCTGGACCCCGTGCAGCAGCTGTTGTTGGCCGCTGCGCCTACAAGGGGCACGGGAGATTCCAGCAGCAGTCGTTCGACACGCCCGGTTTCTGCGGTCGACGCGAAGGGCCCCTTCCAGGGACCGCTCGTAGAAGCTGCTGATGTCTGAGCCTGGGCCCCGTGCAGCAGCTGTTGATGGCTGCTGCGCCTAGTAGGGGCACGGGACATTCCAGCAGCAGTCGTTCGACACGCCCGGTTTCCGCTGGTCGATGCGAAGGGCCCCTTCGAGCGACCGCTCGTAGAAGCTGCTGATGGCCTCGACGCTGCCGTTCTGAGCCTGGACCCCGTGCAGCAGCTGTTGTTGGCCGCTGCGCCTACAAGGGGCACGGGAGATTCCAGCAGCAGTCGTTCGACACGCCCGGTTTCTGCGGGTCGACGCGAAGGGCCCCTTCCAGGGACCGCTCGTAGAAGCTGCTGATGTCTGAGCCTGGGCCCCGTGCAGCAGCTGTTGATGGCTGCTGCGCCTAGTAGGGGCACGGGACATTCCAGCAGCAGTCGTTCGACACGCCCGGTTTCCGCGGGTCGACGCGAAGGGCCCCTTCGAGCGACCGCTTGTAGAAGCTGCTGATGGCCTCGACGCTGTCGTTCTTGTGGCCGAAGAGCCCCGGCATGTTGTACATGTTCGCCGGCGGGAACGTCTGCGGCGTGAGCTGCTGGTGCGAGCGGAACGCCCGGGCCGTCGGGACGTAGTCGACTGGATGCTCGTTTGCGTAGCAGGCGGGCTGCTTGCGGATGTCGTCGAGCAGCACGGTCTTCGCGTCCGAATCCGGGGCACCGTCCTCTTCCTCCTTGTACAGGCTCATCTCGGTGCCGTTCAGCACCAAGTAGTACGAGCCCTCCTCGGCGGTGGCCTTGTCGATGAAGTCGAGGACTTCATCGAGAACGCGCTGCGCCGCCTCCCCGAAGCCGCAGCCTTCCCCGTTGAACGTCCGATCGAGCGTCGTCGGGTTCACCTCTTCCCACTGCATCAGGCAAGACGTGTACGCGTTCACCCGGCCGATCACGTGCCGCACCGCTGTGTATCGTTTTGTTCGTGAAAAGCGCCACGAAGGCGTCATCATTTTGAATAGCCTTTTCACCAGTTTTCAACCTTGTACATAAGCCGGTCCATCCCTATCTCCTGGAACTGCATCGAATTGCCTGCCGCTGTTCATTGTAGCGAATCGAGGTCCGCCACAGTCCATCAGGTCCATCCCTGTCTCCTGGAACTGCATCGAATTGCCTGGCGCTGTTTATTGTAGCGAATCGAGGTCCATTACAGTCTATCAGGTCCATCCTTATCCATAGAGCTGCATAGAAATGCCTGGAGCTGCATTCTTCTGTCTATCACAGTCTATCAGGAGGGGATGGACCGGCTTAGCCTGTACAGAGACACGATACCCTACCGTACGACTGCGTAAAAGTCGACCTTTGCCCTCCGAAGAAAGGCCCAAAACACTGGTTCCGGACTACATAGCCCGGGTCTCTCGGTCTTCTCCTTCTCTTGGTCGCCTGGTCTTGTATCTTGCTGGTTCGTCCGAGCTTCCTCTTCGTACCTCTACAGTGCAATCACTCTAAAACCGTGAACGGGTGTGAGAACGTGCGCGGAACGGTCTTTCGATGTTCTGCTCAATAGAGTTTAACGAACCACAGGTGAGCGCCGACTGGGGGCCCCAACACCTAAACACGTCAGAAAACACGCAAGCACATACATTGATCCCGCATCACAGCGCCGAAATACGCTTTGATAACTTCGCTCTCCGTAAGGTCTTCGAGGAAGTGGAAAGCTGGGTCGTCGGGGGTCGCCTGTGGATGTTTGGTCGCTTTGTCGCTAATCGTTCGATACCATCGGCTCTGCGAGCAAACCCGTTCTTATAGCCTAGTTTGTGGGCGTGCTTGATCACTGCCCTCCTTTGTGTTAAGAAACAGATGGTAACAACACATCAGTAGTAGTAGTAGCTTGAACTTGTTATGCAGCAACAATCTGTGTCGATAGACTGCACAAGCCAGTCTGAAGCACCTCTTTGCACGCGTCGAGTAGTAGTCTGTGTCGTCTGCCGAAGCAGCCGGAGACAGCAGGCGCAGGTCTTGCCTTACTTTTCTCTTCTTCATGGAGACCCGCCCCGGCATCCCGACTGTCCAATCACTGTCGAGAAAGTTTACGCCTATTGTGATGAGGTGGATGACCAGGCCCCCACGAAGTAAGACAACACATCAAAAAAAGTCAAAGTCAGGTGGCCAGGCTAGATCCGGGGCGGCTCCCTAGGGACGGGGGTCTCGTCTTAGCAGTCCCAGGGCCTCTCCCCATCCACCTGTATGTGTTCTCGCTGTCATCGCTACCGCGCTGACATTTCCGAGAGAGAGAGAGAGCGAGACGAGTTAGAGTGCAGGGACCATCTCTTCGGGGAGTTTCCGGTCCTCACTTCTCTTCGCACTGCTACGGCGGGCGTAAGTCGCTCCGGAGGCGCGCTGCAGGTTGCGGCTCTGCTACAGTGAGTGGCGGCACCGGAGTTGGTGCTGCAGCGGGCGCTCTGGCCGGTGGTGAGCTCGTCTCGCGGGGGATCGCCGCCTTGTAACGCTGCGGGCCCTCTTCTTCCTCGCGACTGCGCGGCCTACGGCGGCGGCTAACACCTTGATGAGAAGCTTCAGCTTCCATTGAGCGAAGGCTACGTCCTGAGGGTACACGGGTTTGGCGTCATTCCAGCTGTCTTCGGAGCAAACTGCTTCTATGCCGTGTAACATCACCTCTGTCCTCCGTCTGAGAGATAGAAACATACCAGAAAGTTCTTGCTGTTGTACTCGAGATGCGCGCGTACAACCACCGCCTTGCCCTGCTCACGAACGTAGCACTGTGTGGCAGATTATGTTTGGATACAGAACAGACGGCATTTTCTTGAGCTTATCCCAAAAAGCATGCGTTGTGGCCAGCCCGTCAGTCTGTGCTTTCCTACTTGCTCCACTCCTCCCCCCCTGTCCTCGCCAACACCAACGAACGCCTGACAACCACTCGGGCCAACAACCAGAAATTCCCTTCAGCTATCCCAGCGACACACGGAAGGGAGATCGATTGCATTCTTGTTCGAACAACGAGTGGGGCTAGGAAGGAAAAAGATCATCGTAAAGACAACAAAAACAGGCGCTTCGTTTTGTTTGTGCGGGCCGGTTGATTGTTTTTCCCACTTGTCGTTACCCTGTGTATAATCAGGTCAGGAATTCTGATCAACCACCAAAACACGCTGCGTACGTCTTTTTAGCCTGCACAATTGAAGGGCAACCCGCAAGATTGTTAATACTAAAAAAAGGCAGGTCAGAGACTCCTGCAAATTTGTGCGAGTGTCTTGCCAGGCCGCTTTTCGATATCGAACTCGTGCAGCTCCCTATCTTTGCCAAGTAAGGCTAAACAGTCTCTGGTTTCTAAGGTTGTCCGACAGTGCCATGCACGGACCGGGTTCACTAAGCGTTGGCGTTGGGGCTTTGCTCATAGACGTACACGTGCTGTTCCAGCAGTCTAGGAATAAGTCCGTGTGGCGGTGTACACCTACAGGCATGAAGTACTGGAGCTGGCCACCGAAGAGTTACAGGCTACGAGCCCGATTGGTCTTGCAGCTGTGTGGTGAATCCTTCAGTTATGACTACTGCAGCCCCCCCCCCCCTCAAGTCTAAAGGATGGGCGTACAGGTGGTCGACGACGCGGTAAAACATGCCGCACGGCTTCTACCTCAAATGAAAACGGTATGAAACTGCCGTCACCCATGTCACCGGGTCTAGCTTTTTGGAGAGCGCCAAGCTGAAAGCCGAAGCGCGCGACCTGGAGCACAAGAGCCACACCCACATTGCCGACGCAGCTGCGCAGCTGAAGGTATCGCTAGCTCCTCTTCGCGGCATCGTTCGCAGTCTCTTTTCTAGCGTTTATTGTGGTTTAGAGGTTCGGTGTTTTAGGGTCTCCGGTTGACCATTGAGGCTGTGAGGCGGGTGGTCTCTTTTCGTACTGACGATCTTGTGGGTTGCCGTAAAATGTATTGTGATTGACTGACTGCTGATGCGGGGCGAGTGAGAAAGAGAGAGCGGACCTTGGACCTAACCAGGAGCCCCCGGCTCCCCAAGGTGCAGTAGGCGTAGGTGAACGCCGCCAGCCCGGGCGGCGCCAGCGGCGCCTGCGCGGCGTGGCTCGGGTTCCACTGGAGCTCGGCCGGCGCGGCCGGCGTCGCAGCGGGGTCTGCCATGGCCGCGTCGTCGGCACTCAGCGGGTCCCAGCCGTCGAGCGCGGTGACTTCTGGCGCCTTCTTCGGCTTCTTGGCGGGCGGCTCCGCCGCCTCCGCGGGGCTGCCGGCCTGCTCCGCGTCCGCTTGGACCCGGGCTGCGAGTTCGACGCCGTGCGCCGTGAGCACGTGGCGGTAGTGGCTGCCGTTGACGGCCCGGCGCCGCACGCTGCCGTGGTTGGACGGGGCTCCGACGTACTTGAGCAGCCGCGGCGCCTTGGGGGCGGCCGACGGGTTCTTCTCGACCCGAACAGCCACGTGCACGCTCTCGCCCAGCCGGTCCACCAGCGCCGCCGCCGCCGAGGGGCTGAGGACGAAGGCGATCGGCGGGCACGACTGGAAATGCGACGACTCCTTCGCCCTGATGGGCAGCTCATCCCGCATGATCCCGCGCACCACCGGATCGTTGAACAGCGATTCACCTCCTGCCATCGGCCTCCGCCAGGCCTTCACTCTGCCGCTTCGCGCAGCCTCCCCTCGGAGCTCTCGGGGAACGGTCGCGCGTTGGTTGACCCGTCGGTTTGTCTCCCTCTCGTACTCCTCGCAGCGCACGGTTTTTTTCCGCCGGCAGCCGTCGCCGCCGCCGCCGCCGTTGGCCCCGTGCTCCTGCCCGCCGCTTTCCTCGAGTTCCAGCGCCGGGAAGTCGAGGTAGGATATGCCCGAGATCGACACGTGCTGCTCCGCCGCCTCGTCTGCTCCCGGTTCTGCGGCGCCGCCCGCCGAGAAGAACGGCGCCGCGCGTGGGTCGACCTGCGTGCACGCGCCCTTCTGCGGCACGATGGCGCGTATGAACTCGGGGAGGTCCGTCAATGCGGCGCCGGCGGAGCCCAGCGCCTTGTGCCAGCGCAGCGTCGGTTCGGGGCCCGCGGCGTCCGGCGCCGATGCCTGGCCGGTGACCTCGCGTTTGCGCACGGTGTGCACGAGAGCGAGGCGGGGGTTGTCGGCGGCGAAGAACCCTTTGATCAGCTGCGCGCCGCGCAGCCGCGACCGGACGGAGAACGCGCGCTCGACGGGCGGGAGGATGAAGAGGTGGTTGAGGTGGATGTGCGGGTCGAGCGTTTCCTTGCAGACGGAACACGCCTTTGCGTGGTCGAATTCCGCCTTCCGGTAGTGGTGCTGCTCCTGCTGGAGCAAGTCCAGCGTCCATTCCGACGGGGTCTCACTCCCCGCAGGGTTGACGTCTGCGTGCTCCGCCGCCGTGAGCTGGCTCTTCTTCGCACTCAGGAGCTCGCGCCTCTCGGCCGGCGTGAACTGCCTCGGCTTCCCGCGCTTCTGCCCGCCCTTGCCGCCGCCGCCGCGCTTGCCCCTGTTGTTTTTCCCCATGCCACCACCACCACCACCACCACCACCGCCCTCCTCCGCCGCCAGCGGCTCTGCCCCGTCGTCTGCGGGCGGGGGCGTGGGGTTGTCTTCGCCCGCTTTGCTTTTTTCCGCGGGGGGTTCGGTTTTGACGGTCACCTGGCCGGCGGCGCTGGCCAGGTCGGCCTTCGCGCTGATTTTTCCGCCGCTGCTGCCTCCGGGGTTCAGCCAGGCTTGCTCGTCTGGGTTCATCGAGTCCGTTGGTTTTTCGCCAGGCAATTCCGGTGGCGGCGTGGCGGCGCTGAGGACGACATGGTCCGGGAGCGCGCTCTTGAGGAGAATCGAGTGGATCGCCAGCCAGTCGACGAGCAGCGCGCGCCCGTCGAACCCGGAGCCGCCGCCCCGCTGCTGCGGCGCCGCCGCAGACTCGCAGACCCGCGGCGCCGGCAGCGGCCGCGTCAGGCATCGCAGCGCGGGCCCGGCTTCGAACCGCGAGAGCTCCGCCGGAAAAGGCCCGTGCCCCTCGGAACCCGCCGCAGCTGCTGCTGGGGCTGGTGCTGCTGCTGCTGCTGCTGCTGCACCTTCGGCAGGGGGGGCCGTTGCGCCTGCGGCGGCGTCGTCGGTGGGTTCTTCGTCAAAAAACTCGAAGTCTGCCATCGCATGCCTCTCAGACGTCCGGGGGGGAGAGAGTGCCAGAGAGGGGAGTGCGCGCACAGCTTGTGTTTGTGCGCGTGTGTATGGTTTCGATCTTGGGGTGAAACCTACTGATGGTACTCAAATGTAACTTATTGTAAGGTAAGAAATGTAATCCGATAGTACAACACGGCAGCAACAACAGTCACCAGTGTAGTCTTAGTACTATCAGTACAATCGAGCTACGATTGCACGGATAGTGCTTTCAGTACTGTTGAAGACAATATCTGTTGCATTCAACGGTACTGAAAGCACTATCCATGCAATCGTAGCTCGATTGTACTGATACTAAGACTACACTGGTACTAGCAGCACAATTGCACTGTTGTGCTGCTGTGATGCAATCGTAGCTCGATTGTACTGATAGTACTAAGGCTGCACTGGTACTAGCAGCACAATTGCACTGTTGTGCTGCTGTGAAGACATTGTCTGTTGCGCAGCTAAACCCGCGTCGGCCGGCCGACCCTCGGCGCCGGCAGCGGCCGCGTCAAGCATCGCAGCGCGGGCCCGGCTTCGAACCGCGAGAGCTCCGCCGGAAAAGGCCCGTGCCCCTCGGCACCCGCCGCATGCCTTTCAGACGTCTGGAGCTGCACGCACAGTGTGTAATTCTTTGTGCGCGTGTGTGTGGTTTCGGTCTTGGGATGAAACCTACTGACGGTACTAAAAAATATAAGGGAAATAATGCAAGGACAGTACTAAAACTACACTGAGACTATTATACAGTAGAGCGTTGACGGTGTTTCTGTGCAGCGCTAAAACGGCGTTGGCTCGCTGTCATATTCACAAAAAAAGGCTGCAGCAGGGCACCAGCGCTGCACCGATGCGAACTGCACCCTCAGTTTGCATGAGCTTCTGAGGCTCGGCTCCATCGTAGGAGCGCCCGGTTCGTCGAAAAGCCCGCGGTCGGCGGGGCGCATGCCAGAACTTACGCGAAACGGAAAAGGCCGGCGAAAGAAAAGAGAACTTACACGAAGCAGCGGGCGCCGTTGAAGTAGTCTACAAGGAGAAAGAAAACCTGCAACACGTACTCAAGCGCCCGACCTCTCGCGTTCGTGGAAACACGCAAGAGAACGGCCCGATGAGGAACGACGATGTACACTACGACTGTCCGTAGCATTGGAGAAACGCAAAGCCGTTTCCCGTAAACCGGCGGATAGGGAAGCACTGGTTGTCGTGTGTGTGTTACTTTTTCGAGCCCTTGGTCCAGTTTGAGCCTGCTCCGTCTCGATTCAGATTCAACACTTGAAATCAGGACACAGGATTGCCCGACAATGTAGATGCATCTCCTTCCGGTGTTTTTTGCTCTACGCTTGCGCCGTTTTTTCCGAAACGGCTTCTTTTCTGTTGCAGTTGCAATATCAAGAAAGAAATCACAGCACGTGTGTACACAGAAGCTAGCTGGGAAGGGGGTGGGGGAGGTGTGACAACTTACAGTACATGCACGGCGTACCTCGCGTGGCGACACAGAGCACAAAGAGATAATAAACATACACCCGTCGAACACTTGCACCTTTGTTGAACATGCGGGGGGGGGAGCAAGACGCAAAAGTAACCTGCAGTGCTTGAATCCTCACCTTCTGTCCCTTTGGATGTCGCTCGCTCCGTACAGGCAGAAACGCCAAGAGGCATGGTTCGAACACCGACGACACCCGCGGGAAGCCTGTTGAGGTAGCACAGCGACTTACTTTTCGTCCAGGACAACTCATTCCCCCCGTACGTCAAAGAAGGCGTCTAGTTGACGATTCCCTGCAGTATTTGCAAAAGCACTTTCAACAGAATCAAAAGTGGGGAGAAAGAGGGAAGAAAGGAAAAGCGGACGAGGAACTTTATAAAGAAGAAGGAAAAACTTGAACTCTTCTATGGATCTTGATGATTGGATGTCTCGCGTTTTGTGCGCTTGGCCTGAGGATAAGTTAATTCCGCGATTCTCTGTTGGCAAAGCGGTTATCTGAGAATACAATTTGACTGCGCGTGGGATCATGATGACACGATATTTTCGTGAATATATTCGTCAATTCCTGCCCATCCAGCTTTCGTTTCGAAGGAGACACAGACATCTCTCACCCTCTGTAGATACCCCATTCCAGGAGACTTACCTCGACGCCAGTTGTGTCCCCAAGCAGCTTGCGCCACATTCCGGATATCCGTAGGACACCGGTTCAGGCTTGGGCTCTGCCCTGTTCACTCGCCGTTACTAGGAGCATCGCTGTGGCTTTCTTGCACTGAGTGATATGCTTAAGTTTAACGCGTCGGGTTGGTCACGTCTTTGCTTTCATCAACTCCAGATCTTGCTGTTGGATGTCGAGGACAAGCCAAGTCCTTTCTTTGTTGGACAAAGAGGTTCTCAGTCAGCACGGCAATTCAACTTCGCAGTTCATGGCCCGGGCATCCCTTTGCCGAGTCATGTCCGTCAATGACTAGCTACCTACCAGCTCGTCCGAGCTATGCATGTCAGCGGATCCACTTCGGGGTTGCCACGCCGTACGTCGGGCTGTAAGCGACTCTGACGGGGGCGCGGAAGGAAGGGCCGACCTGGATAGGTCCTGTGCCGCCTGATGGTTGCAGGGTGTGCACAGGCCGCGACGACGGCATCGAAGGCGGGTGCGAGGGGGTCACGCCGCAGCGCCCGTTCCTCGAGCAGCGAGGCGACACGGAGAACCGCGGCGGCGGCGAGCACTGCGACTCGTCTTCGCCGTTGGTCAGCTCCTGGGCCACCTTGTGCAGGAGGGACGCCATCTCGTCCAGCTTCCGCTTCGAAGGCGACACAGACCGCCCGCGGGTGGGAGTCACGTTGCGTGACACTTGCTCTTCCAGCTCGCCGGCCCGCATCCGCGCCATCAGCAACTCGCTGCGGAGATGCTTGAAATGCGGCGCGTGTTCGGGGTCTGTCTTCACGAACACATACGCCCGCCACAGGATCCAGCACTTGACGACCAGGCGGCCGACGTGCAACGCGCCGAGGATCCTCGGGACCTCGTTGAGCAGCTTCCGTTTGAATATCAGGTTCTTCCGCGTGAGGGACATCACCGTGGCGCCGGTTTCCTGCCCGATGTCTTGGGGTCTCTCCCTCCCCGGGAGCTCTGCCGGCGGCTCGAAGTAGCAGTCGTACGCGTTCGAAAACCACGGCGACGCACCGCCCGCGGCGGCGGGCCCCCGCTGCGCCCCGTGCGCCGGCGGCGGCTGCCAGCGGCCGGCGTAGTGCGCCAGCCGCCGGAAGCAGCGGCCGAGGAGGTCCTTCACGGTGAGGCGGCCTAAGGCGATCGAAGCTTGCTCGGCGAGAACCCTCCGGCCGGAGCCGCGGGGCCCGCAGGGCTCCTTGAAGCGGACCAACGCAGCAGCCCTCGCGTCGTCCCTGTCGGCGGACAACACCGAGTCGGTCCACAGCAGCCCGTCGGTGACCCGCCGCCACCCGTTGCGGAGGGTCGTGAGGACCCACTTCTTGAAGATCCGCTCCCGCAGCGCCTCGGTAGTGTGCCGGAGGGCCAGCAGCGACAGCTCGACGCCGCCGCCGGCGCCGCGCCGCCGCGCGGTCTGGCAGCCTTTTTCGCGCTTCCGCGCGGGTGCCGCGTCCTTGAGCGTCTCGAGCGCGCTGATCCTCCGCCGCAGCGCGGCCACCTGCTTCTGCTGCCGCCCGACCTCGCCGTCCCCTTCACCCGACGCCGACGCCGACGACGACACTTGCGAGCCACCGGCGGAAGGCGCCAACCGGCGCAGGTCCTCCTTCAGCTTCGAGATCACGACGCTCGCACGTCCGAGGTCGTTTGAGTACTTGGCACGCAGGTCGGCGAGTTCTTTGTGGAGCTTCCCGGGGGCGATGCCGGACGGCGGGTGCTGCCGCGGGTGAAGCGTGGCGGCGGACGGAGCGTGCGACGAGAACGATTGATTCGTGGTCAACGGATTCGCGGTTCCGGGCGGAGCCGACGAGTAGAGAGACAGCGGAGTCGTCTGCGGCAGCGTGTGGCCCAAGGGCGAGTGCGGCGCTGGCTGCGGGCTGCGGTGGGAGAACGACGGAGTGGCCGTCGGCTCTTGGAACAAGGAAGACGCGGCGCCGTCGTACCCCCTGGACGACGCTCGCTTCGAGCTCCCCGCCGCCCGCTCCCTCTGCAGCTCCTGCTTCACGGCGGCCAACCGCGCCTTCAGCCCCGCGTTCTCCTCCCGCAACCTCGCGAGCTGCCGGTCCCCCGTCTCCGCGGGCCTCTGCGCGCTCTTGTGCCGCGCGCTTTTCCCGTCGAACGGCACGCCGGCGAGGCTGCTCGCCCTGCTCATTCGCGACGCTTTCTCGTCGAACTTCGACGCCTCCGAGAACGAGTCACCTCCCGCGCTGGACTCGGGGCACCCGGCCCCGGAACCAGTGCGGTGGCGCCGGTGTTCGGGGGAGTGCGGGGGGGGGGCCGGAAGGGGGGGTGAGTCTTCCTGCAGCTGGAAGACGAGCCGGAGGAGGTCCGCGTTCTCGGCGCGCAGCTCCGCTTCGGCGGCGGCGAAGCCGTCGCGCGCCCGCGACGCGTCCGCCCGAGCTTCGAGGAAGTCGGCGGTGTCTCTCTCGCGCGCTGCGGATTCGCCGGCGAGCCTCTCCCGCTTCCACTCTTGCAGCAGCTGCACGTCGCGCTGCCGCTTCGCCGCGAGGGACTCAGCTGCGAGCTTGCGCTCCTGCAGGACCCGCTTTTCGTCCTCCGCGCGCTTTAACCGGTCGCCGAGGAGGCCCAACGCGCGTACGCCGTCGTCGTCCGCATCCAGCAACACCGCCTCCTGCAGCTCGTCCACCTTCAGCGCCTCCTCTGCGAGCTCCTTCTCGAGGCAGTCGACCCTCCCGGCGGCCTCTTCAAGCATCCCGTCGAAGTCGGCGCGTTCCGCTTCGAGGCGGCGCTCCGCCGCTTTCCCGTTGTCCCTCGCCTCGGCCGCGTCGCGCCGCAGCTCAGCCAGCACGCCCTTCAGCGCGAAAACCGAGTCCTCCGCCGCGCGCAGGCTGCCCCGGAGGGCCTCCTCCTTCGCGGCGGCGCGCTCGACTTTTTCCTTCAGCAGCCCGCCGACGACCTGCAGCCGCCGGTGCTTCGGGTCGCCGCACTCCGCGGGGGGGGGGTGTTGGGGCTTCTGCCCGGATTGCGGCGGGGAGTACTCCGATCGCGATTCGTCCGACACGACGCTTGCGGGCCGCCAGGCTTTGACGACGTCTCCGTCGTTGGCTCGCTTCCCCGGGCCGGTCGACCCCTCCCGCGGGAGGGACAGCGAGTGGCGAGGGTCCTCGGACATCTTCCAGTTGGCCTGCAGGGCGGACCGGAGACGGAGCACTTCTTCCCTCGCGCTGGCGTGCGCGCGGATTTCGAGGTCGAGCTGGCTTTTGAGGGTCTGCAGGGCGTCCGAGGGGGTGTCTCTGCTTGCGGAGTGCGACGACGCCACTTGACACTCGTCGGCGACGTTTTCGGCTTTGCTCTCGCGCCGAGACGAAGGCCGGAGGCCGTCCGCGTCGTCGCCCTTGAAGGAGATGGTCTTGCAGCTCGGGTTGCGGGAGTGCCCACCCGGGAACGTGAGGTCCTCGAGCTTCTGCCGCAGGGCCGCGGCGCGGGTCTGCTCGTCGAGCAGCTCCGCCTGCAGCTCGCCCGCCAGCGCGGCGGCGGCCGCGGCCTTCTGCTTCTCGCCGTCCGCCAGGTCCCGGTACGCGGCCTCCCGCTCGGTGCCGGTGCGGTCAAGCATGTCGCGGGAAAACGCGACTTCGGCGCGCAGCTCGCTGTTTTTTTTGTGTTAGCACTGGGGGGGGAGAGGACTTTTCCTATTGCGCGGACTTTTTCCCCGCCAATTTGGCTCGGGGGTGGGTTCGCGGTGCACTAGTCATGCCATTCACTGGTCACTTACTGCTGATCTTACTTGTCATAACTATTACTAGTCATATGTCGGCCACGTTTTCGGCTTTGCTCTCGCGCCGCGACGAAGGCCGTCCGTGCCGTCGCCCTTGAAGGAGATGGTCTTGCAGCTTCGGGTTGCGGGAGTGCCCACCCTCGAGCTTCTGCCGCAGGGCCGCTGCGCTAGGCAGCTCTCCCGCTCGGTGCTCAGTGCGGTCAAGCATTTCGCGGGAAAACGCGACTTCGGCGCGCAGCTCACTGTTTTTTTGTATTAACCACCTAAGGACAGAGGGGGGGGTGGTTGTTAATGGTGCTATTTTCGTGGAGTCAAGGAAGGCAAGAAAATTCTTTTTGGCGGTGGTATCCGTCGGTTCGATAGCTTGCACTATCACCGCTCTTTTACAATCGTACTCTTCTCTACCCACTTATGCAGTCTATCGTCACAAATTGTTGCGGCATATCAAGTTCAAACTGTACTCTTTCACGCTTTTACTCACTTTGGCTAGCTAAACTGCCCGATGAAGGACGCAATTCAAAGATTTGTGTCAGATCTTACAATTAAGCACTTTCGACCATTCGTTGGCCTCTCACCAGGGAACTTGACACCCACGAACTTTCTTGAATTAACCACCACTACAGTGGTAGTTCGTCCGGAAGTGGTTAACAATGCATTGTTGGTACTAAAATCAGTACTACGCGAAACTTACCAGGCAGGTGAGTCCCGCTCTGTGCGTGCCGGTTGATCGTTTTCCACTTATTTACCCTGTGTCATTTTCAGGCAAGGAATCCTGATCAACCACCAAAACACGCTGCCTACGTCTTTTTAGCCTGCACATACATTGTTCGTACTAAAAAAGAGAAAAACGCAAAATGCCCGCGCGCAAATAATAAAATCCTCACTCCAATGCTTGTGTCTGTCATTCTCGTCCACTGCTCCTGCTCTGCTTGCCGCTGCTGACCACATGAAGTGGAAGCAAACTACTTTGTTTCTCTGGACGGATTGGAGCGGCAAACCTGTCGTTCGGATTATTATTAGTCTTCAAAGAAATGCGTAGTTTTGTTTTATTCTTTTACTTGTTAGTTGTCGACAACTTGTTTTGTGTTGAGGTGTCATTCAGATGTAAATCTAAAGCCGCCCACGTCAAATTTTGTTAATCTTTGAGTTCTTTTAAGTACATGAACCACATGGATTAGCACGCACTTGTTAAGCAGCGGCTGCCAAAACTTGCCGTGACACCTATCAAGGTTCGTTTCCTACCAGAAAAGAGCGCCATACTTGTTCTTTTCTTCCAGGTCCGCGCCGCGCTCCAACGCATCGACAGCCTCGTCGAGGAGGTCCTTCCCCTTCAGTGCGTCGACGTCCCTCGCGAGCTTCTCGTTGACCTTCTGCAGCCGGTTGCGCTCTTCGACCGCCTTCTCGCACGCCGCCCGCCACTCGTTGGACGCCGCCTGCAGCTGCTCGGTGGCCTTCGCGAGGGCAGGCCCGCCCGTGAGGTTCTTCCACGCGGATTCGAGGGCCCGCAGGATCGCGCGGTGGATCTCCGCGGTGGTGACGTGTTCGTCCCGGTCCTCCCGTTTTTGCCGGTACGCGGACATCGCGTAGTCGAGGTCCGCTTCGAATCCCATAGGGGGGCCGGCGGCGGCTGAAGACGACGACGACCCGTGGCTGCCGCCGCCTGACCCAGAGTCGAGCGTGCGCACCTCCGCCGCGAGCTCGTGGATCTTCTCCCCGAGGCTGCGCCGCTCTCGTGCGCCGGCCGCCCGGTCGAGCTTCTCCTTCAGCTCCGCGTTCTCCCCCTTCAAAGCGACCACGACGCCGTCCCACCCGGCCCGCTCGCGCCGCAGCGCCGCCTCGCCGGCGGCCTGGGCCTGCGCGAGCGCCGCCCGCAGCTCGCCGGCCTCTTTTTCGGCGGCAATCGCCCGGTCCCTGAGCTCAGCGCACCTTACTTCCGCCTCCGGCGCCCACCCAAGCTCCGGCCTGTCCGTTGATGCGTCGGCGAGGCTCGGTTCGGACGCGGTGATGCTCGACATCCTCGCTTCGAGCAGCGCGTGGTTCGCGTGCTCTGCGCGCAGGCCTTCGCACTCGGCTTCGAGGGCGGCGACGCGGCTGGTGAGGTCGGCGGTGCCTGCGGGGTGGCTGGCCTCCCACCGGCGCAGCTCGGTTTGCAGGCGCGCGGCCTCGTCTCGCAGGGCCGGTAGGCAGCCGGCTTCTTCGCGTGCCGACCGTAACGCGTCGCGTAGGATTGCGTTTTCGCGGGCGTACTTGCGGAGTTGCACCGCGGGGGGGTCGGTCTGCAGGACGGCGTTTTCCGGGTCGGACAGCGCCTGCAGCACGTCCGCCGTCGGGTCCGAAACGGCCTCGTCGAGGGATCGCTGGTGAGAGTCGCCCATCTCGTCGAGGAGCGCTTTGAGCTCGACGATTTCGCTCGACGCTTTTTCGTTGACCCGCTGGAGCGTGTCGTTTCTCTCGGTGACCGCTCGGATTTCCGCTAGATACGCGTCTTCGTCCGCGGAGCGGCGCTCCCTCGCTTCGGCCTCCCTCGCCTTCCACGCCGCCAGCTCCGTCTCCGCCGCCTGCACCCTCCCCTCCGCCTCCTCCAGCCGCCGCTCCGCCTCGCCGGCGCGCGCGGCGGCGGCGGATCCAGCAGCTTCGGAAGCAGCGAGTGACGCTTCGGCGGAGAGCAGCCGGGACTTCGCCGCGGCCTCCCGCTCTTCGGTGGCCGTGCGTTGGGACAGCGACTCCGTTTTTTGGTGCTCCGCGATGGTGGCCCGAGCGTTCGCTTCCTCGAGGCGGTTGTTGAGGACGCCGACTTCGGAGCTCGCGCAGTCGAGGGCGAGCGAGATTTCCGTCAGCCGCGACGTGAGAGACTCGTTTTCGGAGCCCGCGGCCCGCACGGCCTCCGAGAGGTTCTCGATCGTGGTCTTGAGGGTGAACACCATGCGGTCCGTGTCGGTGAGGATTTCGCGGAGCATCTGCCGTTCGGCGCGGAGAGCGACGAGCTCGTTGCTCGACGTCTCCGCTTCGTCGCCCGCTTTGTCGACCCACTCCGCAATTTCACCCTGCGCCGCGTCCAGCGCATGCGTCGCCTCGACGAGCTGTTCCTCCAGCTGCTCCTTCTGCGTCTCCAAATCCTCGTTGTCCACCGCCAGCCGCGCCACACTCTCCGACAACTCCGCCACCACCCCGTCCAAATCCCCAAGGATCCGGCCCACTGCGCCCCTCCCTTCCCCATACCCAACTCCTTCCAGCAACCCGCGCACTTCGTCCACACGCGCATCCGCACTTCGCAGTTCCCCCCCGAGGTCTACCCCTCGCATATCCGGGTCGCCGGATAGAGCCTCCACGGAGGATTCGAGGTGTTTTAGAGTAGAGTCGGCCTGCCGGAGGATTGTCAGCAGGCCGTCGCGCTCAAGCTTCACCCGGTCGAGGTCCCTTCGAAGGAGGGAGGCGTCGCCGGGCTCCGCCTGCGCCGCGGCCAGCTGGGCTGCGAGGCCGCTGTTCTCGGCGGCCGCCGCGGCTAGCGCCGCTTCCGCTGCGGCCGCCCGTGCTTCGGCGGCGTGCAGGAGGGCGCGGGGGTCCGACGGGTCGGCGGCGGCGCGGGCTAGGCGGGCCTCCGCCGCGTCGGCGGCGGCCGTCGCAGCGTCGACGGCCCGCTCGAGCGAGGCGACTTCGGACTCGGCGGCGGTGAGCCGCGCGGTCAGGTCGGAGGCTTCGCGGCGGGCGGCCGCCAGCGCGCCTTCGGCGTCCTGCAGGTCAGCCCGGGCGCGCGCGAGGTCGGCATGCAGGGCGGCGGTGTCGCCGGGGGCGGGAGCGCCGGCGATCGCTGTGTTTTTTTTTTTTTTTTTTTTTTTTTTTCCCGACGACAACTAGTGTCAGACTAGCCTACCCGAAGGCAGTTGATTTCTTTAGGCGAGGTTTCTCTACCGGCGGAAGTTGTTTGGGTTAGCGTTTTTTTTTTTTTTTTTTTTTTTTTTTTTCCTTCCGTTGATATCGTTAGTCATTCACTCTCCCTTTTCCCTACCGCTCCGATCCCTTCTCTTTCCACTTCTTCCTCTTCCGTTGCCCCCCACACAAGACGCAGTGCTTTTTTTTTTTTTTTGTTTTTGTGCAGGGCCTTATATATAAAAATTCCTCCTACGTAACTGTCCAAAAATTGCTCGGAGTTACTAAAAATCCCAGTTGCGGCACAACTGCACGTTTATGTATCCGACAGGGTGCACCTCTTTGAGGTTGTCACTAGTGTCCATCACAGAGACTGTCCTTCGGAAGCAAAAGAGCCATGCGAAGAAGGCGAGTGTTTGGGTACTTTAGCAGTGTGCCGGGATCATTCAAGAACACTTGGCAGTAATCTGCAACAGCAGGGCGGACAGCCGCGGTCTTCGCTTTCTTGGCAACACGTCATGAAACAATACACAAGCCAGAGATACCAGCGCCGCAGGCGCGGCAATTTTTTTCAAGCTATTGGGCCAGTCGCAGGTTCCAAAATTGAGGCTGTACGTTGCTTCAACGATGATCCAAAGGTGCAGTAACCGGTGCTGTGTACTGCTAGTGTGACTGCTGTACTGTAGCTTTACTACTGGGCCCTCAGCCAGGGCATTCTGTGCTTTTTTTTTTTTTTGTTGCTCGGACTTGGTCCGAGCACCAGACCCATATATAAGCCACTGGTTTTGTGTTGCCGACAGTCAACGTTTCCTTGTCATCCTTCCTATGGGTCGTGGTTCTGCTTTCAATCCGTTCTCTTTTCCTTTTGCGTTCGCTATTTTCGTGTTTCCGACGATCCCGTTTAGGCGTGCAGATTTCGGGTGCCTTTTCGACGTTTTGTGTTTGTAGGGTTCGGCTTCGTGTGTGGTGTGACAGTGGGGAAAGCTTTTAGTTTATCGGATTGTATGTTAACTCATGCTTCAGCCATGTTGCCCACTCTGCTGCCATACCGCTAGGCTCAGGATAGGATAACGTACTGTTTCGCATACACACTTCATGACTGCTGCTAAGTCGTCCAAAATTTGCCGGTACGTTTTTAAATATAGTTGACAGCGTACCCACACGAACACTTACCGAGTGAGGCTCACAAAAAAGTACTCGAGGGCTGCCTGAGAGGGAGAATCAAGACAACTACAAAGTAGGTCTTCTTAGTTGCACGCTTACGCCGCCACTGAACAGATTCTATATCTATCTGCGCATCGTACGAGCTACAGCACATGTACCTCTTGTGAAATTTCGCAACTGGTGATTATGCGACTACAAACTTGTAGTCGTTGGCAGCGTACTACATAAAGCCTACCAAAGCAGGTGAGTTCCCCTGGGTGCACAGTAGTAGTAGTTTGACTTGATACGCAACAATCTGTGACGATATACTGCACAAGCCGCCACAGACTACCTCTTTGCACGCGTCGTAGTAGTAGCGTGTGTCGTCTGCCGAAGCAGCCGGAGATAGCAGGCGCAGGGGGCAGGTCTTGCCTCACTTTTCTCTTCTTCATGGAGACCCGCCCCCAGCAATCCCGACTGTCCAATCACAGTCGCGAAAGGTTCGTGTCCATTTAGCAGGGCCCAGGGGTCGCGCACAAACGAAAAGAAAAAAGCGCCACACCATTTCTTTCGGCCTCCGCCGCCCGGAGCCTGGTCGTGAGCGCCGCCGCCGCGAGATCGGCTTCGGAGGCCACCCGGTCGCGCTGGTCGTGCGCGGAGGAGAGGTCGCGCAGCAGGGTTTCGATGCGCATCTCGGCGGTGGCCAGGCGGGCTGCCAAGTCAGCCCTGCCTTCGTCGGACTCGGCACCTGCGGCAAGCTGCCCTGTCGCCTTCGTCTTCTCCCGAGACGCGTCGGCTAGCTGCTGCGTCAGTGCCGAGATCCGGTCGTTCAGCCGCGCCGCCGCGGCAGCCTCGCGGGACGCCGCTTCGGCAAGCTCCGCCGCAAGCTCCGCGGCCTCCGCTTCCACCGCCACAAGCCGGTCCTCCCGCGCCTGCAGCTGCGCTTCCGCGCGCTTTCGATCGCTCTCCGCGCTCGCCACCGCCGCCTGCAGCCGGGCTACTTCCCGGTCAGACGCCTCCACGGCTCGTGACACGGCCGCCGTTTCGGATTCGGCGGGCGGCTTGGCTTGCTCCGTTGCGACGGCGGATAGCTTTTCGCGGAGGTCCCGAACTTCGACCGCTGTTTTCGCAGCCGTCGACGACATGTCCGAGAGCTGCGAGGCGAGGTGCTCGTTCTCCTCGGAAACCGCCGCCCGTTCGCCGGCTAGCTGCTCCACGGAAGACCCGAAGCTCGCGAGGGAGTCCTCGACCGCGGACAGAATGCCGGTCAGCGTGTCTCTCTCCGCCCTCAGCGCCGCCAGCTCTGCTTCCAACTGCGCGGTTGCCTCGGGCTGTGGCGAACTGGGGGAACCAATGTCATCGACCATGCCTTCGAGACCCCTCACGCTTCGATCGACGTCGATGAGCATGCCGACCAAGGCTTCGTCCCCTCCACGCGTGGCGGCGTTGTTGGATGCGGCTTTCAGTGCGTCTCTCTCGCGCTGCGCGTCGGCCAGCGCGTCTCGCAGCTCGCGGACTTCGAGCGACTCCGAGCGCTCGCCGCGAAGCCTCGCGCGGAGGTCGTCGATCACCGCCCGCAGCTCGGCTTTTTCGGCCTCCCTCCCCCTGGCCGCTTCCTCCATCATCGCGACCGCCTCCGACTTCTCGGCCAGGTCCCGCGACAGCTGCGCGGCCGAGGCCCCGCCCGACAACTGGCCCCGCAGCGCCGCGTTTTCCGCGGCTAGCGATTCGGAAGCTGCGGTCAACCGTGCGTATTCGGCTTCGAGCGCGGCTGGCTGCTGGCGTTCCCGGGCGGGATCCCGCAGGCCGGCGTTCTCCACGGAGGCTGCCGACAGGCGCTGGACTTCCGCCTCGAGCTCCGCGACTCGGGCGGGACGAGCAGCCGAAGAAGAGGTCGCGTCCTCCAGTCGCCGGCGCAACGTGTCGTTTTCCGCCGACAGCCGCTTGATCTCCGCCTCAAGCTCCGCGACCCTGCCAGCGCTGGCGGGACCCCCCGAAGGAGAGGCGGCTTCCTCCTCCAGCCGCCGGCGCAACGCGTCGTTCTCTGCCGCCAGGCGTTTGGTTCCCGCTTCGAGCTCAGCAACCCTGCCTGCTACCCCAGAGGTCGCTGCTGAAGAAGAGGTCAGGTCCTCGATCTGCCGGCGCAACGCGTCGTTTTCCGCGGAGAGCTTGTCCGTGCTGTCTGCCTTCGCGTCCAAGTCGGCGCTGAGGTGCGAGATCTCTGCTTCGAGGTTCGCCAGCTTTTCGGCCGACTGCACGGCGGCCGCGTGCGCCGTCTCAGCGGAGGAGGCCAGCCCCCGGACCTGCGTCTTCAGCGACGCATTCTCCTCGGTAAGCTGGCCAGCGGCATCGGTTTTCGCGCGCAACTCGTTCGCAAGCTGCGCAACCTCGCCTTCCAGCTCCGCTAACCGCACGCCGGCGGCCCCCGCGGCGGCGCCGCCAGCGTCGGCGGAGGCGGTCGAGAGGTCCTGCAGCTGCTTGCGCAGGGCGCTGTTTTCCGCGGTCAGCCGTTCTGCGGCAGCGGCGTGCCGCTGGAGGGCCCCGGCGCGCTCGGACGCCTCGTCCTCCATGGTGGAGACCGTCGTCGTGTTCTGCTCGAGGGCTTCCTTCAGGGACGAGAGGGCGTTCGATGTGTCTTGCAGCTCCGCGCGGAGCTGTTCGCGCTCGACGGTGAGCTGCTTTTTTTCGCGGAGAAGCGCGCGGGCGACCTCGGCGCGGGCCGTCAGCTCCTGCTGCATGTCGAAGAGGTTGGCGTGCCGCTGGGAGGACGTGTCCGACGACGACCGGACGTCGCCTTTGCCGCTCTCGGCTTCTTCGAGCATCCGCATCGCCTCCTCGACCGCCTTCGTGACGTGCTCCAAGCTGCCGTCGGTGTCGAACAGGAGCTCGGCGAGATCGTTGGTGTTCGCGGAGAGCTGCTCCGTCCTCTGCGTGACCGACTCTAAGAGCCCCTCGGTGCACACCATCGCCTCGCGGACCATGGCGAGTTGATCCTGGAGGTACGTGACCCGGTGGTGCATCAGCGCAGGGAGGTAGTCGTTGGTGTACTTCCGGGCCTCTTCCGCGTGCTTCTCTTCGAGCCCCACCGCGTGCTTCAGCACGTGGTTGTGCCGCCGGAGCATGCTCGTGTGGTCGATCAAGTCCTGCAGCAGAACATTGACGAGCTTCCTGTCCACCACCTGCGCGCCTTCACTCTCGCCGACGGAGTTCGCCACCAGGACGTTCTCCTCCAGCAGCTCCCGGCACGTCCCGAGCAGTTTCAACGCGGTCCCCCAGCTCGGCGCCGCCGTCGCATCGTCTGGCGCCGGCATGCCCGTCTCGCATTTACGTCTGTCGGCGGGGTGCTTTCCTCTTTTTCTCCCTGTTCGTTCGGGGGGTATGTGAAAACATTCGGAAATAAGTGGTGCGCGGTCGGATTCGAGCCTCAAAAAGCTAAGGAGGTGGGAGTTAGTGACCGGCTGGATTGCCGCCGATCGTCCATTTACTGATCTTCTGAAATTCGGGTCGTTCAAGCTGGGTGAACATGGATGCGTGCTTGCTCTTTCGATGTACACAGTCTTCTTGGGTTCAAACGCTGCCGTTTTAATTTAAAGAACCCATTCTCGAACGGCGAGCGCGCGCCAACTCTTCCAGCCCACCAACAGGACAAAACAGTCCGTTCTGGTAGGTCGTAAGCCGGTCCATCCCTATCTCCTGGAACTGCATCGAATTGCCTGCCGCTGTTTATTGTAGCGAATCGAGGTCCACCACAGTCTATCAGGTCCATCCCTCTCCCCTAGAGCTGCATATAATTGCCTGGAGCTGCAGTCTTCTGTCTATCACAGTCTATCAGGAGGGGAATAGACCGGCTTACGAGTCGCAGATTCAAGCAGGGCGCCAGCGAGTTGCTTTCCTGATTAATATATAGGGTCCTCCTTCCCGAGACGGATTCTTGCGCGGTGGTCCTCACACAAGACACACCCTGCCTGCAACCCCCGCGCTGATGGTCCGCCTATGTTCTAGGGCTTCAAGACACAGCCACGTCGCAATGTTTAATCGGTGGGAAGGAAGAACGAAAAGAGAGCGGACGCACTTATTACTTGCTTAACGAGAGGTATGGACGACGGGGCCGCCGAGGCTAGGAGTCCCCGCTAGGCAGGCAATGTGGGTAGGCGCCGACTACTCGCCGAGACGTCTCGGCAGTAGTCGGTTCAGCTGCTGAAACAATCTGTTCGCTGTCTCAAGGACGAGGATGCTACTGTCCGGTGGCAGTGTCTTAGTTTCTCAACGAGCGCTAATCGCAGTCAGACACACCGTAGGTCCCCGAGAAGGCAAAGGCAGTACCTCGCAATTAATTCCTGACCAGGCATACGAGGAGTGTCACCGCACACGGTTCCTCGACAAGGCTAAGGCAGTCTCTCAGCGCTATGAATCCTTGACCAGGCAAACGAGAAAATCATGTCAATCTGTCGACGCTTGGCCTTGCCGTCATAGGCTGGCGCTGAGCCTGGAGGTGACCACAGGCGTGCCGACGTTGCCTTTGGAACCTTTTTTTTTTTGGCGTTCTTCGTTGCCACAAGCTGAATTGTCTCGACTCCGATCGTTCATCGACTAACCCAAACACGTGGGCATCCATCGCAAGACAGTTTTGTTTTTGCCCACAAACCCGAGGCGAGCCACTCTACAAGGTCGAGCTCTAAATCGCTCGTACTCTCCCACTGTGGCGTAGATGCCAAAAAAGTCGTCATCATGCAGGCCATACTTCTCGCATGCGCTCCTTATCGCTATCCGCGATGCAAACGCCGGCGGGATGTCGGTCAGGTAAACGAGGATGTCGGAGGATTGCAACCAGCAAACTGTCCAGGACAAAATTCAGCCCGCGGGTTGCCGATTGGAAGTCAGAGAGCTTCGGGAGGAAGGCGAAGGAGAGGTCCGACAGCTGCTTGGAGTACCCCACGGTGTCCTGTTGCACTTGGTTCGCCCTGGTGGCGGTCGGGAAGAGCGACACGCAGCAGTCGAGCGTCGCCTTCGTCTGCGCGAAGCGCTTGAGCCCTTCGGTGATGTGCCCTGCGCAGCCGGCAGCTGAGGATGGCCAGGGCCGCCTCTTCGGATTCCTGGGCACTGTCCACGACTTGTCGCATGCGCTCCGTATCGCTATCCGCGATGCAAACGCCCCCGCAACCCGTACGCACAGCGGCTACCGTCCAAGGAAATCAATCGCACAACGTCGGCGGGATGTCGGTCAGGTAAACGAGGATGTCAGAGGTACGTGCGGGAATTCCCAGGAGTTCTACCAGCAGGCTGTCCAGGACAAAAGGCAGCCCGCGGGTGGCCGATTGAAAGTCAGAGAGCTTCGGGAGGAGGGCGAAGGAGAGGTTCGACAGCTGCTTGGAGTACGCCACGGTGTCCTCTTGCACTTGGTTCGCCCTGGTGGCGGTCCGGAAGCGCGACACGCGGCGGTTGGACATTTGCAGGCAGCAGTCGAGCGTCGCCTTCGTCTGCGCGAAGCGCTTGAGCCCTTCGGTGATTTCGTCGTGCAGGCTCTGCGCAGCTGGCAGCTGAGCCTCCGCCGCCGCGAGGATGGCCAGGGCCGTCTCCTCGGATTCCGCGCCGCTCTCGACGACTTCCCGCATGCGCTCCGCCCACTCGGTGCGCCCCAAGTTCATCTTCGCCATGGCCGGCTCGAACGCGTCCTCCCACAGCTGCCGCGCCCGCGTTTTTTTGGCCCCTTCGGCGCGGGCCATCCCGCCTCCAGACACAGCTGGGCGCCCGTGCGCGACGACGGAGGGACTCTTGCCCGGCAGCGCCCGGCGGCCTGCCGCGTCGTCGGCGGAAAGGCGGCGCTCCTCGGGGTTCACGTGCGCGGTGCGGGGAGACCGGCCGTTCGGGGCTCTGCCGGTGAACTCGACCGCCACAGAGTCGCCGCAGCGGGTGACTGTGGACCCGGCCTCGCCCCGCGGCGGGGGCCGCGTGCTGCAGGGGCCGGCGGCGTCCGGCCCAATGGAGACGGAGCTGCTGCAATCGCCGAGCGGCGCGCGGGTCTTCTTCGGCGGCGCACCAGCGCCGGCGGAGACGGACGCGCCGCTATCGCCGAGCTGGGATCGCTTCGGCGGTGACGATGCCGTGTCTGGTGTTGCAGCACCGTCGTCGTCTTTGCCGACGGAAACAGATGCGGATGCGCTGCAGTCGCCGAGCTGGGATCGCTTCGGCGGTGACGATGCCGTGTCTGGTGTTGCAGCACCGTCGTCGTCTTTGCCGACGGAAACAGATGCGGATGCGCTGCAGTCGCCGAGCTGTGCTCGCCGCTGCGGAGGTGATTGAGTGTCTGGTGTTCCAGCACTGAGTCCGTCTTTCTCGACGGAGACAGACGCGCTGCTGTCGCCAAGCTGGGGTCGCCTTCGAAGTGGTGATTCGGTGTCGGGCGTTCCAACACCGTGCCCGTCTTTTGCAACGGAGACAGATGCAGAGCAGTCGCCGAGCTGGGTCCGCTTCGTCTGCGGCGGCGGTTTGGCGCCGTCCAGCGGCGTCGCGGCTGCGTCTTTTCCAACGGAGACCGACGCGCTGGAGTCACCGAGTTGCGCTCGCCGGCTCTGCGGCGGCACAGGGGCCGTCCCGGCCCCTGTGGAGACGGCAGCTCCCGTGCAAGGCGCGCCGCCGAACTGCACCCGCTTCGCGGGTGCCCCGCCGGCTCCCCGCGCGCCGACGGGCGACTGCCCCTCGGCCACCGCCAGAACCTCGGTGGAGGTTTCCCGCAGCAAGCACGAGCGGGCGGGCGCCTCCGCCGGTGGGCCCGAACCCACCGCCAGAACCTCGGTGGAGGTATCCCGCAGACACGACAAGGCGGGCGGGCCCGAACCCACCGCCAGAACCTCGGTGGAGGTATCCCGCAGACACGACAAGGCGGGCGGGCCCGAACCCACCGCCAGAACCTCGGTGGAGGTTTCCCGCAAACACGACAAGGCGGGCGCCTCCGCCGGTGGGCCCAAACCCACCGCCAGAACCTCGGTGGAGGTATCCCGCAGACACGACAAGGCGGGCGGGCCCGAACCCACCGCCAGAACCTCGGTGGAGGTTTCCCGCAAACACGACAAGGCGGGCGCCTCCGCCGGTGGGCCCGAACCCACCGCCAGAGCCTCGGTGGAGGTTTCCCGCAGCAAACACGGCGGGGCGAGCGCGGCCTCGCCTCGCCCAAGTTCCGCCGGCGCCGCCGAAACCCCCCGCCCTGGGGGCGCGAACCGGCTGCGCAGCATTTCGACCGTGTTGCGGAGGACTTCGACGGTGTCCCTGTGGACCGTGAGGAGGCGGGCCGACGCCGGCAGCATCGCGACCGTGCCGTACCGGCCCTTCTTCCGGGGGAGGTACGACGCCACAGCGGTCACCTCCCGGTAGAAGTCGTCGTCCGGGGCGTGGAAATCGGCGCGGATCCAGGTCTCGCGGATGTCTTTGCAGAGCAGCGAGACCTCGGACTCCCGCTTCGAACGGCGGTTCAGCGCGTCGTGGAATAGCGGCCGGTAGGCGACTAGGGCCTCAGAGGCCGTCAGGGTGTGGCTCCAGCTCGGGTGGTCCTTGCGGGGTTCGCCAAGTTCTCCGCACAATCTCTTGTACGCGGCCTTCACTTCGACCAGCCCGCGCCGTTTCTCGTACTCGGCGAGGGCCGTGGTCTGCTTCAGCTTCTGGTACGCAAGCTCGATCTGCTCGAGCACCCACTCCTCGTCTTCGTCGAGTTCGTCTCCGCTGCCAGACTCGTCGCTCTCGAACTCACTCGGCGCGTCGCAGCCCGCGTCCACAGCCTCCGTCTGGCAGCCGATTTCCTCCCCGAACAGCATCGGTAGGCATCCGCTCTCCATCTTTTTCTTCGATTTTGATGATCAAAATCCGGGGCAACCCTTTTTTTCTTTTTTTTTTTTACCCGCTCTCTTTCCTCTGGCCTTCCCCTGCGTGTTTCCCTTTGATCGACCAAGTGGTTCCTTCGACAAATAGTACCAAACGGCGTGCCACTTTTATTATCTGGTCTGTTTCCCCCTGTAAAAATCAATACGGTCGGAGGGGGAGAGGGGTTGTTCCAGGATGCAGAAAGCTTTCTGAGGAAACTCTGGGCTCCATGAGCTTTATGGCTCCAAAAGGAGGAACCTGGGGCTCTTTGCCTTGTACGCGGCCTTCACTTCTTCGGCCAGTCCGCGCCTTTTCTCGTACTCGGCGAGGGCCGCGGTCTGCTTCAGCTTCTGGTACGCAAGCTCGATCTGCATCGAGCACCCACTCTTCGTTTTGGGACGAAGATCGGTGTATGAAGCGTTGCGGCGAGGTTCTGAGATGACCTTGACCCGCGTGCAGGTCAGGCACCGGCTCAGTCATCTTGGCGTAAGATTCTCTAAATACTGACACTTTAAACGGACCCTTGACCCACCCACACGGTATGTGCAACACGATGATTTGCCCTCGGGCTACTGTTGCATGGAGTGTTTGCCGACTTCTCTTACCTACACGTTCTGTCAGCCAGAGGCCTTTAGCCTCGGAGACTTGTTCCGGTTAACGAGACGGCCCGATGCACGAGAATGAGACCTCGTAATCAGAACCCGCGTGTGCAGCCACTCGAGATTGTATCGTCAACTCAAGGAAAAGAAAAGGCATCGTCCTTCGTTGTCTTGCTCTGTGTTCTTCTGACGAAAGCAGAAAGGACTCCTTCCGAAAAAAGAAGACAAGAACATAGAAACATTTTCCGGAGTTGTGGGCTTGCACTGAGAAGTAATGAACGATCAGCATCGACTGTTCACTGATGGTGATAGATGCTGCGGCAACGCTTCTCCTTTTGTGCGCGCGCGAAGGTGTTTAGCCCTCTCTCGGGCAGAATTCCTGTAACACTTTTTGTCTGCTTCGGTTTAACTTTTCACGTGCAACCGTTGTTCCGGCAATGTCCCCTAGTACCAACGCACCACTTCAAAAAAGAAAAAAGAAAAACTGCTCGTGATAAACCCTGCAACACCTGAGAACCAGCGGGTGAGACCTCACAGAGGAGCGAAGAGTGGTGGCATGCCGTATCGGACCCCTGACAAATTGCCGGCTTGTCGAACAAGTTGTCAGTTGGGGGCGGGTGCAAATAACAACACTTAACAGACGCAGACAACTGGGCTCAATCGACGTAACCTTGTGATCTGTGGATGGTGTATCGCCAGGTATAGGCCGTAGACATAACCTACCGACAGAGAGAGGCCGTAGACATGACCTTGTGTGGCCCGTGGATGGTGTACCATCACATAGGCCGGATTATCTGGCTGTTATTCAACTATTATGTAGGTCAGTAACAAAAGACTCCCATCGTGACAAACGACACGCAACGCCATGCCGCTAGACGGCCCCTGCTCAGTTGCTCACTGCTTCAGAAAGACTTTAACACGCAGATACGCACGTCCAGCCGAGTGTGTAAAAGGCTGAATGGGTTAACGACAACATGCGTCTACTGTGATGCAGGTTACACGAGCCCTCAAACAGCACCATGTCCTCCAGACGTGGTTGGAACGGGTGCTGAAGAGAGGTGAAGAAAGAAAAAAGAAAACAAAAAATAGTACACCGCGACGTAGCCAGCCAAAAGAACGAGAGCATGATTGGGTCATGGCCTTTTCAGAGAGAGAGAGAGAGAGAGAGAGAGAGAGAGAGAGAGAGAGAGAGAGAGAACACATAAAACAAGTCAAAGGGTGTGGGCCCTCCCGTCCATCTCCACCACGCGCGCGTCCATGTCACCGCCATTCCAACCCTACCATTCGGAGTCCCGAGAGCAGTAAGGCGGTTGTCACGCCTTAGCAGTCCCAGGGCCTCTCCCCTCCCACCTATATGTGTTCTCGCTGTCATCGCTACCGCGCTGACATTTCCGAGAGAGAGAGAGAGAGAGAGCAACACACGTCAAAGCGAGCTTGGGGACCCGGCTAGATTAGAGGGGACAGGGGCGCGGGTAGCCACGCCTTGGTAGTCCCAGGCCTCTCCCCACCCACCAGCTTATGTGCTCGGAGGTCGCCGCTACCGCGCTGACCTTTGAGAGAAAAGAGAGAAAAAATGAAAAAGAAACACATCAGTCAGTGTGTGTCTGTGTAATGGAGAGCTACGTCGCGGCGTCATGTGGTGCGTCAGGCCCCTCCGAAAGTCAGTGCCTGCCAGGTGCTGCACTGTGTGCTCCTGCCGAGACTGTGATGGCCTGTGTTAGCTTGTGTTAGACTGGAGACTGAGATAGCCTGTGTCAGCTGAGGTTAGCATGCAGAATAACTGTAGCGATGGCCTGCATTAGCCTGTGTTAGCTTGTGTTAGCTTGCTAGCTTGTGCTAGCTTGTGTTAGACTGGAGGTACTGTGATAGCTTGTGTCAGTTGAGGTTGGCATGCAGAATAACTGTAGCAATGGCCCGCATTAGCCTGTGGTAGCTTGTGAATGCAGAATATGTGTAGCGATGGCCTGCATCAGCCTGCGTTAGCTTGTGTTAGACTGGATAGACTGTGACGGACAGCAGGCAAGGCAATGCAATTGCAGGGAACACGGGACCGGCTCAGAATCTGGTAGGTCCCCGTGGAGAGTGAAAGTTCGCTTGAGAATCCGGACTTCTGATCTGAGAACTCTTTATCACACTTTCTGAGTGAGTATTGTGTGTGTGCGTGTGTGTGTGAGAAAGTTGCTATACAGCCGTTGGCAAATGACCCCCTTGTGTGAACCTGACGCACCGAGGGAGAAGGAGGAAGAGGAAAGGGAACCGGGCAGCGGAGTGGCGTGGGGTGGGGGTGGGACAAAATGATCCCACTCGTCCCAGACGAAGAAGCTTCTTCTTCTTTCCTGCGACCGTCGCTCTAAGTCTAGCAAGGTCAGGCAAGCGAAAAATGGTGAGGTGTCAGGCAGGAAATGGAATCCTGCGCTGAGCGAGAACGGGGGGGGGGGGGGGGGGGTATCCCGGGGGGAATGGAGAATCTTAAACTTGGTATTTGGGCACAATCTTGCCTCTCATGTATGCTTGATGCTAGCATCAAATCTTCTTCGAGGGACTGCAGAGATTTTGATGTCCGCCCAAACTTTACTGTTTCCCGTACTTTAACTGCAGTCTCGCCCCGCGCCGGTCTTAAGCCGAGGGCACGTTCTTTTCTCAGAGTGGATTATGTGTGATGAGTTTGAGATGCCTGGTTGAGGGGTGCGGGATGTCATGTTTTCCATGACCCCTCTCTCCGGGCACTGAGTACGACATGCAATGCGCTTGTTTTGCGCGCGTGGGAAGAGTGTGTACTTAGTGTTTCCAAACGCTCATTCAGCAGCGACAATCCTGCTTAAAGGAGCCGAGCTTCCCGTGGATCGGCGGTGCGAAGGACCTGTTTTGTATCTTTACATGGCAGGTTCCAACGCTGCCAGCTTTCTTCTTTGTACTGACAAGTCCAGCGTGGTACGTTGCTCCGAAAAATGAATTGACTCCCTGTCTCGGTCGGCCTTAAGACCCGGTTGTTAAAAACACTTTTCACGTGCTATGTTGAACATCTGACATACGATCACATGTTTTCTAATTGTATGATCACGTGAACACAGCTATGTCGTGTCGCATGCCTGCTTTGGGCACGCTGGTTGTTCACAGTAACATCGGTGGTCGACCCGTATGCGTATGGTGTACACGTAAGCGCTTTCATCCCGATGAAGAGACTACTTGCAAGGCACCATTACCACCGTTCATAGAATACAGGTCTTGATACACACACAACGTGCAACTTCATGACAAGTGGGTCGTGTGTGTGTGTGTGTTCTTTGTAACGTTGACCGACAAACCTCCTCCTCGGTCTGTTTGGTGGGGAACTTTTTTTTTTTTTTTTTTTACAGTTTTTGAGTATTTTCTTCGTCGCAAAAGAGGCCTGGTCGGGCAGAACCCTGTGGGAAAGAATGAGAGAAGAGAGAGCAAAACACATCGGAACAAGTCAAGCGGTGTGGTAGTCACGCTTTTAGCAGGCGGTCTCCCCCTCACCCACCTGCGTGCGTTCGCATAAGTCACCAGCGACAAGCTGTAGTGCGGGAGGACCATCTTTTCGTGAGGAAGTAAGGTCCCTCTTTGGTGGAATATTATGTTCCGACCGTCGTTTCCACCACCGACTTTGAGTCGGGTAGCCGTCTTGCGCCCGTCCTTGTAGTTGCTTGCGCTGATGTCGGCGAGCTACGCGACACAAGTGTTTAGAGGAGGCCAGCCGACGGATGAGGGGGGAGAGACCTATTTGCTTATTCTCCAGTCTCGCGCAAGTTTGATGCTAGCCATCAAAGAAAAAATGAAAAGAGAGAGAGAGAGAGCGAGAGTGAGAGAGAAAGAAGGGAGGGTGTGCAGCCGGACTTGGGGCCCACTTAATGTTCTTCTTGTTTTCACCGTACTGGGTGTGGCTTGCGAACGCAGAGTCATCAAAGTTCGAGCGCCACGAGTGTTTTTCAGGTCGCAGTCTCCGAGGTGCGCAGAAACGCGGAGTTTAGCAACGAACGAAACGCGGCTAACTGCTTCCAGCAAACGAGGAACAACGTCTTTTTTTTTTTAGAATTTCTTGAGGTTCACACGTCCGGCGTTTTAGAGTCTCCGGTTGTTCATTGAGGCTGGGAGTCGGGTAGTGAAGGGGAGTGCAGACATATTGCGAGACTAGACGTCCCCTTCGCTTCACCAGAACTTCGCTTTGCCCGGAGCGCAAGCACTTGTTTGTGCGCGGCACGTGTGCAGCTCGTATTTGATAGGTATAACACGATACCCTGCCAACCGTAACAATAAGAGAGAGAGAGACGAGTTAGAGTGCAGGGACCATCTCTCCGAGGAGTATCCGGTCGCCCCACTACTATCCCGTACTACTACGGCGGGCGCAAGTCGTTGCGCCGTGGGCGCGGAGCGAGCCGTGGCCCAGTCAAAGATGATTGTTGCACCGATGGTGGCGCAATGACAAACGCGTTCGTTGCCATAAATACTCCTCTCGAGCTCGTAGAGTCCTCCTTCAACTGCCCGACCTTCTTCACGGTCTGTTTCTGGATTTTGGAGGCTGGTCGGGAATTTTGAACTCGCTTTTGACTGGAATGCAAAGAGACTGAGGCGATCCGCGGCGCTGTTGTCTTGCCTCTTCGCCCGTGGCTCTGGCGGCTTGCGGTCGTGGAGGTTGCGAGGTCGTTCTTATTCGGGAATGTCAGGCGGCGAGAGCGATGGCGGCGACAACACATACACGTGGGCGGGGCGAAGCCCTGGAGCTACTTCGGCGTGGCTACCCGCCCCTGTCCCTCCCAGGGAGCCACCCCGAATGTAACCTGGGCCACCTGGCGGTGGGGACGCACCCTTTTTGACTTGTTGTGCGTGTTCTCTGCCTTCTCTTTCTGACTCTGACTTTTATACGGCTGTTCTTCCTCCCGGAGCGAAAGTTCGCTGAAATCCATCAGAGTCTTCGGAGACGTTTCGTCGTATTTCGATCCTTCTGCCTCAGAAACCCGGCCCACCGGACGGATGTGACTAACCTTCTCGTTTTGATTGCATGTTTATTAGTGTTTTTTCAAGGCGGTTTTTTTTTTTTTTTTTTTTTTTGTGTTTTCTTTTCTTCGGGGCACGGTTTCGAGCATTCCTTTTCTCCCCCCTGCCGCAGAACACAGCAGCAAGAAGGGGTGAAAAGAATTCTAAGCTTCCGGTGACGAACCCATGTCACCTACGATCTCAGTGGGGGGGGTTGTTAACCACTTCAGGACGGAGGCAGGCTTAATGTGGGTAGGACTTCTGCCCGATTAAGGGACGCGTTTAAAAGATTCGTGCCAAATATTTCCAATAAAGCAAACGGCGACCATTTTTCTAGCGTTCATTGCGTTTGCAATCGACTTCGTAGATGTTCCGCATAAAGTCCTTGTATGAAACGAGCGTAAATAGGCGTCGTTCGTCCTTAACCCTTTACGGACGGGGGACACACATAATTGTCGAAAAAGCCAGAATCCGAGCTGGCGTTCGGACACTGGGCTCCAGAGTAAAAGACACGTCAAAAATGATAAATGTTTGCTGCTGCGAAGAGATGTGTTGCGAAACCTTCCCAAGGAGCACTGGGTTTCCCAATTTGGAGCCGTAAAACTCTCGAGCTTGACTCATAGGTTACCCAGAAGGCTTTCTGCGCGCTGGACAACTTCCCACCCTCTCCGTCCCTAAGGGGTTAAGTGGTTAACAACAGTCGTTATTGTTTCCGACGGCAACTTGCGTCAGACTATCTCACCCGGGAGTGGGGTGGTTTGCTTCTTTTGTCGGCAGGCACCCTGCCTTTCGGACGTCCCTTGGTCTCTGTTTTTCGTTTCTGTTGTTAGTTTTTCCTTTTCATTTTTTTTCCCCACAGCGCTTCGTATTTTCGGATGCACACAAGAGTGGTTGCGGGTACCAGCCGGAGCATTCTTTCATTTTCGACGGGAATACGGCGTGGCAGCCAGCTAGCCAGGTGACGATTCGACCGATTCACACTATCATAGAGTGAAAATACTCGACGTAGCTGCTTCGACTCCGAATGGAAGGGAGGAAATATAGAGGGGGTAAGGGGCAAATACAATACAAACACAATCTGATTTGTTCTTCGCTTACACCACCGTGTGTTGCTTTCTCACTCAGGACTTTGACCTGTTGCGTTAGTGTGATTTGTCGTGTAGGGGTAGACCTAACGTCCGTTCAACACGTGGTTCGGTAGGGATTCCTTCTGTTCTGTCGGGCAGCATCGTCGAGCATTTCCTTCCAAGCTGGCGCTTATGTAAAAGTTCGGTGAGTGGTTCGGGTGCGGCAACTGGGCTTTCCAGACACCCTTTCTCATTTGTGTCCGAGTTTCGCTTTCTGCATTCCGTTTTTCGAGTGTTCCTTGAAAATTCGAGTCCGCACCCTGCTGTTGCCTTCCATATCCGATACCCGAAAAAATGAAGCTCGGGCGGCCAGATTCCGCGCAGCGCACTCGTTGCTTCCGAGAGTCGGTTGCTTGGTTGACTACGAGTGGGCATCGTGAGAACTTCTTTGATGATGAAGCGGTTGCTTGAGAGGGGGAGGGGGCGTGGGGACATGATGCGTGCGGGGCTATTCTTTCATATTTCTTCACCCCCCCCCGCCGATGTACGACTTCTTTAATAAGGGTGCTTGTCCACGGCTCAGCTACAGACTGCTCCGCTGGCCCTCGCCGAGGTGGCTACCACTGGTGCTGTAGCTGTCCATCTGATCGGCGCTGTTGCTGCCGTTCAGAAGCCGCCCCGCCCCTTGATCCCTAGATCTACATCGCATTGCCCTGTAGCGGGGGCTTCCGAATGTTTCTGGGGTTCCCAGTTGTGGGTACCAGGGAAAGCCTGCTACACGGGAGCCAAGCTTCACGTGTTCGGCGGTACTGCAGAGCCACGGGCCTACGGGTCAAGTGGCTGCCGATTTCCCAAACTAAAGCATCAAGGCGTGGGGCACCTTGGGGCTTGGCGCTTGCGCTGAACACAAGCTCGTCGAGACGGTCAGCCACAGGGCAGAGCGGGGTTGTGGCACTATGCTGCCTCCGACAGCTGTGGTTGGCCGTCACGCTGCTGGACCAGGAGCGGCCATTTTATTTTTCGTTTTCTTTTTTCTTTCTTCTGGGGTTCCCTCTGGGGTCTGGTGCCAGTCGGGCTGGTTTCTGGTGGAGCAAAGGCAGGGCTTACGCTCCACGTGTGGAACGTGTGAATTTCCAATGGACGGCCCTCCAATCGCGAGCGATTTCCTGCGTCGAATGTCGAATGTAACACGGTCGAAGTCTGGAGATGCGTGCACATCTCAATCATTGCCCTCCTTCCCTGGCAGGGCTGGTGGGGGGGGTGGTTCATCAACCAAAGTGCTTGAGAAACGGCAATCTTTCTGGTATCGCCGGGGGGGGATGGATCGAGACTTCAACTCTATACCTACCCCTCCCCGTGTTGGTGTCGCCTACCTAAAGGCACCTTTTCCTAAAAGGCGACAGTTACACGGGAAGCCGTTGGTGAGGATGAGACATTCTCTATGCAAACACAGAGAACCCTCTTCCCGTGTTAGTGTCGCCTCGCGTTTTCAGGCAAAAAGGCGACACTGACAAGGGCTAAACGTAGGCGACACTAATCCCGTGTACGGACGGGAACTCCATCACTACACGCGTGGAAAGAGCCGTGGCTCCATGGTGCGCACAGTCGGGTTTGCTTGTGCGCACGTGTGCGTTCCAATTTTTATTGTATAAGCGCGATCAGCCGGCTGCCGGCCGATTAAATTTCGAGCCTTTTTTACCAGCAGACTCGCACAAAATCAGCCGACTTTCAACAGTGTAAGCTTTGGCTACGCCGCCCATGGAGCGGAATCAGCTTGATGCACCGGCAAGGTGCTGTCGTAAGACCCTTCTGATCGCCAGACCTTCCAAAAATCAGGCGGCTGATTATCAGCCGGTCAGTTTTTCAAAAACTTTTTTCCCGGCTGAAATCCAGCCGCTTCTTTTCCTTAGCGCGAACACTGTATAAGCACCTGCTTTGTAGGAAATGCTTGAGGAGACTGCCAGTTGCGGTAGGTCAAAGGAGGTAAATGTGCGGTAGCCCACACGAAACACAGGTGAATCTGGGTTTAGTGGCGGGCGGAAGCGTTCAACGAAAAATGCCGAAGCAGCTCGATAGGTCGGATGCGGTGAGCCGAACAAAAAAAAAAGACCCACTTTGTTGTTGCATTGTTTTCTCCCCCTCTAGCCTCCATCGAAATGAGCACAAGGCAGTCCTTCGAGTATTTTGATAACGGTAGGTAACATACGCCGCAAACTGGATTCAACTTAATATAATGACAAACGCATGACACGTATTGCCAGAAATACTCGAGGGGCTGCCTTTTGATTACTCCGAAGAGGGGGAGAAACAATACAACTACAAAGTGGGTCTTATTTGTTGAACGCTTACGCCCGCCACTGAACCCAGATTCACCTGGATTTCGTGCGGGCTACAGCACATTTACCTCCTTTGATCTTGGAATATTGTTGCGATAGTGGGGAGCCCAGAGGCATGCCGATGAGCACCACACTATGCCTGCCTTTCGCTACGTGACACCGGATGGGTCACTCTTGGCGCGCTTCCGTCGTGGTGCAACACGCGACGGCTGCATCTGCTGCTGGTAGCTCGTAACTTGAATGGGCTACAGCATATTTACCTCCTTGGACCGTGCAACTGGCAGCCTCTTCAAAAATTCGCACGACGCCTTCTTTTGTCTGCGCACGTGCGGAACTCGCTTCGGGTCAGTGTCATGAAGTACGCGCTGTCAACTATTGAGTTTTTAGCGTTTACTGTGGTTTAGAGGTTCGGTGTTTTAGGGTCTCCGGTTGACCATTGAGGCTGTGAGGCGGGTAGTATGAGATTTATTGTTATATAACAATTTACTGTTAACACCAAACGGGAGACCTTTTACTCGCGGGTTCCCCACCGAACGCTTGCCTTCTCGTTTCACACTGGGTGCTATGATGCATAACCACCACCCCCGACCCTCCGTGCAGCAAGGGCAATCAGACTGCTCCTTTCTTTCTTGTTTTCTTGCTTGGGGGGCCGCTACAATTTGTAGCCTCCGTCCATTTGAACAATGGACGGGATTAAAATTGCGTAAGAAAAACGGGGGGGGGAGGGAAGGGGAACATGCGGTTGCGAGAAGAAAACTTTTTTTTCGCTCGATCGTTCTTTTTTTTTAAAGGGGTTGAAGGTAAGACTTTTGTTGAAGCTCTATCCCCGGTCTCCCCGGCTTCTTGCTGTCAGATCCACCAGCTTTTTAGTAGCAGGTTGGTGGTGCACATCCGTGTGTTGTGCAGCGTAGTATCCAAGCCAGTTCGCTGAGGGACGTCCCGCTCTTTTTTCAGAACCGGGAACTGTGCTTAGCCACTCCCTGTGATATTTTTCCTTCATATATTTTTTTGTTGACAACTGGTACCTGCTTTCTTTTTTTTCTTTGGAAACACGGCACACTCTACCCCAGGAACCACTTCGCCAGGTCGAAGCACTTTGACTCTCATGCGCTTCCTATTTGCACCGCTTTCCACCACTTCGCACAACAAGTGGCGGTAGCGATAGCGATAGCGGTGAGTTGAATGCTCGACCAGCTAGGGAGAGACGTGTTTTTGGAAAGAATCGAAACAGGGAAAACCACGCTTCCACGAGGGAGGCCACGGTGTGGAAAAAATACGTGGAACGAAACCGTGTTGAGTTCGCGGTCGGGGCTGTTTTTTTCTTTCTTTTATTCTTTGAGTTTCCAACGATTTGTTTCCTTTTTTTCTCTATTTGGAGATGGAAAGCTGGTGTTTGATATCAGGACCGAAATTCTCCGCCCGAGTGGCGCAGAATTGAATGGTACAAAGCGGTGATGAGTGGCGGGCGGGGGACAACAAACGAATCAGAATGTAAAGCGGCAGCAGGCTCTGCGCTGTGTTGCGGAATGGGGATTTGCCCTGAAACCCATGCGGTTTGCCTTTGTGGGCGCGTAAATACAGCGATGGCTTGCATCCAGTTGGGTGCAGTTAGTTCGCCCTTTCACGGCCTGGAACGGCGTGACGGGCCGATCTCCGGCAGCCCATTGCTCCACACCATCATCGAAGTTGCAAGATGGGGTGGTGTGTTAATCTTAAAAAAGGCGGGAAGCGAAAGCGACGCGAGAGGAAGAGAAGAGCGGGGGGAGAAAAAGAAAAAGGTTAGATATATCTACTTCGTTTTTTTCTAGGGCGGGGGAGAAAATGTTTCTTGGGTTTGAAGAGCGCGTGGTGCTTGCACCACTGGGGGGGGAATCCTGGGGGGGATGGCGAAGACAGTAGGTAACCTGTGAAAACGAGAACACCATTTCCGGAGTTGAGGCTTCGCACTAACAGATAGAAGCCCGCAGGGAGATGTATGCCCTCGATACAAGTGTACTGTACGTCTGCTTTTAAAAATGGTAGCTGGTGCTGGAGGTCTAATGTACCCGTTGACACCTGTAGTTGGCACGGTTCCGCTTGCGCGTCGTTTTCCGAGTGTAGTGAAAGAAGCAGGCAGAGTGCGCGGGCAAGGAAGGCGAGCTTCCCACAACGAAGACGGGCAAAGGTCGGTTCCCTTCTTCACCGGGGGGGAAGTCTGGCCGCTAGGTGCAGGCACGTAGGCGAGGATTGAGCGGGGTGGCAAGGCTCAGGTGATGCGAAGTTCGGCGCCGGTTGGGCAGTGTTGCTTGAAAAATGCAGGCGCAGACGCAGACGGCTGACTGTCAGACAGTTTGCCTACGGATTGCGACAATCGCTGTCAGTCCCAGCGTTTCTTTTTTGTGCAGTCGCGTGATAAACTCTCTTTCAGCGCCCTCGCACGCCAAAGACACAGAGAGAGAGAGAGAGACGAGTTAGAGTGCAGGGACCATCTCTCCGAGGAGTATCCGGTCGCCCCACTTTTGCACGACACATTTTGCACGTGCTCGCGTACACCCCGTACTTCGAAGCTGTAATGCTGGGCCTTTTACCAACCGTAGGTAGTAGGTCTATAAATATGCCCGTCTTCTGCCTACACATTCTGCGGGCTACTCGGAAAAAGTCAGCCGCGAAGAGAAAAGGGCAGGTTGGTGAGGAAGAGAGCAATGAAAAGGGGGAAGGAGAGAGAGTGAGAGAGAGAGAGAGAGGCAGCGGGAGGCAGAGAGGTGGTGAGAAACCGTACACCGCGAGAGTAGGAGAAAGTAGAAAGGGCAACTAGAGTTTTCGTTGACCGCACGAAGAAGAAAGCGGGCGGAACGTCCACCCTCGTCACCTTCTTTACGAGGGCGACCGCATCAGTTCGTTCGAACGACATAATGTTTTTCGTTGACCGCACTACCCTGAGCCCAAATCCTGGACGTGGTCCAGGTGGCAAATTTGGCAAATGATTATGATCAGAAGGTCCTACTTGGGCGGTTCAGTTTCCTCACACATTGCATGTGGCTAAAAAAAAAAAAAGAAACAAACAAGACAAAAAAAAGCGATGACGGAAAAAAAGAGTGATGGGGGGTGTGGACGTGATGGAACCGGAGAGGTAACGCCGCTTTGCGAGTGGGACTGGTCCGGACACCTCAAGTGTATACTCCGCCGTGCAACTCGGCTTCCTTGAACATTTCCAGTGCGGGTGCTTAAAGGGGGTCGAACAATAACAGTGATTTGACACACGCCTGGTTGTCTAAAAAACACTACCACTATTTGATCCTGCTACTGTTCGGCTACCCGGTACTTTTTTTTAGTACTAACAATCTTGTGGGTTGCCCTTCAATGTATTGTGCAGGCTAAAAAGACGTAGGCAGCGTGTTTTGGTGGTTGATCAGAATTCCTTACCTGAATACACACAGGGTAAATACAAGTGGGAAAACGATCAACCGGCACGCACAAGCAAAACGAAGCGCCTGTCTTTTTTAGTATTTGACAAATCGAATGATACACATGACAGACGATCGACGACAACAAAAACTGTAACGGGTTTATGTCTGAGGAGTGGGAGTGTTCCTGTGGTAGCGCTTGTTCGCTGATTTCGTTTTTATCGTTTCCCCTCCCTGAAGTGCAAGTGCAGCCGTCGTTCCGGGAATGTTCCCAGCACACCAGCGCTGGTATGAAAATAAGAAGACCGCGGAGGGAATGGCGGAGGCGTTGGGACTCAATCAAAGCCACCAGCGGCAGAAGCAGGGGCGGCGGAGGCGAACACGGATTTGAGCAAGTACTGGTGTGATCAGTTTCAAGTTTTGCCGGCTTTGTACCGAGTCACAGGATTCTGCGGCCTGCAGGTAATATTGGACCTGTTCAACGAATTTCTGAGTTTTGTGCTCTACCGTTTTTTTTTTCAGATTTAGATCCTTCAACAGTTCAACAGTTTTCTGGGTAAAGATATTGTGTGCTCTGCGGGCTTTCAGACCTAGTTTCTTCAACTGTCTTGAGTTTGTGACGGATTCTCGCCGGGTTTGTGCCTGCGATCACGCCAAAGTGCACGTCCGGTATCCTCCAAGCCCCTCCCCCGCGCCGACTTCTGCAGTGAAGCAGAAAAACACGGCACCCAACACGGCAGAAAGAAATGCGTAGTTTTGTTCTATTCTACGAGAAAACAAGAGCTCGTCACTCGCACAACCGCGGCTGATATAAAACTAATGATGATGATGATGATGATGAATAATGGGAAGAGAGCGTTGTTTTCGTTGAACGGTTGGATTCAGGACGCAAGTGAAAAAACGCCACGGTTTGCGGCGACGAGCTTCTCATTTCCTCCAACATTTCATGTTTGGTAAAAAAGAAAAAGGTCAAAAAATCGCGGGGCCAATAAGGCCGCCCTCCGCTCTCCACCAAACACAGAGACCGCAGGACGTGGCCGAGGAGCAGGAAACCATGCCCTGCGCGCACGAGCATCCAGATGTTGGTTCTGGTGTGTTCGGCACGAGCGCCTGCTTACCCCCGCCCTTCCTTTCCCGCCTTTCCGCAAAGGGTGGAAAGGCACGCCTTCGGCTCTGTTCGGTGGCGTCGTCGGGCGCAACCATATTTTGGACCCCGGTGCGGGAGGAGGCAGTCGCACTGACGCAAGGGACATCTTCTCAGAAGAGCTTCAGGCTCGCGCGGTGGGCGACGGGGGGGGGGGGGGGGTGGGGGGGGGGGGGGGGGGGATGGGGAGAGAGAGAGAGAGAGGGAGCATTCTTTTTTTGTTTTGTGTTTCCGACGATCCCGAAATGGGCGTACACGGTTGTTTTTTTTAAATTTCTTTTTTTTTTTGGCGACGGTATTGAGAGGATGGATGCAAAGTGTGCTGTTCACATCAAATGCTCCTAGGCGGCGAGGGAGAACACCATGACGGACGGGGTCAAAAGGACAAAGACACAAGCTGACACAAGTTGTGAATCATCTGTACGTCTTCGTAATTCCAAGGATGATGCATTGTGCGACGACTGTCTCTGACTAGAGGCTAGCCCCCCCCGTCAAACAGTGGACTGGTCACGACAACGTCATGAAAGGTTCACAATACCAGTACTTGACCTGCGTAGAACGACTACTACAAACTAAGAGTCGAATGGTTGCAACTACATCCAAACCCCCACGTCCCTGGTTTCCGGTTGGGTCAAGGTAGTCCTTTTGCCCAGTGCTATCCACCGCGGTGAACTGGAACGCAACGGGGCAGGGAAGTGTGGGGATGGAAGTGTGGGGATTAGCCCTCCCCAATATGAGAAGACAGGGGTTTAAGAGGGCGACCCCCATGTCCCAGGCTTGAGGAAGCGCGTGCTTCGATCCTATGCCCCTCCCACTCCCGGCGCCCGGCATCCCTGCCGCTGTTCGAACCATTCTTTTTCCTTCTCATTTCCTACCAGCTTTTGTAGAAGGTATCATGTGATATGATGGCCAAAAATAAAAGGGGCGAAGGGGGGAGAGGAGACAGGGGGGGGTGTGGGGGTGGCTCGAAAACGTACAAAAAAATTGTGGCGACTTGCGAGAAGTTGCGTACCCTCCGGTTTAGGTGCTCAGCATGGTTGTGTCAAGTGTCCTGTCGGTACACGTGTCCATGGCTAGCCTAAAGGAGGCTGGAAGGATGGGTAGCTATGCAAGTAATTGATCGACCGGTGCAGAGCGTGGAAGCGGTGGACGCTGTATGTGCCCAGTTTCCAACGACGCACCCCACGCGGGGACCGGTTTGTCCACGGTGGATCTTATGCTTCAACCACATGTCTCAAGCGTTGTGTGTTCGTGTCTCAGACTGGTTAAAAGGTGATTTTTTAGCGTTGTTTTCTTCTTCTTCTTCTTCTTCTTCTTCTTCTTCTTCTTCTTCTTCTTCTTCTTTTTTCTCTTTTTTTATTGGTGTCGCTTTCCTCTCTCTCGCGTCCTCAAACACCTTTTTTTGCGATAGTAATATTGTGTTTGAAAAGACAGAAGAAACAGGTTCGCGTCAACAAACCGTAAACGCACACATGCGGCTTTCGACTTCAAGAGCACGGGGCGGGCTATCCCGTCGTTGCAGCACGTCGCACGTTTATCGTCGGGGAGGGGGAGGAGGATACGTATTCCGACCAAGACTTTTCTTCAGTTTCCATTTTGTGTTGCCGACAATCAACCGGAGCTGATGTACAGACTGGTATCTTTCGACGTTTCTTGCCTCTTTTTTTTTTTTTTTCCGACGACAACTAGTGTCAGACTAGCCTACCCGAAGGCAGTTGATTTCTTTAGGCGAGGTTTCTCTACCGGCGGAAGTTGTTTGGGTTAGCGTTTTTTTTTTTTTTTTTTTTTTTTCGGTATGTTGAGTTTCGTTATACATTCTGTATGATGGGGAAGACCGAAACTTAGAAAGGGAGCAGGCCGACGATCCGAGGGGCAGTGGTGCACGGTGAACTACAACCTCAGAAGCTGGATTGGTACCCCCGAAACCCCCGTATTGCGTAGTTCCTGCCTATAAGTCGATCTTTGAGTGCGTGAGCCCCTCCGAAGAAAGGTTCATCACACTGTATAAACCCCGTATTGCGTAGTTCCTGCGTAGTTCGTGCGGGGGGGTTTGTGAAGACGGCGAGGGCTACATTTAGAAGAGTACTGGACTTTTTTTGCCGCGGTGGCAAGTAAAATATGCCCTTGTCAGGACCGTTCAGACACTTAGTTAGCCACCAGCTGTGCACACGGAGTGTAATAATGAAGCCCCTACTCCGTATTACCAGTTCTTGCGTACTTCGTTACTTCGGTTTTCGGGGGTACCATGGAGTGAGTAATTTTTAGAGGTACAGTTCGCTTGAGAATCCGGGAATTCGAATCGTAATCTCCGGCCGACTTCATCAAAGGCATTAGCAAGGGCTTCTCTTTATAGCGTTTATTGTGGTTTAGAGGTTCGGTGTTTTAGGGTCTCCGGTTGACCATTGAGGCTGTGAGGCGGATGGTATGTGGGTAGTAGGTATGCTTACATACGGCTAGCCATGTTTGTATGTGTTGCGACCGACACCAAGAAGAAATTCGCTTTGAATTTAGTCTTGGGCCCCCCACGCTTTATAGTACGAGCTTATTGTGGTTTGCAAGGTCTTTGAAAAGAAGCGTAAAGAAGCTAGCAGTAGTGTTGAATTCATTCTGCGTGGTGCGCCCAGAAGCACACCCGCTTTTCGGCTGCGAGGACAAAATGCGGGGCGATACTACCTCCATTTCTGTGGTTCGAGTGCACCGTGAGGGTAGTCTTTTCTCTCTCCGCAAGCGTGCGCAAAACGCGGTGAAGGAACAGAAGATATCTATGTCGTTCTGATCCAATGATCACCTGCGCCGGAGGTCTAAAACACTCGACGCGGCTGCTTTGACTCCGAATGGAAGGGAGGAAATACAAAGGGGCAAAGGGGCAAATACAATACAAACACATTCTGAATTGTTCTTCGCTTGCACCGCCGTGTGTGTTTTTTGTGTTTCCGACGATCCCGTGGGACGTACAGATAGGATTTTCTTTTTTGTTCACTCAGGACTTTTCCCCCTGTTGTGCTTGTGTCTTTGTCATCACGTGGTTCGGTAGCTACAGCACTTAATTCCCTTCGGTTCTTTGTCTGGCAGCTTCGTCGAGCATTTCCCTCCAAAGCTGGCGCTTATGTAAAACGAAAATGAAACGAATTGCGGGGAAAATGCTTTGGAAAGGTACGTGCTTAACACAGGGCATGTGGAAGGGGTGTGTTGAAGCCCAAATCGTGTTGATATGCAGAAGTGCGCCTTTTTGAAGACCAGCTGTAAAGAGTAATGCCAGCTTGCTGAGTCGGTGTCGAAATATTTGAAGGCTTCCGCATGGGTGTAGCTGGGCGGGAGGAGGACACTTCCGGAGATGGTGTCTTGTCAGACAAACGCAGTACGGGACGATCAGAATCAACCGAACAATGAGTGCAGGGTATAAAATCCTCTCGAACCAATCGTCTTTGCTCCTTTGCTTCCGGAAATGCTCCCTCCCGTGCCAATGTACTATTAAGAAAAAGAAAGACTGGTGAGGAAATCTGGAACCTTAACCGATTTGTTTTCCTTCTTTTTTTGTGGCGAAAGAGGTTTGGTGTTCGTATGAAATTGGGTGTGGCCCGACACCATCTGGTAGACTGTGTTGTTGAAATGGCTGCGATACTATATCACTACTGCTTCCGGCAACCTTTGCGACTGTTGCTGTAGCGATACTATAATTATACTTGTTTTTTAGACTGACAGTTCGCCGGAAACGGACGCCTCTTGCGGCGAATTGGATTCGGAATTGTGTTTCCGGAAACGATCAGTCAGTTGCCATTGGGATTTTGGGAGGTAAATTTCCCTTATATCCCACCCCAAACAAATTTGTGCCCTTATATCCCACCCCAAACAATTTTTGTGCCCTTATATCCCAATCTGGCACACAAGGGTACAAATTTTTTGTTTGGTCGTGTAAAAAGTCTTTTGAGGGAACCGAACCGGCCACCGATAGTGCCGGTGGCGTTCGTGCTTTGACTCCGCCACAACGTCCAAAAATTCCACCGGAAAATTTTCGACCAAAATTTGCCCCAAGGGATATATAAGGGCATTACAGGATATTAAGCGCAGAAGGTCAAGTCTTACAGGCTCGAGGAGGTTTGAGGGCCAGACACAATTATGGTTGATTTGTTTTCATGAACTTAACGCGTTGTTAAAGGATGTCGAAACCAGATGGTATCCGGGTAAAACCTCGCTACAAGGCTCCGTTAGTATTTTGTTGTTGACTGTTGTCGACATCGTCTCGAAACCCCTCGAAGGCGGTCAGAATCCAGGGCTCCGGCTTGATGAAGAAGAAACAAAGAAAGGCGGGAAAGATTTACATAAAAGAAGCAAAATGAGAATCAAGGGATTGCATGACGGGTAGGCAAACGCTCACCCCAACGCGTAAGAGTGGCGTATGGTTTGCGCAGGTTGAATATCCGTTTTTTGCGTTCTTTTTCACCGCGTACTTGTTTCTTGTACCACAAGACACGCTTGTCATAATTAAGCGCTTTGAGCGGTTCATGGGCAATGTTGTACACGAGCTTAGCTGCACACGGAGATACTCATACGACGCCACATCCTGTGTTGTCCGTCGAATGTCCTCCACTCGCCAAACAGACAAGCCCAGTGTCTTGGGCGCAAATCCGATGGCGCAAAAAAACTTCCGTATAGTGGTAGGATACCAAAAGGGAGAGGTGAGATTTGGGCAGATGTTTCTGGCGAAGTGTGATGCTGTGCATGTGGGGGTACGCAGCCTATATCCTGAGGCCGAATTGGAGCCCAAATAGCCTATAGCATAGAACCCCGTGTCTCAGGTTGGTTACAGGTCGCGCACCCCGCATGCACTTCGCCAGCCTCTTTGCCCAAACTCCACCCTCCCCCTTTTGACATCCCTTGACGCAGCAAGTGTCAACGACTAGCCCATCCCTTAGAGGGGTTGTTTTTTCTGCAGCAGGTCTTTTTTTTTGGGGGGGGGGGGGTTGCCGTGCTGCCTGTTTGTCGTTTTCGACTTTTTGTATTTACTTATTTTCCATTCAAGGCCTTGTTGTCGCCCTCTTTTTCTTCATAAAACTGTTTTTTGTACGCCAGTCCAAACCTAATGGGCCAATGGCTGTTCGATATACGCAGATCTCAGTGGGTGAGTGTGGGTGTGTGTGCCTATCAGCGCAGAAAACTTCGCGGAGAACTTGGTATGATACGGTCATCATGCGGGAGTCGGGCATGCGTCGAATTCGCAGTGCAGGGCCATCGACCGAGTGACGAAGCTGCCGTCGGGGCAGGCCTTCCGCTCGTTGGGACAAGCAGCCACCGGGCAAACCTTGAAGTTGCAGTCATCGTGCGCGTTCCTTCCAACAAACGTGCCATCCTCACACTCCATACGGTCTTCGTCGCACGGGTACAGCGGACACCTGAGGGTAGGTTTGGTACATAGATACGTGGATATTTAGACTCTAGACTGCTTTACGCACAGCTGGGCAGGGTTTACGCTCCGTTTTCGGTCTCAGAGAAAATACGTGTGGTCCACATCAGGCCTTACGTTCAGCATGCTGAACGTACTGATTTCAGCACGTTAGTTTTCTTCGTTTCTTTTTGAACACATGCCAAATCAGTACGGGTACACGTGCTGAAATCAGTACGTTATCAGCACGTACTATCTTTTCTGCAGATTCATCTGGGGGAATCAACCGCAGTACCAGGGATTCCGGTCGGCAGATCCTGCTGTTGCTTACCACCGCGACACTGGAGGGTTGAGGCCGGAGAGGAGGCAGAGGCAAAGACATGCAACACTGGCAGGTGAGCCCCCTATGCTCTATTTCTTTTCTGCCCGACCCTACGTACTAATTTTCAGTTGGTATTTAGCTCCAAGATGAAAGAGCTGCGTAAGCCCTGGTCCACATGTGGACGCTTAATAGTTGAACGCTTACGCCCGCCACTGAACCCAGATTTACCTGTGTTTCGTGTGGGCTTCAGCATCCTTTGAGATTGGAATAATGTTGCGATAATGGGGAGTCATCGACCTTTGAGATTTCGCAACTGGCAGTCTCCTCTTTGCCTGGTCTGGTGGCTTTTCGTGTTCGTATTCTGCAGATGCTTTGAGCTTGATTAGTGTCCAGGGTTTCGAACGTTTTAACTGCGGTTAAGTGCGCCAATGTTGTCAGAAGCAGGTGAAGCTTCGACGCCGCGCACGTGCAACTGCGTCAGAAAATTGAGGGTTCCGGGGGGGAGGTGCGGGAAGCACGCGCACACCTGTTGAACTCGCACGCGGCGCTGGCGTTCCGGCCGACGAGGCTGCCGTCCGCGCACTGCTTCACTTCGTTCGAGCACTCCGTCGACGGGCACGTTTCGAACGTGCAGTTCTTTTCGAAGACCCGCCCCACGTAGACGCCGTCCGCGCACCACTTCAAGTCGCTCGCGCACTCCGGCTCCGGGCACTCATCGAACTCGCAGTTTTCGGCCGCAACGCGGCGCACGTTGCTCCCGTCCGGGCACACCCTCACGTCGGTCTCGCACACGCTGCCAGGGCACAGCCCGAATGCGCAGTCCACCGAAGGGTCTCTCCGCACGAAGGTCGTCGCGTCGCAGCGGAAAACGTCCTTCGAGCACTCGTCGGAGCCGGAAGCCGACGGGCACGCGGCGAAACCGCAGTTATCGCCCGGCAGCCGCGGGGCCGCGCTTCCGTCGGGGCATAGCAAGACCTCATGGGGACACGCCACCGGGCACGCGGCAAACGCGCAGTCCTCCGTGGACACCCTGCCGACGGTCGATCCGTCGGCGCACTGGAATTCGTCGTCCGGACACGTGGCAGCCGGCGGGCAAGCGTCGAACGAACACGACCTGCTCGCATTCTGGAATACGACGGTGCCGTCTGCACAGTGCTTCCCCTCCACTCCGCACTCTCGGGTCTCCGGGCACGCGTGGAACGCGCACTCGTCCCCGGCGTTCCGCCCAACGAACGTCCCGTCCTCGCACTCAAAAAAATCGCCGTCGCACTCACCCGCCGCGCCGCTTGCACCGGAAACAGGGCTGCTAGGTACGGGGCACGCGTCGAAGGCGCAGTCGACCGCCGGGTTCCTCGTCACGAGGGAGCCGTCGGCGCACAGAAACTCGTCGGCGCCGCACGAGGCGACCGGCGGACACGCCGGGAACTCGCAGTTCTCGCTCGCGTTCCGCGCGACGCGGGCGCCGCCGGAGCAGAGCTTCGTGTCGTCTGTGCATCCGCGCTCGGGGCAGGCCGCGAACACGCAGCCCTTCGCCGCGTCTCTCTGCGCGAAGCTGCCGTCGGCGCAGCGCTTCATGTCCGGCGCGCAGGGCCCCGAGCAAGCGTCGAAATCGCAGTTTTTCGCGGGGTTTCGCGCCACCACGCTGCCGTCTCCGCAGCTCGAAGTGTCCGCAGCGCACACGCACGCGTCGAACTCGCAGTCTTTCTCCGGGTTTCGCGTGACCAACGAGCCGTCCGGGCACGCCCGCGTCCCTTCCGCGCACCCCGCCGCCCGCGGGCAAGCGTCGAACACGCAGTTGTTGCTCGCATTTCTCCCCACGTGGCCTCCTCCGGCACACGGCCGCACGTCCTCCGCGCACGCCGCCGCCGCTGGACACGCGTCGAACCCGCACGAGAGACTCGCATTGCGGCGGACGGTTGTCAGCCCGTCGGCGCAGACGCGCGTGTCAGGAGGACACGGCGGCTGGGTGACGGGACATGCGGCGAAGGCGCAGTTCAACGCGGGGACACGCTCGACGAAGGCTCCGTCGGGACAGGCGAAGAGCTCCTGGGCGCACGGGATGACTGGGCAGGCGTCGAACGCGCACGAAAGACTCGCGTTACGCCGCACGTAGTCGCCGCTGGCGCACCGCTGCACCTCCGCGGAGCAAGCGCTCGGCGCCTCGCAGGGGTCGAACTCGCACGAAAGGCTCCGGTTCCTGCCGACGTACCGGTTGTCAGGGCACTTCCGCACGTCCGATGCGCACACCGGGGCCACAGGGCACGCGGCAAACGCGCAGCTTGCATTATACTCGCGCGCAACGACCTGCCCATCGGGGCAGGTCTGCGTGTCGTTCGCGCACGTCACCACCGGGCACGCATCGAACGCGCAATCGTTGTACGGGTTGCGGCGCACGACGGTGCCGTCGTCGCACGGCTGGGTCCCCGGAGGGCAGAGCTCCGCGGGGGCGGCGGCGGACGGACACGGCGCGAAGAGGCACGCAAATCGGGGGTCGCGGCGGAGCACGGTCCCGTCTGCGCACGCCTTCGAATCGTCCGGGCACTGCACCGGCGGGCATGGGTGGAAGGCGCAGGCTTGCAGCGGGTTGCGAGCAACCTGCGAGCCGTCGGCACACTGCTTCATGTGCGCGGGGCAAACGACGCTCGACGTGTGGCACGGCTTGAAGTCGCAGTTGCTCGCCCGGTCCCGACCGACCATCGACCCGTCGGGACAGGTCCGCGCGTCCGCTGGGCACGCGGCGTGCTCGACGCACGGGTTGAACGCGCAGTTCAAAACAGGGTTCCGCGCGACGAAGTTGCCGTTCGCACACTTCTCGAGGTCAGGGGAGCAGATCTTGCCAACCACGGCCGGACACGGGTCGAACGCACAGTTCTTCCGCGGGTTGCGGTTAACGTACCCGCTGCCGCACGGGGCCACGTCCGCGGGGCACTCCGGCAGCTCGCCGGCCGCCGCCCCGCACACGAACTGGCAGTTGTGAAACGCGTTGCGGGAGACGAAGCTGCCGTCGGCGCACTGCATCACGCCCGCCGCGCACGGCGCGCCGGCCGCGCCGCCGCGGAGCACCGGGCACTCGTTGAAGCTGCACGCGTTGCGGGCGTTCCTGCCGACGAACGACACGCCATCAGGGCAGGCACGGACATCCGTGGGGCAGGCCAGCCCAGGTCCAGCGTCGACGACGGGGCACGCGGCGAACGAGCAGCCGAGGGCGGGGCTCCTCGCCACGAGGTCTCCGCTTGGGCACACCCGCTGGCCGGGCGGACAAAGCGTGTGGAACGCGCCGGCCTGGGGGCACGCGTCGAAGGCGCACGCCTTCTCCGGGTTGCGCGCGACGTATCCTCCGCTCGGGCACCGCATCGCGTCGCGCGGGCAGGCAGCTGGCACCTTCGGCGCCGCGGGCAACAGCTTGCACGCGTCGAACTCGCAGTTGTTGGCCGGCTTCCGGCTCACCGGCGACCCGTCCGGACAGTGGCGGACGTCCGCGGGGCACGCGGTACCGTTGCCGCCGGCTGCCGGGCAGGCGTCGTGGGCGCAGGCGTTGGCCGGGTTTCTGCTGACGTGCGTGACGCCGTCCGGGCACAGGCGCACGTCCGCGCCGCAGGCGGCGACGTACTGCGCCTTCGCCGCGACGGGCGGTGACGCGGAGCGGCAGGCGGGGAACTGGCACTGCCGCATCGGGTCTCGGTTCACGTAGCTGCCGTCGGGGCACTCTCGCCCGTCCTTGTCGCACTTCGGCAGTTTGGCTTCTGTGTTGGTGGAAACGAGTAATTGTCCATTTTGGACTAGGTATTCACATCCTGTGACTGTCGCCAAGTCGAGTAGCCCTGCTCTGCTCAGCTCCCCCCCACTTCCGAAATGCGTAGGGCGCGCAATTTTACAGCCGGGGCTGAAAACGAGGGTTTGCCTGGTCTGGTGGCTTTTCGTGTTCGTGTTCTGCAGATGCTTTGAGCTTGATTAGTGTCCAGGGTTTCGAACGTTTTAACTGTGGTTAAGTGCATCAATACATTGTCAATCGAGCTATTTTCACTTCCACAATTCCCGTTTTCTTGTATCCTTTTCCGTCTTTACTTTCGAATCGAATTGAAGGGTCTGCTTTAGAACGTTCTTTTGAAGCGAAACAACGACCGTACCTTCAAAGGTTCTTCTTCCTGGCAAAGAGTCTTGGGAGAAGGCCCGTTCAACTGTGCCCCTTAGAGAGTGTGCCACGCAATGGTGGCGTGTGTGTCGCCAGCTTGACAGATGAAGGAAATGCTCGACGATGCTGCCAGACAAAGAACCGAAGGGATCCCAAGTGTGCTGTAGCTACCGAACCACGTGTCGAACAGACGCGAGGTCATGCGGGTCTACCCCTACACGACAAGACACACAAACACAACAGGTCGAAGTCCTGAGTGAGAACGAATGTCTTTGCGCAAGCGGCACACCTCACCCAAGAGAGTGTCAAACTCTCTCTGTGCAACGAGCTTGCTGTTCCAAACTCCTGGTACAAACCCCCATCGCGGAAGTCGCCACGTGGGTTGCAACTTTTGGGTCCTGTTTCAAGACCGCCCCCGTAATTCTGTCCCCGTGAGCGATTCAAGGGTGTTGTAGTGTGACTAAAGATAAATACTAATAAAAAAACAGTGGCACCTGAGGGGAGGGTGAAAAAGCCGTTAAACACTGAGAACTTAAGTACATAGACCACATCGATCAGCATGCACTGCACTGCAGCGGGTGCCGGCTTTTCTCGTGACGCCTTTTACTACGAATTGACTACTGTGTAGTGACTACTGTGTAGTGACTACTGTGTAGTCACTACTGTGTAGTCACTACTGTGTAGTCACTACTGTGTAGTCACTACTGTGTAGTCACTACTGTGTAGTGACTACTGTGTAGTGACGACTGTGCAGTGACTACTGTGCAGTGACTACTGTGTAGTGACTACTGTGAAGTCACTACTGTGAAGTCACTACTGTGAAGTCACTACTGTGTAGTGACTACTGTGTAGTGACTACTGTGTAGTGACTACTGTGTAGTGACTACTGTGAAGTGACTACTGTGTAGTGACTACTGTGTAGTGACTACTGTGAAGTGACTACTGTGTAGTGACTACTGTGTAGTGACTACTGTGTAGTGACTACTGTGTAGTGACTACTGTGAAGTGACTACTGTGTAGTGACTACTGTGTAGTGACTACTGTGTAGTAACTACTGTGTAGTGACTACTGTGTAGTGACTACTGTGTAGTGACTACTGTGTTGTGACTACTGTGTAGTGACTACTGTGTAGTGACTACTGTGTTGTGACTACTGTGTAGTGACTACTGTGTAGTGACTACTGTGTTGTGACTACTGTGAAGTGACTACTGTGTAGTGACTACTGTGTAGTAACTACTGTGTAGTGACTACTGTGTAGTGACGACTGTGTAGTGACTACTGTGTTGTGACTACTGTGAAGTGACTACTGTGTAGTGACTACTGTGTAGTGACTACTGTGTAGTAACTACTGTGTAGTGACTACTGTGTAGTGACGACTGTGTAGTGACTACTGTGTTGTGACTACTGTGTAGTGACTACTGTGTAGTGACTACTGTGTTGTGACTACTGTGTAGTGACTACTGTGTAGTGACTACTGTGTTGTGACTACTGTGAAGTGACTACTGTGTAGTGACTACTGTGTAGTAACTACTGTGTAGTGACTACTGTGTAGTGACGACTGTGTAGTGACTACTGTGTTGTGACTACTGTGAAGTGACTACTGTGTAGTGACTACTGTGTAGTGACTACTGTGTAGTAACTACTGTGTAGTGACTACTGTGTAGTGACGACTGTGTAGTGACTACTGTGTTGTGACTACTGTGTAGTGACTACTGTGTAGTGACTACTGTGTTGTGACTACTGTGTAGTCACTACTGTGAAGTCACTACTGTGAAGTCACTACTGTGTAGTGACTACTGTGTAGTGACTACTGTGTAGTCACTACTGTGTAGTAACTACTGTGTAGTGACTACTGTGTAGTGACGACTGTGTAGTGACTACTGTGTTGTGACTACTGTGTAGTGACTACTGTGTAGTGACTACTGTGTTGTGACTACTGTGTAGTCACTACTGTGAAGTCACTACTGTGAAGTCACTACTGTGTAGTGACTACTGTGTAGTGACTACTGTGTAGTCACTACTGTGTAGTAACTACTGTGTAGTGACTACTGTGTAGTGACGACTGTGTAGTGACTACTGTGTTGTGACTACTGTGTAGTGACTACTGTGTAGTGACTACTGTGTTGTGACTACTGTGTAGTCACTACTGTGAAGTCACTACTGTGAAGTCACTACTGTGTAGTGACTACTGTGTAGTGACTACTGTGTAGTGACTACTGTGTAGTGACTACTGTGTAGTAACTACTGTGTAGTGACTACTGTGTAGTGACGACTGTGTAGTGACTACTGTGTTGTGACTACTGTGTAGTGACTACTGTGTAGTGACTACTGTGTTGTGACTACTGTGTAGTCACTACTGTGAAGTCACTACTGTGAAGTCACTACTGTGTAGTGACTACTGTGTAGTGACTACTGTGTAGTCACTACTGTGTAGTAACTACTGTGTAGTGACTACTGTGTAGTGACGACTGTGTAGTGACTACTGTGTTGTGACTACTGTGTAGTGACTACTGTGTAGTGACTACTGTGTTGTGACTACTGTGTAGTCACTACTGTGAAGTCACTACTGTGAAGTCACTACTGTGTAGTGACTACTGTGTAGTGACTACTGTGTAGTGACTACTGTGTAGTGACTACTGTGTAGTGACTACTGTGTAGTGACTACTGTGGTAGTAGTGACTACTGTGGTAGTAGCTTTTTGAAATCAACCCTTCCCGTTCACAAAAGAGACAACTGCTGCATACCGGCGAGTTGCGTCAGCATGAGTGCGAGAACAACGATCTGCCGCATTGTCGAAGTTCTTTTATGTGTTATGTTATTGAAATGGAAAAAAAGTTGTTTCCTTTGTCTTCGGCGCTTTGCGGTGAAGAAGAAGGTGGGGAGATACCTGTTAGTGGGGTTGCGAAATGAATGGCGAGAGGAAAGCAGCAGGTGGAAGTTAGCCTATCTGCTCGCGCACTTTATTTGCAGACTTCTGTGAACAGCTATTTGCATGTTGGGTACCTTGCTTTGGGCATCTACCAAGCTTTTTTGCGTCTGCTTGCTGCAATACGTTCAACACACATTAAAAAGTATCCAGTTGCCCACCCGTGCGCCCCGAGAAGATCTGAGGGCTCGACTTGCACAGCGAGCGATGGTCATGGGCCTAGGGGTCAGAATGGGCAACGGTCTTCTAATGGGCACCTGCTTGACCAGTTGCGACCGACAAGCATCGTGGGCCGTGGGTGTGTAGACTGGACACTCGTGTGAGTCTGGGGTTTCGTTTCACGCGGCTGTTCGGAGCTCGTCACAGCCAGGAGCGCCCATCCGCTACATGAAATACATGAGCACAGATCAATCCGTCGCGGAAAAATAGGCCCCAACCGCAAGTCTGAACAATCAGCTAAAACCCCCACAGGGCGCCCTATTGTCGACCTGCAAAACCGCAAGGGAGTTCCGAACGGAAAGGTTGAGAAGCATGCCGGCTGGTACGCCGCACGGGCAGGAGAAAGAGAAGAACCCACGTGGGCCTGGCAACCCGTAATGTTTGCTCTTTTTCTTTTTTTGTTTACCTATCCTCCCCCCATCACGTGCTACAGCACCACCTTCTCTTTCCTGCGGCACCTTTGAGGGAACGCCGACACTCCGACAGGAACGCGAGACTCGAGGACAAGGTGGTCCTATTGAACCTCGGTTCTAAAGAGAGAGAGCCCACGACGAGAGACCACGGGAGCACGAGAGCGTTGGTGGTCAAGAAAGACTGCAGATACGTGTGAGCGTAGAGGACTCACCCAGCCATAAATGTGTGCTGTAAGGAGGACCTGCTCGAGCTCCTCGACGGCGGCAGTACGGGGTGTGCCCCGACGCAATCACTCCCTTGGGGCGAGCGTGGAGTCCCGCTTCTGCAGTCGAACGAACCATGCGTCAACGCAGGTGAGACATGCGTCCAAAGCGATGCCTGAAATGAAGCACATTGCATTGCACTGTAACCGGTGATTGGCCGCCGATGCTGTGGACGGTGGGGGCCATCGCCCTAGTCATCGGTTCGTGCTCTTTGCTCTTCTGCGGTTAGTTGAAGAAGTATTCGGCAGCTGCAACACTGCTTGGGCTGCCCCGTGATCGTCCAGGTTGGGCGCTCGGTCGCCCTTGAGCAGTGCAGCTCCGCCGAGTCACGAAGCCTGCTGGAGCTTTTTCAAGAACTCGGAGACGGTGACGCTGTTGTTCTTCTTCCCTTGTGCGATCCTCGTCAAGGCCGCGGTCAGCTGCGCGTCGGTGTCGCCTGCCTTGTCTGTATGCTCCCCGCCTTTCGACTGCGCGGGGGCCAGGTGAGACAGCACCTTTTCCATGTACTTCGAAACCACGTGATCCACTGTGGTTTGCTCCGGCAGTTTGGTCTCGTAGAACCGCGCGACGAAGGCGAGGACGTCCAAGGCTATCTCGGCAGCGAAGTACATCGACGCCTTGCGGACGACGGAGCAGAAGACGCTGTGGTCGGTGATCGCCCGCTGCTCGTTGGCCGGGTCCGCCGCGGCGGAGGAGGAGGGGTGCGCTTGGATCTGCACGTCGTCGTCGACGTCTGGGGTCTGCGACCGCGGGGCCGCCACAGCCGGCAGCGGCTGGTTGAAGAAGTAGTCGGCGCTGTCCTGCACGGCAACGCAGACGAGGAACGTCGAATCCACCCGCTCGACTGCTCGGTCAACGTCCGTCAGACTCAGACTGCCTGTGCGCTTTTCGAAGGGGAGCTGCGGGGGGACCCAGTCGGCTGTCTTCACGGGAGACCGCGGAGGGGTCGGGTCGTCGGAGTTTGAGTCCGACAAGAAGTAGTACTCCGGCGCGCGGTCGACGTTCCAGCGCCCGCGCGGGTGGGGCGGGGGTGTAACCTTCGCCGCGGGGGAGTCCGGTTTGGCGGCCGCGGGCGCAGCGCGCGGGGGGGGTCTGGTCCGGTCTGATTCCCTCCGCCGGGAGTGGTCGTCGACGCTCGCGTCTCTCCTGCGGGTAGGTGATCCTCGGTCAGCTTCACGCCTCCTCCTCCCCCTTTCGTCCAAGCTACCCCCCCGCCTGTCTCCATCTCTCCTCCCCCTTTCGTCCAAGCTGCCGCCCCGCCGTTCGCCGTCCCTCCGCCGCCTTTCCCGATCCCTCGGGCCGTCGTCTCCGTCCCTGCGCCGGTCCCCCGCGTCCTTCTCCCGCCTGCGCCCCCCGCTGTCCGTCGACCCTCTCCTCCTCCTCCCCGCTCTGTCCCTACTCCTGCTCCTATTTCGGTTCATGCCGCACTCCAACACCCCCTTGCCACCGCCCCTCTCCTGCCGTTTTCGATGTGCGTTGCGTGATGTTTAGAGTGAGATTTTATTCGAGACTGGAGGTCCTATGAACATGCAATGTGAATAGCCTCTATTCGAGCCAACCCGGCTTTTGATGTTGCGAAAGTGTATAGTTTTTGGACTAGAGAATAGTGCGGAGCAAGCTTTTTTTTACCCTTCCGAAAGGTATGCGGGTGGCAGAGTGAGCGGGTGACGGCCTTCAGGCCGGTCGGCCCGGGTTCGAACCCCGCTCATTACACTTTTCCGGTCGAAGATAGTGACCGGGCGTCGGCCTTCAGGCCGGTGGGTCCGGGTTCGAACCCCGCCCATGACATTTTTCCGGTCGAAGATTGTTTTCGAGGTTTTGTTGAGTTTCCGGGCCCAATGTGCCCGAAAATTGCGTTTTTGCGGAGTTTCTCAGTATCTCGCGGACCGTTGGGGGCCCTCAGGGTAGTGCCAGCGCTGCCCCCCCCTCCCTCAGGCTATTTTCACTGTGGAGGGGGGAGACGCTACCTGTCACACTCTATTTAAGTTCCGCTTCGGTTCTCCATTGAATATTCGCTACTACAACCAAGATCTGCACTCATCCACGCTCCATCGAGGCGCACGCCAACGACTTCGCATTATTGTCTAGTTCAAAACAATACACTAAAATTGCCTCCTTGGAGAGAGTCACTCGGAGCCGTTGTTCCTTCTCCATCCGCCAATTTAACATCCGTTTATTATCGGGGTCAACTCCACACGTTGGCGAGTGAGCTGGTCTGGACCGCTCATCTGCGATGGGTTGAATCGGGTTACGCGCGCTCCGATACTGAGTAGTCCAGGGACGACAGAGTTTTGTTACGCGCGTTCCGATACTGAGTAGTCCAGGGACGATCGGGATCATTCACGGTTAGCTCTCCTTAGCTGGCTTGCTGGTACCTTGGGAGCGAGCTGACCGGCGAAGTTCGCTGCCCGGCGACTGCCTTAGTTGGGGAGATCGGTCCTCCTGGCTACCGCGGGGTACAGGAGCGAGAGGGCATTATTTTTGTGCAATATTTTATTCGAAAATATTCCTGGTCACCATCTGGACCGAGAATCGTGCAGAAACGCGCTGTTTTGTGCGGAATTCGTGCGCAAACCCGATGATCCGGTAGCCAACGAGCTGAAAGTGTCAATAACGACCTGTTAGGGTTGAAGTTCGCTTGAAACTCCGGGGTATTCAACGATCGTCCTTTCGCATGTGAATCCACGGCAGATCGTCCTAGAAATACTCGAGGGGCTGCCTTGTGCTCATTTCGAAGGAGGCTAGTGGGGGAGAAAACAATACAACTACAAAGTGGGTCTTTTTCTGTTGAACGCTTACGCCCGCCACTGAACCCAGATTCACCTGTGTTTCGTGTGGGCTACAGCACATTTACCTCCTTTGATCTTTTGCAGCTGGCAGCGACCCCAAGTATTTCCTACAAAGCAGGTGCTTATACAAAAACAAACAGCGTGGTTCAATCGCACAGGATCACGCCAGACACATCAATCTGTGGTGCCTCACCGACTAACTGGCGGGCGGCAAACCCATCGTCGTGCAACGGCCGGCAGCAACAAGCCGAGACCGCAGACAATCGGTCCCACAAGAAGGGTTGTGAGCAAGAAAGAGAACGAGATATCACAACGGAGAACGCCTCCGAAACGACGATTTTTGGTTACTTGAACGGTTGTGTGAAGAACGAAGAACGATCTTTGAGTGAATGGGGCGACGAATGGTTACCTTCGAGTACTGAACGTGTCGGAGAGCCTTTGCTCGAGCAAGGCTGAAAACACGACTAAGTTGGCTCGAGAAGTGGGGAGATGGCAAGAACGTGCTTGGAATGGGTAATGTGCTCAACACCGCACTGGTCCCGTCTGCGCCGTTTATCGGTCCTGTAAGCCACACATAAGGCGGACCATCATCAGCTCAGAACCTGAGTGTCTGCAGGCAGGACAGCGGTGTGAGTCTGGTTTGCCAGGCGGCTGTTCGAGAAGTGGGGAAGGGGTCGGGTGGATTCGTGTAGTGAACACAGTGGTGTTCAGCCTCAGAAGCTGGAGTTAAAGCTGGAGTTAAAAAACAGCGGGTGCCCCCGCTTTTCGGGTGTGGATCCGCACGCGTTTTGGTTGTGACAAGCCCGGATGTGACTTGCGCGCACTTTCTTCAACTCCAGCTTCTGAGGCTGGACCTCACCGTGAAGATGAGTGGGTAAGCAAGTTGCCCGAACCAGCTTTTGATTGACAAAGCCGGTGTGTAGAGGATGAAAATGGGGAGGGAAGAATTGAATTAAGGACGGGTGGCCGTCCATGCGCTGCTGGAGACACGCGCTTTCGCTTCGGCACTCTGTACGATGACAGACGTGTGAGAGGGAGACTTGATGGGTCGCGGTCTCCATATTAAGAGCGGATATATGCATATTTATTTTTCCAACGGAGGTGGAGAGACAGTCGGGAGATGCTTCTCCTTCCTGCCTCGCGCCAAAAAAACTGTTTTGAGCCAATTCACCCCCCGCCCGATCGAACGTTGTCGAGCCTTGCAGTTTTGATAAAAATGCAAAGAATCTGTGGCGACCAGCATCGATTATCGAGCCTTGTAGAACGTAATCGTTTTGGGTTGGAATGCAAAGAATCTGTGGCGAGAATCGCTGCATCTATCCGCGTAATCGAGCTCGGGGGGTAGGTGATTTGGCTCACGTTTTAAAAAGAATCTCAACGTTTTCGAATTTACACTTCTCGCAACGCGATGCCATTCTTTATCTGAAGCGCATTAATGGCGCAGTCTGTTGCCCGCACATTCTTCTTAAACCAGGGGCAAATCGACACCGACGCAGTGCGTCGAGCACGTGGGGGGACGGTTCGGGCCCCACGAGGTGGGACCGCACAATCTGAGCTCGCACACGCCGGCTTCCCATTCACAACGCCCCTTCGTCGATGCGTCGCAGGCTGCTTGGTTGGTGTATTTGTCGCAGCCAATGTGGGTCGTGTCCATTGCGAACGCGACGAACTCCGTGTCTTCGTCGATCGTCAGGAGCGTCTCTGTGTCCTTGTCAGCAACCATGCGGAACCCGAGCGTTGGGTGCTCGAAGCCGCCAGCCTTCAACCGAAACTTCGGCGCACACTGAAACGACGTCCAGCCTTTCCCCTGCAAGAACGCGGGCATCCCCCCGTCGTTGTAGCTGCAGCCATTGCACCTGTACTGGAACACGAACAGCTCGCACTCGACCGCCGCCTTCGGGCACCTGTACTCCACCACAGTGTCCTTCTCGAGCAAGATCCCTTCGCCGTGTGCGGTGCTCACCAACCGCAGCCACTCCGGCACGTGCGCCCACGACGCACTTGTGTGCCACACCTCCTCGCCTTCGCCGAGGAACCGCAGGGACATTTGCATGTTCGCAGCTCCTGTAATGCCAGGAGGGGTGACTCTGATGAACGGTTGCCTGGTCACGCTTGCGAGAGCCGCCGCGCATGTGGCTGCCAAGATGAGACTGCACATTTTGAGTTTGAAGGGAACTTTTTAGAGTGAAAGTTTTTGTGTTTGAGGGTGAGAACGATAAACAACCTGTGTGCGGGTAATAGAGTGATAGAGATACAGGAACAGGTCCACTGGAGTGAAGATTACGGTAGCGGGAGTCATCGACATTATTTTTCTGTTCGAAGGAAGAAGAGGCGGGGAAGTCTGGCCGCTAGGTGCAGGCACGTAAGCGAGGATTTGCTTGCAGACGCGTCTGTCTTTCGAAAAACTGCAGGCGCAGACGCAGACGGCTGACTGTCAGACAGTTTGCCGACGGATTGCGACAATCACTGTCAGTCCCAGCGTTTCCTTTTTGGGCAGTCGCAACGTGATAAACTCTCTTTCAGCGCCCACGCACGGCAAAGACACATTTGCACGTGCGCGCGTACACCCAGGACTTCGAAGCTGTATTGCTGGGCCTTTTTCATTCCTGAGGTCTGCACGCACACTTCTACATGAAAGAATTCCCGAGCAGGCTGACCTGTAGGTCGATCTTGCCGACGCGCCTACGTCTGCAAGATCTTCATCAAAATCTGCAGACGCAAACGCCTGCACGTGCCGACAACTTCTCAGCAGGTCCTCTCATGCGACACTACACGGTCCGTTTGCGGGCTTCCTTCGGTGTAGCTATGGACATTCTGCGGGTGAAGCTGAAAACTTACTGCGATTGGACCCGTCGTACCCAAAAGTGGTCAAGGGAGGCCGGAGTGAGAACACTTTTCGCCCAGTTTCCCGCCAGGGACGCGAAGTACCCGTAGTAGCCTTCCACGAAGTCGTCGCTGGCGTTGCTTCCAGATCCTTCAAGTCCGCCATGAAATCGGGCCCAGTGTCTTCCAGGTCATTATCGTGGAACCTAGTTCGGCCTTTTTCCTGCTACCCTTGAGCATAGTATTCAGGGTTTTCGCGATATTTGCAGTTTACTGAGGGGGAATTGGCACATCGAATTGTCATCAGTGCTCGTAACCGGACCACTCCAACAGGAGGTGGGTCGGTTGGTCGTGGTGCGTAAAACGAAAAAACAATTTACCTTCCCCGAAACTCCCCGAAACTATCCGATTTTGGTCGCAGGTGCACAGGTTGGTAGTTGGGTGAACGATGGTGGATGGGGCGAGTGGATGAGTTTTCTGTTCAAGGCAGAGAACGCGTCCAGTGCATGTGCGCAGGTCCAACTATTCATCGGGCTCTTGGGGTTTGCGGTTGCAACCTTCGGTACCCCGAGCAATTCTTGCCAAACTCGCCAATTCCCGGGAATAGAGTACGGGAGAAACCTCAGAAGATGACACTGGCCCCTTGTGTCGCTCACCAGCATAACGAGACCTCCGTCTCTCTCTCTCTCTCCTGCCGCTGCCTGCTCCTCGCACGCGCGCAGCGGGTCCTGAAAGAGTTCCGATGCAGAACCCCCGCGGCACGACTAAAACGAAAAGAAAAGAGAAGCAGAAGAAGAAGAAAACGGTGCAGGCACCCAACCGGAAAGGGGGGGGGTTTGCAAGAACGTGCTTGAAATGGATATGTGCTCAACACCACACTGCTCCCGTCTGCGCCGTGTTTCGGTCCTTTAAGCCACGGACACATAAGGCGGACCATCATCAGCGTGGAACCTGAGTGTCTGCAGACAGGACTGCGGTGTGAGTCTGGTTTGTCAGGCGGCTGTTCGTAGCTCGTCACAGCCAGGACCACCCGTGCTACTAGAGCACAGGCGAATCCGTCACGGGGAGAAGGCCCCTACAACCGTGTCTGAGCAATCAGTTAAAAAAACTCAGGGCACTCGCCCTGATTGTGACTGCGACTCGCTAGGCAGCACTGCCGGAAAGGGGGGGGGGGGGTGGGGGACAAAGGCAGCGAAAGGCCAAGGCGGGCATTCCGGAGCTTCGTCAAGGCCGCAAAACAGGATGCCGAAAGCAGCGTTGACTCGTTCATTGACCCACGATGACGAGCGCACTGCACGGTGGATCCCAGCCGCAGAGCTGGCATTAAAAACACCCAAAACGCGTGTAAAATGTACACTCAAAAAGCTGGGGTTTTCAACACCAGCCCTCGAAGCTCGGCTCCACCGTGTACGTAAATGGAGCGGCCACGGCCGCACGACAGACCAGAGAAGCCCGGGCGTATGCATACGTGCGCTTCCACGGACTCGTGAAGTGAAGCTTTATTGCAGGGCCCTTGCACCAACACGGGCACCGAACAAGATTTGGCGATTTTCCTACACCCCCCTTCCTGCACGTCAATGAAAGACAAAAGAGAGAAAAAGCACGAGGTACCACAGGATCCACAGGGTTCTCTGTAGGTAGGATGTAGGTAGTATGTATACCACCACTACGCAGTGTGTGTGGATACTACGCAGATACCACGCATCAGAAGACCTCGGGATGGAGTACTCACCCACGTGGTGCACGTAGCAGCAGCAACAAGTAGGCCTGCAATGACCTTGGCAGAAGAACACCGTGTGTCGGCACTCATATTCGTGAGTTCTTCTGGGGGGGTTCGGGGCGGACTTCATTCGCAAGCCACGAAAGCGACTGCCTTCCCCCTTTCAGACTGGGTTCTTACCTCCACGGAATGTGCTGGATGCGCTTTTTCCGTTTCTCTTCTTGTTCGTTTTGTTGTTTTTTGAGTGGGGGCGGGCGGTGGTTTGCATAGGGTCGCACGGTGCGCTCTGTCGTCAAGGACACGGCCAGTTTGCAGTGGCAGAGAAATCGTTGGGTCTTGCCACACATATCGAGCGACGGAAGCAGAACGCCAATTGCTTTTTTTCCTCCCCCTGCAACAACTGCCCACAGGAAAAATCTCAACGCCCCCGGAAGATACTACTTTAATTTCGCATCGTGGATCTGTAAGCAACAATTCCCGTGGCGGGAAGCACTGGTAAATGAAACACAAGAGCGTGACCTGATCAAATGACGGTGATGGTGTTATGGTGAAAGGTGTTCGTTCTTCCGGTGTACAAGGGTACTACTACAAACTTCTCTTCGGAGGGGTCAAATATCAGTTGTGCTCTCTGATGTAGAAATCGGGAACGTGAGTTCCTGCCGCTACAGCAGTTTGCCCCCGGGTTCGTTTAACTTTTAACGTGTGTGCAACCGTTGTTCCCGAAAATGCTCCCTTCCGTACCAGCTGTACTGAAAAGAAATATTACACGGGTTCCGGGAAAGAAAAAGTGTTGGCAACTTCAAAGCAATATAAAAAAAAAAAGAAAGAAAAGGAAGAAACGGAAACGAGAAAAAAAAAAACAGAAAAAAAAACTGCGAGGAACGGAACGCGAATTGAACACAGCAGGCAATAGCCAGACCCGCACTGTTTGGTGTGAAACAACGACTGCGAGCAGCGGGCCCAAACCTTCCTGAAGTTCACGTCGGAAGAGACCGGAGGTTTCAACGAGCTCGACAGGCTGGGCTTGTGGGTGCTCCAGCACTGCAAGCGGGACTGCCGGGCAGACTTACAACCTCCCTTCCAGCAGGGTTACGCCGTTGCAGACCTGTGTTGTGTACCTAAATTGAGGGGCCGCAGGGAGGTATTCGACAGAGGCCACTCAGAGACCTTAAAACCCCTGATCCCTACACGAACTTACACTCTAGTAGCAGCAGTTTGAACTTGATATGCAGCAACAATCTGTGACGATAGACTGGACACGCACGGTGCCCTCAGCATGCTCCTAGATGCACTACAGGTGGATGGTATCCTGTGGTGTGGTGTACACAGTGCACTGCTACGCGTATACGCAGTAGCACATGCGCTGATGCACAGGTGCGCTGATGCCGGCATCTGGTGATATGGCATACACCGTACCAGTACATGTACACCTACATGCCTTTGGTTGTGGTAGTAGTAGGTGTCGTTGTAGTCCGGGAACAGGTCAGGACTTCCTCCCCCCTAAGCGAACTTCCTCTGAAAAAAGAGACGTGGCTCCTCAGTGCGCCATGTGTGTAATTCCTGTTTCTGCCAGCCGTCTCTTTTTAATAACAACAAACGCGTCTGTCCGTGTCACCACATAATATTCTCCCCCTGCGAAAAGAAACCGACACACACCTTGACGAAATGCACGGCCCACTTGTCCTTGAGATCCGGGCGGGCGCGGGGGTAGCCGGTGGAGACGGCAGCGAGGACGTGGGCTTCGGAGCCGGCGGCTACGATGCAGCCAGAAGCGCCCTTGTCGCCGCCGCCCAGCATGCGCTCGCCGAGGCACCCCGGGACGGAGGCCACTATGTCGACCATGGTCTGCAGCTCCGGGCCCGAGATTCGGTACTTGTCCCTCAGGCCGTGCCCGTCCACGCGGAACACCTTGCCCACGGTGACCATGTCCCCGCTGCGCCATGCGTTGAGCATCTCGTTGAACCGAGTCTTCGCCTCGTAGATGTACTGCATCCGCTCGCACGGGCCCGGATACTTCCCCGAGAACTCCCGCATCGCGGTGGCGTACTTCGCGTCGTCCAGGTCCCCGATCGTCTTCACCCCTTCGAACCGCTGACTCAGAAGCTGGCTCATCTGCTTGCACTCCCTGCTTCGAATGGCATACGTGCTCTTCTCAAGCCCCGGCCTGTCCGTGCCGGTGTCGAGAGCTCCGAAGCTGAACGACTGCGCGTCGCAGCCAAGGGGCACATACTTGATCGACTTGGTGGCCGGGATGAAGTGCGTTCCGAGGCCTTCCCTCGCGTAGTAGATCATGATTTGGTCCAAGTACCCGGACGGGCACGCCATATACTCGTTTTCGAGCTTCTGGGCGAGGGAAACGATTTCGAAGCTTTTCCCGTTGGCATCGGGCGGCGGGTTGGTCGGCTTGAGGTTCGACGCGTCCATGAGGGTGAGGATCAAGTTGATGCTGATGGACGCCGACCTGCTCATGCCGCCCCCCGGGATGTTCCCGAAGATCACGCCGTCGAACCCGTGCGTGAGGTTGTACCCAGCCTTCGTGAGCACGTAGTCGGCGCCGTACGGGAACCGCGCCCAGCTGTGCGAGAGCTCCGGGGTGTTCGGCGGCGGCGTTTTGCCCAGGGTCCACTGCACGATGCCTTCCTTTTCGAAGTTCGCGGACACGAGTCGGCACACGTTGTCCGTGCGTGGTTTGAACGCGAGCCAGATGAACCTGTCCGTTCCCACGCCAAACAGCTCCGTTCCATTGTAGTCGCCGTGTTCGACTCCTAAGCAGAACCTGGAGGACGTCCTCCTGATGGAGCCTCCCGCGATGTCCAACTTGTACTGGGCCGCGATCAGCTTCAGCTTGTCGATCGCCTTCACCTCCTCTTCCTCCGCCGCGGCCGTCAGCTTCGCATTCGCTTCCTGCCCCGCGCCGAGATGCGACACGAGCACGTTTAACTTCTCCATGACTTCCTGCCTTTGTGTTGTCTTCGATCCTGGACTGGTAGGTTTTTAGAATACTCGACGTATCTGCTTCGACTGAGGTGAGGGGCAAATCCAATACAAACACAATTTGATTTGTTCTTCGCCTACACCAGCCGCATGACCTCACGTCCGTTCAACACGTGGTTCGGTAGTTACAGCACTTGGGATCTCTTCTGTTCTTTGTCGGGCAGCAATCGTCGAGCATTTCCTTTCAAGCTGGCGCTTATGTAATAAAATAAACGCCCACTCGCTCCGGTAACTTGCACTGCGTCGCGGTCAAAGGCCAGACAGGCTCTTTCCCACTGGGACCCCAGGGAAGTTCTTCTACTTCAGCTTGCGGGGATGCTAGCTGCGCCTGCTAGGCATTTCCTCAGTTCAAGGAGAGAACTTGCAAATCGATCCTCATCACGACGGAAGTTCAAACGAATCTACATCCTTTGCAGGATAGCCGGAAGGTTTTCGAACTCGTTTGCTGCGTCAGTGTAGCGCGCGTGCAGCTTAGACAGTAGGAGCATCACAGACCTGCTCCTCCACGCAAGGCCCGGGAGAGTGGTGCGATGGGTCTTTCGCCCCTATACCCAGCTTTGACGAGCGATTTGCACGTCAACACCGCAACGGATCTCCACCAGGGTTTCCCCCGGCTTCGTCCTATCCAGGCATGGTTCACCATCTTTCGGGTCCCAACAAGTGTACTTAACCTCAAATCCCTTTCCACTAATCAGGATCAGGCTGTGCTGCGTCCTCAAGGATTGGCACATCTCCCTTTCAGTGCGGCTTGTGGGTTTGACACCCTAAGCCTCGCACACGTGTTAGACTCCTTGGTCCGTGTTTCAAGATGGGTAGTACAGATTGCTGATCGCTGTGTCTGACATGAGCCTGCGAGCGTCTAACAGCACACACTTAAAGCCAAGGTATTTGACAGAGTGAACCGGCGCCTCTCGTTCCACCATTCCAATATGGCTGTGTCATGCTGGATCTTGACCAGAGGCTAGGGCCAGGATTTGCGCAAACGCGTGTCACAGCCATTCTCTCTGCCCTGGGCTACCACGTGGAGGTATCTACGCATGCGGTGTTGTCCTTCGACAGAGTAGATCGGTGCCTTTCGTCTCACGTGAGCTTACCATTTATATGCGGCTGTGTCACACTGAATTTGGACCCGAGAAGTCTCGAGCTTGTTTCAACAACAGGAAGGGAACCCGCCAGGAGAGACGCAAACAAAGCATGCAGGAGGGGAAGAAGCAAAAGAAGAAGATAACAGAACAAGAAACGGGGGTTGCGTTTTTTTTTTTTTTGGACAAAGGCGACGCGCACGGCCAAGATTTGTTGGAGGGACGATCGGTCGAAACCCCCACTTTTGCGCGGCTCGTCGTGTGTAACACATATACTTACTACCGGGAAAAGCCCTTCTTTTTTTCTTTGCATGTGGTGCCAGGGCATTAGCTTCGTCTCCGGCACAATTTCCAAATTTGGACCACTGACGGCTTTTTGCGTCCTCACTTAGGAATGGGCTCAACACAGCGCGACGCAACGTATCTTCACGACAATGCTGGGCACTGAGTGCCTCAGATCGCACATTGGCCACCTCTGCCGGGGGCCTGGGTGATGGTGTAGTGCCATTTTTCTTCGTCTTTCTCCCCGCCGGCTTTTCCAAATTTGGACTCACAGTCCAAATGTGGAGGTCTGGAGGCACGCGAAGAAGCTTGCTACACCTAGCATGTCCTCAAGGCCCTCGCGCTTGTGGCATTTGTGACGGCCTGGTATGGAATCTCAGACCGACGCAAGTGTCGACCGCTCAGGGCGTGCTTGTTTCAAGCTCATTGCACCGCTGGCGACTGCGCTGAGTCCTCTATCTACAACCTTTGTTTTGCTTGCCCCTTGACGCGGGTAGCCAGACCCATGGCCAGCAGTAGTCACGGAACTGCGTTGACCATCGCAGTTCTCGGACAAACCCTTTGTCTCTCTCTCTGTTGAAGGGAATCGGAAAGCTTCGTCGGCCTTCCGAGAACAAAAAAAAAGAAAGGGAAAAAAGAAAACACAGACTAGAATGGAAAGAACAAAGAAGTGGAAGCACGGTGCTCCTCCATCGTCCTTGTACCGACACAGCAGTTTGCAATCGCTCAAACGAGTGGCCGCCTTGCCACGACGACAAAAAGGAGCGACACCTTTTGTCAACACTGTGTTTCGGTTATTTGCCTCAATCGAGACGTTCGGAGAGAGCTGGGTATGCTGTGGGTAATGTCGCTGCTTCCTTTATTCGAGCCACCAATCCGTCGAGATATTGGAACGGGGGGATGGTGAGAGGGGTGAATGTTCTGGGTTGGGGGAGGCGAGTCTCCTGGAGAGCCGTAGCCAGCGTGGGGCAAGGAAGGAAAGGATGAAAAGGGTGACGATTCCGGTGCGACTGCGGGGACAAAGGCAAGGTGAAGGGGGGGCTTGGATGGGTTTGGGGAGAGCGCGAGGGGGTGTGGGATGTCGGATCTCCGGGGGGAAATGCGTTCTCACATCCGAGAGAGAAAAAAAAAAAACGGATGTGTCAACAAAGCCCCACCAAAAGCCCAACGACAGTCAGCACCAGGCAATTCGCCAGAGTGTCCGCGTTTCGTCTTTCTTCCTTCGCCCCCCCTCCTTTCTTCGTTTCGCTGTGAGTCTTGTCAGGGGCTAAAGATACTGAACTAGCCAATTTTTTAAAGCAAAACGTTCGCTCGAAGCCTCCGAACGCGGGGCAAGCTTTTCTCCTGGCCGCGCCCCACTGCAAAGGACCAGAACTTTCGTTTGAGAGAGAAAACAAAATTGCTTGGGGGAAATTTTGAGGCTTTCCGGTTGGGTTTTCTTACGCACGGACGGGGGGAGCGGGTGAGGGCGCTAAGAGAACGAGAGCGAGAAAGGCGAGTCTCTGCGTGCGGAATAGGTCATTGGAGAAAACAGAATAGCGCGAGAGAGGAGGCAGTCAAAAAAAGAATGCAATGAAGGGGGGGAAAAAAAAAAAGAAAAACGGAAAAAAAAATGCTTTCTCCAACGGGGGGGGGGGGGGAATTTCCTATTCTTCTCCCATTCTCTCATCGGCTCCTTTCCTCCCCCTTGTCGGGTGCATGATGAGGGGCTAGAGGGTGTACGCTGTTGGGGTTTTCAATCGTATTTGTATATGTGTTCAAGGAGGGGGGGGGGGGGGGGGGGGGTCCTGGCGGCCCGTGAGCACGGTCTACGTTTTTTGCGGTGGGCCCGCACGAAAAATAGACCACGACCTTGTGTGGGTGGTGGTGGCGGTGGTGGTTGGTGGGTGAACATTTTGGATCCCCACGATTGGTGGGGGGGGTTCTAGATGCGGGCGCGTTCCCTCGCGTCTTTTTCAGAGAGCTCGGAGCGCATTTCGGAGTCGTCTTTCGCGTGGTTGTTGTTGTGGTGCTCGCCGGTGCAGTCGAAGTCGTCGAGGTCGCGGGGGGACGGAGGGTTCGAGAAGAAGACTGACTCGTCGCAGACGTTGTGCGTGCGCCGGTCGTTGTGCGCGACGTCGAAAAGCCACGACTTGGCGGCCATGGCCTCGTGGTCGATCTTCTCCGCTTCGAACGACTTCGCGGGGTGCACGTATGCACTTGTCCCCACGCCGATTGTGCTCCTCGAATCCCGCTTCTTCCTCACCGCAGACTCCTCGCGGTCGAGAGCCCTGTAGTTACTCGTGTCGACCTCCTTCCGTTTGAACATGTCCGACACTTTCTCGCTGCCGATCGCATATCCCAGCATGTTGAAGATCGTCGGCGCTTCGCAGAACGCTTGCACCTTCCCGGCTAGCATGTCGTTGATGAACTGCGGCCCCATGATGTAGCGCGTCTGCTTCTTCACCCAGAACATCAGCAGCGCGGTGCAGACCATCGGGAAGATCGACAGCCCGAAGATGTCCCACCGCTCCTTCACCGTCGACAGGATCGTGACGCTGAACAGCTGCATGATGAACAGCACCACCAAGCAGTAGTAGATGGCCGTCGGCGCCAGCCGGAGGTCTGATGCACGACACTTCGGGAAGTTGTCCGCAAGCATCGCACGGTCCACGAAGAACCGGATGAGGAAGAAGAAGAACCCGAAGATCGCGATGTATGGCAGGTTGATGCAGAACAGCATCGCGAACGCGAAGTTCAGCAGGCCGTGGGCGTATTCTTCCGAGAAGTAGAACTCCTTGCGAACGTACGCTTCGTCGGCCTCGCGTTGCGTGAGGGAGCCCGTGAAGAACAGGGGACTGAGGATCAAGTCGGCAGGGCGGAGCAGGCGCGCGGCGTTGCCCATGAAGGCTGCTTGCACCACCTTGACGACGAAGAAACCGTTCGTCGGGACGATCATGGACACGAACACGAAGATCAATGCGTTCGTGTCGAGGTTATCGAGGATGTCCGCGGAGTCACCGGCCCCCTGCGCGGCGGCCTGCAGCAGGATGTACGTGACGAGCGAGAATGCGAACATCTTCTTCAGCAGCGACTCCTCGCGGTCCTTCCTATCGTCGATCTTCTCGAAGCTCTCCCCCCACTTCCGCAGGATTTTGGGGACAAGCGCGTTGAGGATCGCAGTCGCGATGACGGGCAGGTACGACGTCAGGAACCCTCGGAACTCCGCATTCGACTCGAGAATGGTGTCGAAAAAAGGAATCCACTCGGCGAGGTTGTCAACGTTCCCCAAGAAGGCGATAATCGAACCCCAGAGCAGGGCCAGCACAACCAACGCCGCGATGGTCAGGATGTGGCGGACGAACAGACTGAACGGGTTGTTTCCTTGGTTCGCCCAAACAATGCACTTCGGATGCGGCGCGAACCATACCTTCCTGTTCTTCACGAGGGTGCCGGTCATCTTCTTCATGCCTCGGTTCATCTCGGCCACGTACTTCGCGCACGCCAAGGGCGAGTCGAAAGTGATGTACGCGGCGCCGATCAGCGGGAGCTCGGGGTCGTCGATGCTCTTCTTCATTTCCACGATTTTCTCGTAGGTTTCGTCGGATTTCTCGCGGTAGAACTTGATCGCGTTGACCTTCGTGCAGGAGCACCAGCCCTGCCGGATGTTCAGCCGCTTGTCGGTGAACCGGTCCTCGCCGTGAATTTCCTTCTTCTCGCAGAACGCGTACCAGTGTTCGAGTTCCGACGTCGCGTTCTCGTGTTCTTCCATTTGCTCGAGCATGCCGTCGGGGGGGAACCGAGGGATTTCGATCGCTTCGATCGACGGGTGGAAATCCTTCGGGATCTTGCTCAGCAGGTACTCCTTCGGGTCGCCCTTGCACCGCCGGAAGCCTCTGAACACCGCCGACGTCGGCGGAACCTGCTTCGCTTTGATGCGCACGAATTGCTGCATCATGTTGATGACCATTCCATACACCTCGGTCGCGACGATGACCGAGATGATCATCAGCGCCCACATTTTCTTGCTCTCGTTGGGCAAGTTTCGCGTCGTCCAGTCAGCCACTCCGTAGTTGTATTCCTGCCCGACGCTTTCTTTGTACTCTTCGAGGTAACCAGACGACGCGTTCACCGGGATCAGCGTAGCGAGCAGCAAACACCCGACGGACAGAAACATCCACATGCACAACTTCAGCCACGTGAGGTAGATTTTCACCTCGTATCCCTGAATTTCGTCCATCCACGGGTCCTTGTGCCGGAACAGGCAGTCCCACAGCTTCGTCTTCTCCTTCCCCTGCCCCCCGAAGTGGAAGAAAGTCGGCGGGTCGCACGGGCGGAGGGGCTTGTATATCTTCCAGAACATCACCCGCCCGACCTGCTTCCGCGTGTACACGAAGTACGCGAACACCAGCAGCAGCGGGGTGATGATGGCGTTCAGCACGAGGGCCGTCAGCAGCCCTTCCGATTCGAAGGCCATGTTGTCTTCTTTTCTTTGCGGGAAGGGGGGCCCGGGGGGTCGGAGGCTTGCAGCGCTAGCTGCACTTCCTGCCTCCGCGGAGGGGGGTAGGTGTGGGGGGGGTTGGGGGAAAAGCGTTTAGCCTGCGGAAGGGGGTTGTCAAGAAGCGGGTCTACGGCGTGACTTGTCTTGTTCGTGGTTCGCAGGGTGTCGTAGAACGCAGTCCGGCCACAGGCCATCCAGAAACAGCCACAGGCCATCCAGAAACAGCCACAGGCCATCCAGAAACAGCCACCGGCCACCCAGAAACAGCCACAGGCCATCCAGAAACAGCCACAGGCCATCCAGAAACAGCCACAGGCCATCCAGGCCATCCAGAAACAGCCACAGGCCATCCAGAAACAGCCACAGGCCATCCAGAAACAGCCACAGGCCACCCAGAAACAGCCACAGGCCATCCAGAAACAGCCACAGGCCATCCAGAAACAGCCACAGGCCATCCAGAAACAGCCACAGGCCATCCAGAAACAGCCACAGGCCATCCAGAAACAGCCACAGGCCATCCAGAAACAGCCACAGGCCATCCAGAAACAGCCACAGGCCATCCAGAAACAGCCACAGGCCATCCAGAAACAGCCACAGGCCATCCAGAAACAGCCACAGGCCATCCAGAAACAGCCACAGGCCATCCAGAAACAGCCACAGGCCATCCAGAAACAGCCACAGGCCATCCAGAAACAGCCACAGGCCATCCAGAAACAGCCACAGGCCACCCAGAAACAGCCACAGGCCATCCAGAAACAGCCACAGGCCATCCAGAAACAGCCACAGGCCATCCAGAAACAGCCACAGGCCATCCAGAAACAGCCACAGGCCATCCAGAAACAGCCACAGGCCATCCAGAAACAGCCACAGGCCATCCAGAAACAGCCACAGGCCATCCAGAAACAGCCACAGGCCATCCAGAAACAGCCACAGGCCGCCATCCAGAAACAGCCACAGGCCACCCAGAAACAGCCACAGGCCATCCAGAAACAGCCACAGGCCATCCAGAAACAGCCACGGGCAACCTAAGAGAAGGAGTGCCCTTGTGTACCGTGCATCGGAGGCTCGCACTTCTGGCTGGTTTCGTTTCAATTTCTGAGTTAGTTTGCGAGCTGCCGCCATCCCCTCGCACGCTGTCCCACCGTTGCTGTTCCACGGTCGCAGTGTGCACTTGCGAGCTGCCGTCATCCCCTCGCACGCTGTCCGTGTGACCGTTGTTAAATGGGTTCTCTTAGAGCAAGAAAGTGCTATATGGTTACGGGTTGTATCATACTTGGTGTACACTCTCTTTCTGGGTTATGCCTGGCCATGTTCGGGACTGTTTGTGACCGACACCAATTTTCGTGCGACCGCTGTTCCGGAAACGTACGAGAAGTCCGCACCGCGAAAGCGGGCGGAGGCAGCACTTGACCTGGACGTAACCAGCCTCTGATCTCATCTTCATCGTCATAACCGCCTTCTTCATGTCAATTTATCTTGTGCAGCCACTGTTGTGGAAACGTGCGAGAAGCGAAAGCGGGCGGAGACAGCACTTGCCTGGTCGTATGCAGCCTGACCTCATCTTCATCGTCGTAACTGTTTCTCGTCACGCCAGACTTTTCTTGTGCAAGCCGCTGTTCCGGAAACGTGCGAGAACGCCCGTACCGCGAAAGCGAGCGGACACAGCACTTGACCTAGGCTTCACTAGCCTGACCTCATCTTCATTGTCGTAACTGTTTCTCTTCACGCCAGATTTTTCTTGTGCAAGCCGCTGTTCCGGAAACGTGCGAGAAGTCCGTACCGGACACCGCACTTGACCTAGGCATAACTAGCCTGACCTCATCTTCATCGTCATGAATGCATTCTTCACGGCAAAGGGTAGGAGCGAGTGGTGCCGATGAAACGAATTGTTCGTGTGTATTATTTTTTGTTCTGCCTTCCTCTTCGGAAACGGGCGAGCACGAGGGCAAGTGTTACTTACAGACTGCTTGTTGTGTGCGTGAGTCTGGTTCGCCAGGTGGCGTACCAACCACTGCTACGAGGCCACGCGGCACGGGCGAATCCCTACGGAGATAGGGCCCCTGCAACTGTGTCTTGAGAATGTGTTCTTTCTGTTTTTAGTGAGAGGTAGGTACCAGGGAAAGCCCGCTACACGGGAGCCAAGCTTCACATGTTCGGCGGTACTGCAGAGCCACGGGCCTACGGGTCAAGTGGCTACCGATTTCCCAAACTAAAGCATCAAGGCTTGGCGCACCTTGGGGCTTAGCGCTCGCGCTGAACACAAACTCGTCGAGACGGTCAGCCGCAGGGCAGAGCGGACGGGGTTGTGGCACTGAGCTGCCTCCGACTCAAGCTTTGCAAGCCGTGGTTGACCGTCACGTTCCTGGACCAGGAGCGGCCTTTTTCTTCTTCTCTTCTCTTCTTTTCTGTTTTTAGTACTAACAATCTTGCGGGTTGCCCTTCAATGTACTGCGCTCCGGCGTCGGCGCCAGCCACGCCCATCGGGTTCGCAACGCGCGGCCCGTGCTGCGTGAGCGACATGTCCTTCTGCACCCGCTGCAGCAGGGGCACCTTCGGGCCTGTCGCCCAAGAACGAGCTTGCCTCTCCCAAGCTCTATCCCACAGCCAATCGGCGGGCGGTGTGTACAAATGGCAGGGACGTAATCAGTGCAAGCTGATGACTTGCGCCGTCTCAGTCGCAGAGCTTGCTCAGCAGCAGCCGCCGGACCGCGAAACTTGCCCCCGGGCAGCAGCGCCGAACGCAGCAACGCCGCGCAAGAAGTTGCAAAAGTTGCCACGCATGGTATTGTTTCGTCGGCGACAAACTTGCCATGGATGAAAGTCAAATCATCGCCAGTCTAGATTCGGACCCGTACAACCAAAAAAAACGTACAGGCACGGGTTACCAAGCGATACGTCCTCGGAGGTACCACGGGGAGACTACGGGGAGAAGTTGTCTGCACGGAGAAGGACACGCGGCCACCTCTGATCAAACCTCTGCAAGCATGTGCAGCATGCGGGAGAAGTTGCGGAAGTTGAGGACGGACGCGATGACGATGATGCACAGGTACTGCTTGTAGTTCTTCCGGACGTTGTCGGCCCACGAGTCGCATGGTCGAGCTATCCTTGCCCAAAGTGGCAAGCGCAGCGTTGTCTGCGCCGAAGATGCCGAAGCCGTGCTGCGCTCCGGCGTCTGCGCCGGCCACGCCCATCGGGTTCGCAACGCGCGGCCCGTGCTGCGTGAGAGACATGTCCTTCTGCACCCGCTGCAGCAGGGGCACCTTCGGGCCCGTCGCCCAAGAACGAGCTTCCCTCTCCCAAGCTCTATCCCACAGCCAATCGGCGGGCGGTGTGTACAAATGGCAGGGACGTAATCAGTGCAAGCTGATGACTTGCGCCGTCTCAGTCGCAGAGCTTGCTCAGCAGCAGCCGCCGGACCGAGAAACTTGCCCCCGGGCAGCAGCGCCGAACGCAGCAACGCCGCGCAAGAAGTTGCAAAGGTACCACGCATGGTATTGTTTCGTCGGCGACAAACTTGCCATGGATGAAAGTCAAATCATCGCCAGTCTAGATTCGGACCCGTACAACCAAAAAAAACGTACAGGCACGGGTTACCAAGCGATACGTCCTCGGAGGTACCACGGGGAGACTACGGGGAGAAGTTGTCTGCACGGAGAAGGACACGCGGCCACCTCTGATCAAACCTCTGCAAGCATGTGCAGCATGCGGGAGAAGTTGCGGAAGTTGAGGACGGACGCGATGACGATGATGCACAGGTACTGCTTGTAGTTCTTCCGGACGTTGTCGGCCCACGAGTCGCATGGTCGAGCTATCCTTGCCCAAAGTGGCAAGCGCAGCGTTGTCTGCGCCGAAGATGCCGAAGCCGTGCTGCGCTCCGGCGTCTGCGCCGGCCACGCCCATCGGGTTCGCAACGCGCGGCCCGTGCTGCGTGAGAGACATGTCCTTCTGCACCCGCTGCAGCAGGGGCACCTTCGGGCCCGTCGCCCAAGAACGAGCTTCCCTCTCCCAAGCTCTATCCCACAGCCAATCGGCGGGCGGTGTGTACAAATGGCAGGGACGTAATCAGTGCAAGCTGATGACTTGCGCCGTCTCAGTCGCAGAGCTTGCTCAGCAGCAGCCGCCGGACCGCGAAACTTGCCCCCGGGCAGCAGCGCCGAACGCAGCAACGCCGCGCAAGAAGTTGCAAAGGTACCACGCATGGTATTGTTTCGTCGGCGACAAACTTGCCATGGATGAAAGTCAAATCATCGCCAGTCTAGATTCGGACCCGTACAACCAAAAAAAACGTACAGGCACGGGTTACCAAGCGATACGTCCTCGGAGGTACCACGGGGAGACTACGGGGAGAAGTTGTCTGCACGGAGAAGGACACGCGGCCACCTCTGATCAAACCTCTGCAAGCATGTGCAGCATGCGGGAGAAGTTGTCTGCACGGAGAAGGATACGCGGCCACCTCTGATCAAACCTCTGCAAGCATGTGCAGCATGCGGGAGAAGTTGTCTGCACGGAGAAGGACACGCGGCCACCTCTGATCAAACCTCTGCAAGCATGTGCAGCATGCGGGAGAAGTTGTCTGCACGGAGAAGGACACGCGGCCACCTCTGATCAAACCTCTGCAAGCATGTGCAGCATGCGGGAGAAGTTGCGGAAGTTGAGGACGGATGCGATGACGATGATGCACAGGTACTGCTTGTAGTTCTTCCGGACGTTGTCGGCCCACGAGTCGCCCGGTCTGTTCATGGTCGAGCGATCCTTGCCCAAAGTGGCAAGCGCAGCGTTGTCTGCGCCGAAGATGCCGAAGCCGTGCTGCGCTCCGGCGTCTGCGCCGGCCACGCCCATCGGGTTCGCAACGCGCGGCCCATGCTGCGTGAGCGACATGTCCTTCTGCACCCGCTGCAGCAGGGGCACCATCGGGCCAGTCCCGTCGCAGAGCTTGCTCAGCAGCAGCTGCGGCACCGTCGACGCGGCCTCCACACGCGCGACCACCGCCGCCTTTCCTGCCGCCTTCCGCCGAGCCGGCGACCCCCCGCCCTTGCCATCCACACTCCGATGACGGGAAACTTCGTGTTGCTGCTGATGTTGTTGTTGTTGTTGTTGTTGTTGTTGTTGTTGTTGTTGTTGTTGTTGTTGTTGTTGTTGTTGTTGTTGTTGTTGTTGTTGTTGTTGTTGTTGTTGTTGTTGTTGTTGTTGTTGTTGTTGTTGTTGTTGTTGTTGTTGTTGTTGTTGTTGTTGTTGTTGTTGTTGTTGTTGTTGTTGTTGTTGTTGTTGTTGTTGTTGTTGTTGTTGTTGTTGTTGTTGTTGTTGTTGTTGTCGTCGACTTTCCTGCTGCTGTGGCTGTTGCGGTGCTCCCGGGGCCTTGCGCGCGTCAGCAGCTTGTCTGTCAGTCGGTCGGCGAGCAGGTTCGTTGTCAAGCAGTTGGGTCGATTGTTCGGGGGTGAGCTCGTCGATGAGTCCCGGGCCCAGGCCTCTTAACTGCAGGAGCCCCTCTTCGACCATCTTCAGCCGCTTCGCCACGCCGGCCACCCGCTCGTCCTGCTCCGACGAAACGGCGGAGATCCGCATGGCCGCCTCTTCGAGGGAGCGGCCGAGATCCTCCGCAGGCTCCTGGCCCTGGTCGTTGGGTATCCCGGCTGCCTGGTGGCAGCGCTCGGCGGCTTCGGAGAAGATGCGGCGGACTTCGGCGGCGACCGACTGCAGCACGCCGACGTTCAGCAGCCGGAACCTGGTGCCGTCCCACGTGTGCTGCTCGAAAACCTCGGCCAGAACCTCGCTGTACGGGCCGCCGAGGACTGTTGTGACGCTGTCGTGGATGGACCGGACGACGGCCTTCACCTTCAGCTGGGACGAGGTCAGCGATTCGAACGCGTCGACCATCGCCGAGAGAGCGTCGTCAGCCTCGTCGAGCTCGGAACCCTCTTCTTCGAAGTCAGCCGTTCTTTCTTCCACTTCTTCTTCTTCTTCTTCTTCTTCTTCTTCTTCTTCTTCTTCCTCGCCTCCTCCTCTCCCGTCGGCCGGCCCTGCCGCAGCGGGCAGCCCCGAGGACGACGCCAGCTCTATCTGCCTGCGCATGCGGCGCACGATCTCCTCGCTGTCCGGCATCTCTTTCGCTCCCCCTCCCCCCCTTGCCCCCAACGACAGTAAGTTTGCCGAGCCCTGTTGTGATTGGCGGGTATTCTTGCGGGGAACTATTCCAACGAAGCTACCGCAGGGGGGGGGTCGAATAACATAGGTTCAACGTTTAAACAGAACACGGGGTCTCATGCAGGAATAATCTGCAGACCTGACGCAGGGCCTGCAGATACTACTTTCTGACCTTTGCATCCATTTTTGAGCCGGTCCGTCCGTATCTCTTGAAACTGCATCGAAGTGCCTGCCCGCTGTTTGAATCACGGTGCACAACGGTCTATCAGGCCCATCCCTAGTCCCTAGAGCTGCATCGAATTGCCCGGTGCTGTATTCTTCGGTCCATCACAGGGGACGGACCGGCTCAGTTTTGCTACGTACTGGTAAGCGAAGCTGTTCGCAAGCTGTGCGTTCGGTCACCGAGGGAAGAACAATGGCTTCGTTATTTTCCTTTAAACTGAGAAGACAGCCAGCAAGCTGCCTTGGCATGTGATGCCAGGGGTACCGAGTGCCACGTCCTTATAGCAAAGACGCACACGAATTGACCACTGCTGAGTGATGGAAACGCGACAGCTGACATGTATCTTTACCTTTAAACATAGAATGCAAGCCAGCTGCGATATTCTTGCCTCTGTTTTGCTTTCGTTTGCTTTGCTGCGTGACTCGCTTTATACTCGTCTTTCTTGCAAAGCAAATGAAGGCAAGCGAGACAACCTCCGACATCCGCCAATTTCTGCCTCAGCTTCTTGGCCGAAGCAAATGTCTGCGATGCTTGCGTTGCTTGCATTGTGTGTGTGGGCCCAAAACTCGACGTGGCCGCCCAGTGCTTTCTTCGACGGAGGCTAGAGGGAAGAAACAACACGACGCGACTTTCTTTGTCGAACGCTGGCACCCGGCAATCCCAGTGTTACCTGTGGTTTCGTGTGGGCTACAGCATACTTCCCGCTCCCTTTCGTCTGTCGAAATGCCCCCGCGTCTTCGCGCGCAGTCAGCCACGAATTCGTGTTGTAAAGCACCGATCGGATGCTGCGGCCAAGGGATCGACCAAAGGCTTGGCGGCGCCCGTCAAGGTTCTCGGAGACTTCGGCCGGGAAAAAGGCTTTTTGGTTGTCACCGGACGACCGATTTTCGCTGTGTTGCTATCAGTGTCCAAGCATGGGGGGCTGGCTACCGAAGGTTCCTCACTCGGACCAGCTTGCCCGAATCGCGGGGCGTCAACGAGATGGCGACGTCATACTCAGCGCGCAGCGGGGCGGTGAGGTCGCGGTTGTAGAGGCGCTCGTACTTTTTGCGCAGGGCGACGGCCTCCGTATCGGCGGAGGGGGTGAACTTCGCGAACAGTGACATCAGCGCCGTGAACGCCTGCGGCGTCAGGCACGACGCGCCCTCCGCCGCAGCGAACACCTGCGTGGCCCGCATGTACGCGTCGTCCAACCGACGGTTCGACATCGCGACGAACACGTTGATCATTAACGCGTACGTGATTGCGTCTTTTTCCTCGACTTCCTCGTCGTACACTTCAACCGCCCGGTCGAAATCCCCCGCGTCCTTGCACGCAGTAAGCCACATGTTCGTGTAGAGCACAGATCGGATCCGGTGGCCAAGGGACCGGCCGAAGGCTTCGACTTTATCGGCGTTGCCGGGTTCACGGGAGCGCTTGGCGGCGCCCATCAAGGCGGTGAGGCTCTTGCGGGACATCATCTCGCGGTGCTTCACCGACAGGCTGCTTGCGTAGTTGAACGATCCCGACGCCCGGACCGCGACCGTCACCAGCCAAGAGTCGTAGTACTTCTCGTGGCCGTGCTCCCGCAGCAGGGAGAGTGCGCGGGCCACGGCGTCGTCGCTGTACTTGCAAGCGTCGAGGGCCAGCTCGTAGTCGGCGGGGCGGATGGGCAAGCTCTTCTCCCGCAGCCACCGCAGGCACTCGTGCGCCGACGCGTGCGCGCGGTGAGCCGCGCAGATCTCGAGGAACCGGCGGAAGGGGTCTGCCGACAGGATGCGGGTGTTCGCCTTGTAGTCCTCGACGAAGTCCTTCGCGCAGTGCACACTCACGTCGCCGACGATGTTCATGCACGCGAAGCACGCGGCGGCGGCGGGCTGGCTGCCGTTCGCCCGGAAATCGGCTATTTTCCGCTTGAGGTCCTGGGTGACGCGCTCCGTCTTGTCGTACCGGGTGCCGTCGCGCAGCGGCTTGTGCAGGGCTTTGACCGCCCTCGCGCATTCGAGGTCGTCGAGAAAAAGACCCGAAGTCCCGGTGCCTTCCTTCGGCTTCACGGCGGCGGCGGCGGGTGGCCCCTGCGCCGCTGAACCCGCTTCCACCCACGGCTGCGCCGACGTGGATCGGACTGTGCTCTGCCACCGGAAGGCGCCCCGCAGCGCCGACGAACGATCGGTGACCACTGCAGCTAGCACCCCCACGGGGAGCCGCATGTTCAATCCCTGATGGATTGCACCCACCCACCCTCTTCCCCTCAACATACCAACTTTGTGTGTTAAACCTGCGTAAAGAGAGTAGTTGACGGATGGTTAAAGATAAAACAGTGGTGTCACCCGAGAGGGGGGGGCCCTCAGGGGGGGGGGGGGGGGGGGGGGGTAACGGTAACCTCAAGGGCCGCCCACGTGGTAAAGCCGTTAAGCGGCTGTGTTGACATATTTTCTGTTCTGCAGGCACTCGCAGGCCGCGGTGCGCCGCGCAGATGGATCTCGAGGAACCGGCGGAAGGGGTCTGCCGACAGGATGCGGGTGTTCGCCTTGTAGTCCTCGACGAAGTCCTTCGCGCAGTGCACACTCACGTCGCCGACGATGTTCATGCACGCGAAGCACGCGGCGGCGGCGGGCTGGCTGCCGTTCGCCCGGAAATCGGCTATTTTCCGCTTGAGGTCCTGGGTGACGCGCTCCGTCTTGTCGTACCGGGTGCCGTCGCGCAGCGGCTTGTGCAGGGCTTTGACCGCCCTCGCGCATTCGAGGTCGTCGAGAAAAAGACCCGAAGTCCCGGTGCCTTCCTTCGGCTTCACGGCGGCGGCGGCGGGTGGCCCCTGCGCCGCTGAACCCGCTTCCACCCACGGCTGCGCCGACGTGGATCGGACTGTGCTCTGCCACCGGAAGGCGCCCCGCAGCGCCGACGAACGATCGGTGACCACTGCAGCTAGCACCCCCACGGGGAGCCGCATGTTCAATCCCTGATGGATTGCACCCACCCACCCTCTTCCCCTCAACATACCAACTTTGTGTGTTAAACCTGCGTAAAGAGAGTAGTTGACGGATGGTTAAAGATAAAACAGTGGTGTCACCCGAGAGGGGGGGGCCCTCAGGGGGGGGGGGGGGGGGGGGGGGTAACGGTAACCTCAAGGGCCGCCCACGTGGTAAAGCCGTTAAGCGGCTGTGTTGACATATTTTCTGTTCTGCAGGCACTCGCAGGCCGCGGTGCGCCGCGCAGATGGATCTCGAGGAACCGGCGGAAGGGGTCTGCCGACAGGATGCGGGTGTTCGCCTTGTAGTCCTCGACGAAGTCCTTCGCGCAGTGCACACTCACGTCGCCGACGATGTTCATGCACGCGAAGCACGCGGCGGCGGCGGGCTGGCTGCCGTTCGCCCGGAAATCGGCTATTTTCCGCTTGATGTCCTGGGTGACGCGCTCCGTCTTGTCGTACCGGGTGCCGTCGCGCAGCGGCTTGTGCAGGGCTTTGACCGCCCTCGCGCATTCGAGGTCGTCGAGAAACAGGCCCGAAGTCCCGGTGCCTTCCTTCGGCTTCACGGCGGCGGCGGCGGGTGGCCCCTGCGCCGCTGAACCCGCTTCCACCCACGGCTGCGCCGACGTGGATGTGTTGAAACATTTTCTGTTCTGCAGGCACTCGCAGGCCGACGCGTCATGGATTGATTCTTGGAAAACAGGTCGTTCGAATGAAACTCTCACCGACCTTAGCTGTTGAAGATCTACGCGCTAAACTTAAGCATATCACTCAGCGCAGGAAAAGAAAGCAACAGCGATGCTCCTAGTAACGGCGAGTGAACAGGGCAGAGCCCAAGCCTGAACCGGTGTTCTACGGATATCCGGAATTTGGCGCAAGCTGCTTGGGGACACAACTGGCGTCGAGGTAAGTCTCCTGGAATGGGGTATCCACAGAGGGTGAGAGTCCCGTATTTCCTCGACGAGCCATGTTGGTTAACTCCTTGCTAGCACGTGCGCGCGGTGCGCCGCGCAGATGGATCTCGAGGAACCGGCGGAAGGGGTCTGCCGACAGGATGCGGGTGTTCACCTTGTAGTCCTCGACGAAGTCCTTCGCGCAGTGCACACTCACGCCGCCGACGACGTTCATGCACGCGAGGCACGCCGCGGCGGCGGGTGGAAGCGTGTCCAGCGGCGCAGAGGCCACCCGCCGCCGCCGCCGTGAAGCCGAAGGAAGGCACTGGGACTTCGGGCCTGTTTCTCGACGACCTCGAATGCGCGAGGGCGGTCAAAGCCCTGCACAAGCCGCTGCGCGACGGCACCCGGTACGACAAGACGGAGCGCGTCACCCAGGACCTCAAGCGGAAAATCGCCGATTTCCGGGCGAACGGCAGCCCACCCACGGCTGCGCCGGACTGCTCTGCCACCGGAAGGCGCCCCGCAGCACCGACGAACGATCGGTGACCACTGCAGCTAGCAGCCGCATCTTCAATCACTGATGGATTGCACCCACCCACCCTCTTCCCCTCAACACACCAACTTCGTGTGTTAAACCTGCGTAGCGTCTTAACCGGAGGAGCAAAGAGAGTTGTAGAAGGACGGATAAAGATACAAAAAACAGTGTCGTCACCTGAGGGGGGTAAACTGAGGGCCACCCACGTGATAAAGCCGTCCAGCGGCTGCCGGCTTATCCCGTGGGTAACTTTTATAAGGAGTTGCTATTAGTGAATTGACTACTCAGTAGTCTACTGTGTGGAAATAGTAGTGTTGGCACATTTTCTGCGGCGGGGAACCCCAAGAAAAAGCACGCGGCGCGAAAGCGCAGCGTACAAAGAATGGAGCTGGATATCACCAGCCACCATCATCATCTTCGTCCATCGCATTGAGATCGTCTTCGGACGACGTTATCCCCCCCTACCCTAGCCTTTGACAGTTCAAGCCTACCCCTTGTGGTACCTGCATTTCAAGTTCCCAGTGCTAAACCGAAGTGCATGCTAATCCATGTGGTTCATGTACTTAAAAGAACTCAATGCTTAACCTGAGGAAGGCCCGATCGCCGGCCGCAAGCGGAAGAAGACGAAGGCGACCACCCCCGAGTCAGGGGTGCATCGAAGGAAGAAGAAGGTTCCGAGGGCAAGCAGCTCTCAGAAACGACCGGGGACCACGGGCACGCCAATGCCCTCGAAAGTCAAAAACGGGCACACGTGCCCGCCCTCGTACTCGCCGACTCAATCTCTGGAATCGCAAGAAAGCCAAACCCCGCTAGCTCCACAAATGCTCGACCTTGACGACGCGATGGCAGGTGACGACGTCATCCGATACCTGACTTTCAAGGCAGTGCATGTTAATCCGTGTGGTTCATGTACTTAAAAGAACTCAATGCTTAACCTCTGATGGCGTGTGCCATGTCAAAAGGGTCATCAAAAGGGAAAAGTTGCAAGCTTGAAGCATTGTTCCCAGCGGCGAGTCGCTGACGCATCCGGGACAACGGGGGGAAAAAATTAAGAAATAAGTTGAACAACAAGTTGAAGAAAAGAGGAGTAAATAAATAAAGAAACAGAGGTGAAAAGGAATAAACAGGGGGGTGAAAAAAAGAGAAAAAAAAAAGGGGGGGGGGGGGGACCGACCAAAGAAGAAAGCAGGAAAAAGGTTCCCCCCCTCCGCGCTCCCCCTCATTGTTCCGTTTTGTTTCTTTGCTTTCGATTGTTGCAACTTCAAGAAGTCGCAACTATTTCGTGGCAGTGTAGTTGTAGTGGCAGTTGCTGGAATACTCCCCGCGCAGATGCACGTCGCTGTAGTGAGGGAGCAAGTTGGAAGAAGAACTGAAAACGGGTTTTTGCCTGGAGGCTTTTCAGAGTGAAAGTTCGCTTGAAACTCCGGGGTTTTAAACGACGGCGTCGATGTTGACGCGGCAGTGGACCTGGAATGACGCTACACTTCTTCCCAGCACATGTCGACTTCCTCTACGTCCCTCGTCTTCCGGTATGGCATCGACACTCATACCAATCGGCGGAAACTACAATCAACCCAGACCTAAAAGGACCCTGAAATGACCTTGAAATGACTCCAAAATGATGGCTAGCCTCGAAAAAGGGCTCGAAAAGGACCCGGGCCCTAAACGATGTCAACGTGACATCCCGCCAGTCTCGCGCGCGGGCTCAGAAGTGGGAAGGACTCGAGCTAGCAAGTTGGCTGTGCTCACCGTTGGCTGATCGAGCCCGCGTGCGAATGCGGCGGTGCGAAAGATCGTTTCCTCGGCCGACGCTCTCTGGTTGGAGGAACGAGCAGCACAGATCTCCGCTTCAAGAGTACGCTGATGACGAGCTTTGTAACAGCAGCAGCATTAATATCGGGTGCTGGCACCAGACTTGTCCGCAAGACGGTCCTTGAAACCCGCAAACCCGAAACGCCAAGTGGCCCCCAGGGCAGCGCAGGGGGGCGGGGTAAAAAATACTCGACGAGCTGCTTTGACTCCGAATGGAAGGGAGGAAACATAGTGGTAGGGGCACATACAAGACAAACACAACCTGATTTGTTCTTCGCTTACACCCACTCAGGACTTTTGTGATTTGTCGTGTAGGGGTAGACCCGCATGACCTCACGTCCGTTCAACACTAGGTACAGCACTTAGAATCCCTTCGGTTCTTTGTCCGGCAGCATCGTCGAGCATTTCCTTCCAAGCTGGCGCTTATGTAAAAAAACAAGAAGATTATGAGCAGGAAAAATGATCATAAGTCGTACGGTTTGGTGGGGGGGGGAGGGGGGGTTTGAGGGGGGGATTGCAAGAACGTGCTTGGACTGGGTACGTGCCCGAGACCGCTTGTTGGAGCAAAAAAGGACCAGATGGCCCTCGTCTGACGAACAAAGCGGGAACAGACAACACCCACAAAATCTTGCTACGGTAACCTTTCATGGAAAAGGAACATTCCGGGAGCTGGGTGCTTGCACTGATAGATTACTTTGTTACGCAAACGCACCACGTTGGTTTCGTTGAGCTTTTGACGTGCAGCTCTCGTTCCGGAAGATGTTCCCCTACAGGTGAAAACCGTACTGTTTTTATAAAAGAAGAAAAATCTCCAGCCGGAGAGGTTAAAAAGAAATGAAAACGAGAAAGAAGAGCGGGGGGGGGGGGGGGGAGAAATTCAAAAAGAATCATTTTTGTGCGGTCGATTTTTCTGTTCCTCGGTTTTGTGTTCAGCTTTTTTTTTTTTTTTTTTTTTTTAAGAAAGGTCTTCGTAGAATAGTGCAGTCGGTGAAGGTTTCAACTCGATGGGGGGTTCTTCACAATTTGATGGCGTGTGGTCAGGATAGAGGGGGATAGGTTGAACGTTGCTGATGGGCGTTTAGGTCCTTGAAGCCACGGACACATAAGGCTGGCCATCATCAGCGCGGAACCTGAGTGTCTCCAGACAGGACACCGGTGTGGGTCTGGTTTGTCAGGCGGCTGTTCGGAGCTCGGCACAACCAGGACCTCCCATGCTACGAGAGCACAGGACCGGCCTTTCGGCAAAGAATTTGTGTGATTTATTCGCAAACGCATTGATGTGTCTGTGGGTACTTTTTTTCTTGACAGCATCCCCGTCATCGTCCATACGGCAGCTCGCTTAGGAGAATGATATCTCCTCTGTTTTCTTTCCATGCACACCCACTGACCCAGGGTATTTAGACTGTTTCTGTTTATTTAAGTAACACGCTGACACCCACGAGGATCGGCAATAGGAAGGGTCGGCACTGGATAAGTGCGGGCCTGGCATAGAAGCTCTTGTCGGGTATTTGCACAGCTCGGTGTCTGCGACTACGGCAACCCTGATCGTCCCGCGCGTGAGCCTCCTTCGAAATGAGCACAAGGCAGTCCCTCGAGTATTTCCTTCTCTTTCGCATTCTCATTTTCTTTTTTGACTGGAATGGAAACATCTGAAAAAACTGCAATAATACTAAGAATAATACGGCGGTGGGTGCTACGGGAGACTGGCTTTGCGGAATTTCATGTCCTCCAGCTGCTAGACGCTCCCAGTGTTCATGGTTGCAGGACACACCATAATGGAACCCATCCACCCCCGCCTCTGATAGCCTACGATAGCCTGTGATAGACAAAGAGGTGTCGTTCTGAGGATTGAACGTGCTACCATTTCTGCCCGTCGACGCGACCCGATGGTTTTCTTGGAGTGGGGAAGGAACCCTCGTCACAAGGGGTAAAAACAGGTCGAGGAAGCGATTTCCCCAATGCCTCCAATCATTCGCTTTACCTGGCGTAACTCCTGTTTTGGTTCTAGCTATCCTGAGGGAAACTTCGGAGTGAACCAGCTACTAGATGGTTCGATGGGTCTTTCGCCCCTATACCCAGCTTTGACGAGCGATTTGCACGTCAACACCGCAACGGACCTCCACCAGGGTTTCCCCCGGCTTCGTCCTATCCAGGCATAGTTCACCATCTTTCGGGAAAACAACCATCACAGCGAACGGAGAATGTGGGCAAAAAGCCACCCTTCCGAATTGGTCTGATCGGCAGACTTCTTCTAAAATCAGCCGGCCGATTATCGCCGGTCGGGGTTTCAGCTTGTTTTTTCCGCCGCAATTTTTCCTTAGCGCGAACACTGGACACAGCCGGTCCCTTCCAGAGCACTGCGATTTGCACCCAAAAAAGCAATCGCGCTAAAAACATCAACTCCCTGCTTTCACTCTGGGCACCCCGGCTCGTGAAGTGCAGCAAAACACTCATCTCGGGGCACCATTTTTTCAACGAATGAAAGTAGTTTCTGGTTGAACTGTCTTTTCATTATTTTCGTTCTTGGCGCGCTGGTGGGGGAATCTTAGTGCGGGGCAGAACGCTGCTCCTCCTTCGTGCGTGTTCGATGCGTCAAGTCTTTCGTTCGGAGGAGAATTCTTGAAGACGAAGAGAAAAAAGAAGCCTCCGCTCCGCATCTGACCCTGGTCAGCATTTGAAGCACTCAGCTGAATAAACATGTAATTGCGCGACTAACCGCGGTGACGGCCTTCAAAGAAAGGGCGTCCACCCACCGTTTCAGAAGGCTTTTTTTGAAGGTCGGGCAAGAGGAGGTCCAATTTCTCTAGCAATTGGAGGTTCAAAAAGGACCAGTATTTCCATCTCCGACCGTCGGATTGGCTGAAACGGCGGAGGGTGCGAACTTGTGAACAGCGGCAGTATTCCAGGGGGGGAAAAACTTCAGGCACAACGGGTCCGGATGTGCCCCAGCTCTCCGGTTGGCTCCTGGCCGGGGGCAGAGTATCATGTTCATAGAAACTTATTTTCTGTGCCGTGTGCACGTGGAGGCAGTTGCTTGGCTTTTTTTTGATTACTATTTTTTTTTTTTTTCTTTCTTGCGCTTTTGAACGGACTTTTCATTTGATTTTCTTTTTCCGCTCTGGGCCGGGTGTTGGTTTCAGCCTCTGTTGTTTGTTGCAGGCTCTTTTTCACTTTTTTGTTTGTGCGACCGTCAACCCCTACGGACGATCAGTATAGTGTCTTGCGAGGCCATGCTGCCGTGGCATCAGACGACTACGTGGCGTAGTCCGTTGAATGGCCCCTCTCAACACAGACGCCTGCGCAGCTGCGGGGGTGCAGGTACTGCCCGTTTTGTAAGCTGCGCCGAACTGTGAATCGCACACCAGTCGCCCACCTTCAACTGCGGTGTTTAACTCCCAGGCGAGATGCTACGTCCGTTCGTACGTGGGTCGGCTTTGCCGGGTGTACGTTCGTAATCTCTTGAAGGTCTTAAAGGGGGGTGGGGTCGAATAATAACACCTGTGTTAGTATCAGGCTTACGCTCCACGTGTGGAACGTGTGGATTTCCACACGTTAATCTTTTTTTTTTTTTTTTTTTTTTGGACTTTTTTCCCCCACGTGTGCTTCCACGTGGGGGAAAAAAGTCCAAAAAACGTAGTGTTTTTAGACAACCAGACGTGTGTCAAATAACTGTTATTATTCGACCCCCCCCCTTTACATCGGAAGTTCTGGTTCCATGAATCACAGCTACTACAACGAGATACCGAGTTCTTTTTTAAGTTGAGAGAACAATAACACACTCTCCTCGAAAAGCTGAGGTGCACCAGCTTTTTGGCATTCAGATTTCTTCCTTTTCAACTTCTTACGGTCCTGGGCAGTGTGCGCGCTTGGATTCTGAGGTTGAAGCCGAATCGGGTCCAAGCAGGTCAGATCGGTGACTCGCTCACACAATCTTCGGTATCCATCCCCCCCCGGTGCGAAAGCATGCAACGGTGTGCTCCTGCGGGCGGGGGGAGCAAACTGTGCGGTCCATTTGCGTTCATGAAGTCTCTTCGGACACTCCCCTTGTCAATACCACCCAACGACTGCGACGCGCGTGCGAAATGTCGGACGCTAGCGTCTGTCAAAAGCATGCGTGACTCAGCCGTGTTTTAAAGGTGAGGTGAGAGGCATCGGCTCACTGCGGCGCTGCAGGCGAAGACCAACCGGACGCCTCAGTGGCTCAGCTGTCCGAATCCAGTGTGAAATCCGGAGTGTGACACCCGCAAATCCAGGTGCAAAATCCAGCAGAATCGCTCCACCCTGATTTTCAGCCCGAAACGCTTCTACAACGAACAGAATCTCCGGAAATCGAGCGCGAAGAGCATCGATTTTGTTGTGCTCCCACACAAAAAAACGCAGGTATAAACGTCTGGGTTTAGTGCGGGGGAGTGCTAGCGCTCAAAAAAAAAGAAGGGTGTGCTTTCTTTTTTTGCTTTTCTTTTCTTCTTTTCGTTTCGTTCGCAAGGATGGGGACGTGGAACAGCGAAAAGACGGTTAACAGCCTCACTTCCATGAGTGTGTGCCATCCCCTGCGAACAAAGAAGGTCGCTTTCGATTGAGGCGGCCGTTCGCAATGATGAGCTTCCCCTTGCATCTGCAGGATCTTTGCCGCATAAGAGAATGCGAGCTAAAACTGAGGTGGTTCTCGAAATCCTGTTGCACATGTGCTGTGTAGATCCCTCCCACATGTACCTCCTCGAAATGCTGCGCTACAAATAAAACAGGCGCCTAATTCAGCAATAAATTCATGTTAGCCGCGAGTGGAACAGCAATCTTTGCCGCATTGGAGAATGCGAGCTAAACCTGGGGTTCGCGAAGATTGCACATGTGATGTGTCCCCTCCTCGAGAACATTTCCTGCGAAACAGGTGCGCGACGAGTCCTTCATCGTTGTGTGCCACTAGGAGAGAGACGAGTTGGAGTGCAGGGACCATCTCTCCGAGGACTTCCCGGTCGCCTCACTACAACCCCGTACTTCTAAGGCGGGCGTAGGTCGTTCCGTTGGAGGTGCCGTCACCGAGGGCGACGGCGTCGGTGTTTACACCGTCCGGGGCCGATCTGGCTGGCGGTGGGAATTGATTGGTCTTTGTTTTCATAAATCCGCGCACCCCCCCCTCACCTCGACTTCCCCTGCGCAGGAGGGCAGGGTTTCGAGAGTGGGACAAAAAAAAGGGAAGCGGCCAGCGCTTCAGCGCACCGGACCTCCTCCCCTTTTCTTGTGTTGTGCTGCCTCCTTTTCTTTTGTGCTTTTTTCTTTCTCGCTTTCGTTCGTTCGAGGGGGTTTTTGTTTGTTATTTGGAGTAAATTCGCTTGAGCGTTTTTTCTTCTTTTTTTTTCTTTGAAAGTTTTGCGGCTGCGGGCACGCCGAGCCCAACGTTTCCGGAAGGCTATTCATCGATTTCGCTTCGAAGTGTTGCAACCGGGTGTGTTGGCAAAAACATGCGGTGGGGGCCAATGATCCTGTTTTTGGCACGATTGACCGACGCCGCACGATTCCATTCCACACACACCCAGAGTCGGTTCCGGACATTTTGAAGATTTTCGACAAAGAAATAAACACTGTTCGCTGATACTAAGTTTCGTAGGGTACGTGTAAGTCAGACTTTGGCGGACACTTGCCTACATCCGGGACACCATCTTCGAGGAGAAAACCCCCACATCAAAACAATCCAAAAAGAGTATGAGGATTTTGTCAGCATGACTGCTAGATTCCCGGTTTAGCGAAGAGTTGGCGCACGTGGATTGCCTGTTCTCCTACTCACGGTACTGAAAGATGCAAAGGTCCGAAAGCCCCTCCTCTCTCCCGTTCAGTAGTGTCCGCCAAAGCCTAGCTGACGCGTCCGCTTTATCTCCTTTAAAGAATCTTTTCCCCTATTCTTTTTTAGTTGGCTGTCTCAATGGAAGGTGTCTAGTCCCAAAGTGCATCCCATCACGAGGTTTCGCTAAGGTCCTGCCGGAAACCCCAGTTTCGGTGTTGAAGGCTAAATCCTTTGATCAATATTTTAGCATAACACTCATGTTTGATGCTCAGCATCAAGTCTTCTTCTATGGGAGGGGGATTGCAAGAACGTGCTCGAAATGGTGATTGCGCACTACAATGTTCTATCTGCACGTCTTGATGCAAGAAGTCGCGTTGCTACCCTCAAACCTCGCACTCGTGTGCTTGCTAACAAGAAAGGTAAACGGCAAACCAAGCTAGACAACTAAACTGCACTACTTGCGCCACGAAAGATACAAATCCCGATACCATGCCGCAGAAAGAACATGAGCCTGCAAAATAAAGCCGCCCGAACAGTACAGTTTTTCGGGGGAGTTGGAAATGGTGTGTGCTCGTCCCAACACATCGTTGCAGTCGCGGACACGTCTTCTTCTGGGGAAAACAAGAACGTGCTTGGAAGGGTATGTGCTCTACACTGTGCTCTATCTGCACGTCTACACATACCATCCACGTGTTCAGGGGTATGACACTATGTGAAAGAGTTCTTGTTCGACGAGAAGCAACTATTTTTTTTTCAGCATTGGAAAGCTGCCTTCGGTTCGTACGTTTTTTTTTTTTTTTTTTTTTTTTCGTTTGTAAATGGTGCTGTTTTATCTTTCATTTTTACCGCGTCTGCTGTGTGACAACAGAGAAAGAATGCACGAGAACATGTCTGTGCGTGAACGTTCGCTTGAAGCTGCGGGGGTCTTGGAGTCGCTGGGTGACCTTCTGGGAGAAGCCGCCACAGTCGTTTTTCCTTTTCTTTGTGAGTGTTCCTTTTCAAATCTTACATTTTCTCCCTGCCGGCTATGTGGAAACTGGAAGAGAGAGAGAGAGAGAGAGAGAGAGAGAGAGAGAGAGAGAGAGAGAGAGAGAGAGAGAGAGAGAGGAGAGAGAGAGAGAGAGAGAGAGAGAGAGAGAGAGAGAGAAGAGAGAAAGAGAGAGAGAGAGAGACGAGTTAGAGTGCAGGGACCATCTCTCCGGGGAGTTTCCGGTCTCCTCACTTCTCTTCGCACTGCTACGGCGGGCGTAAGTCGCTCCGGAGGCGCGCTGCAGGTTGCGGCTCTGCTACAGTGAGTGGCGGCACCGGGCGCTCTGGCCGGCGGGTGGAAAATATCCGCTTTCACACGACCCATGTTATGATTCACATGTGCTGCATAACATGTGAAAGACATGGCATGTGAAGAGACAAAGAACATGCGCTTCCACAATTGTTAGGCGCTTATGATCAACATGACGTGTGAAACTACGATAACAAGTATCGCATAGCATACGAACCCTGCTGTTGAAGTCGGGACTAAGGTTTTGCCGATCTGACAAAAACACGAACCCACCTCAGCCTGGCGGGCTGGGAGGGACCGCGCCAACCTGCTCTGTCGCCCGTTCTTCTCAACACCGCAGTTTGACACTCAGTTCCACCGATCGGGCGGTTGGGAACAATACTGGCGGGGCAGATGCTGAAGCAGCAGCCTGATACCGGAATTGGATTTACATGTTGAACCGGCAAAACCCGAGCCTGCTAAAACCGCGATATCTATAATATATATATATATGAGAAGGGCTCGGTCCATTGTGGTGCATCCATGCGTGCTAGTGGTACAAGAAGCTGTGGATGTCCACACGATCGCCATCTGGACCCTGAGGTAATTGACAGTGTCACTGCGGGAATGCTGCTGCGCAGTCGTCAAGCCACGGTAGCAAGAACCAGGTGGGGGGGGTGTCGTTGGACGGGAAGAAACCCCACTCTCCCTTCACCCCTGTGACCTTGTCCAGACAAGCTTGTTTCCGTGAGTCCCCTGGACGGGTATATTCATCTTGCCCTCTCTCTCTATCTCGCAGAATACATGTCAGCGAACACAAGGCGCAGGCAGACCAGTAAGCAGAATTCCCTGAGGAGAAGATGGTACCCCCCGTGGTGAGCCGGTCCGTCCCTATCTCTTGAAACTGCATCGGAGTGCCTGCCGCTGTTTATCACAGTGAATCACGGTCCACCACGGTCTATCAGGTCCATCCCTAGTTTCTAGAGCTGCATCGAATTGCCCGGTGCTGTATCACGGTCTATCAAGAGGGGATGGACCGGCTCACGTAGTATCTCGCCATCAAGGGTCGGATAGGATGCACGGGTGGAAAACCTCCTCATCCGCAAAACCGTTAAAAAGTTTCGCGGGTCCTCCGTAGTCCCTCCTGATCCAGAAACAAAGTAGCCCCCCCACTCTGGGAGGAAGGGGGTTTCATTCATTCTTTCGTGAAACAACTGCCTTTTTTTTGCTTTTCGCGACTAGTTTGTCCTTTTTGTGTTTTCCGGCGAAATATTTTCTCTCGGTTTTCCTCTCTTGTGAAAAAAAGACTTTTTTTCTTTTCTGAATCCTCATTACTTATTGTCGCCTAGCCATGCATTTATCGAACGCGTAATACCGGACGATGAGCAATCGGTAGGGAAGGGTGGATTAGAGACTCAAACGTTTTTCTTTTTTTTTTTTCCGTCATGTCAGGGGTTATTCTAACCCCCGATATTCGGAAAAATCGTGGTTAAAAAGTCCTTAACATGGCCGGCAAGATCTTTTTTTTCCACGTTGCGCGAGCTTTTTTGAATGGCCTGTGATCCTGGTATGCGACCTTCGTGGGCGTGGTGTTGCTTCGCCACCTTGCTACAGACTAGCCACTTTGTAGAGGGTCTTGCGGGTTCTGCAGCCTCCGTGCCTCTGGCCTTGCCAGCACGCAGCAGTTTTCACCAGAAACTCTCCTGTGGTTAAAAAACCTTTTTCAACCGGCCGTTTTGAGAACAACGCTAATAATTTCGTCGGGGTGAAGAATGTGAAAAAACGGGAAATAATATTTAACCATGCACGGGATAATCCCTGTCCGTCACTGAATCGTGGTTGCAAAACGAGGAAGGAAACAGAGAATATTGAACATTGAAGGTCTCGAGCGCGCTGAAGGTCCGCCCGAGTATTTGTTGCGCAGCAAAGGGCCAAAAAAATACTCGGGGGAGGCGGCACGCCCGGGTTTTTGGTACATTGTCGAATCTTGCCGCCCAGAACCCCTATCGGCATCACCCACCACATCTCGCTGAGAATAGGCCACAAGACTCCTACCGGCGGGGCACTCTAAAAAAATACTCGACGTTGCTGCTTCGACTCCGAATGGAAGGGAGGAAATATAGAGGTAAGGGGCAAATATACAATACAAACACAATCTGAATTGTTCTTCGCTTACACCACCATGTGTTGCTTTCTCACTCAGGACTTTGACCTGTTGTGTTTGTGTGATTTGTCGTGTCGGGGTAGACCCGCATGACCTCACGTCCGTTCAACACGTGGTTCGGTAGTTACAGCACTTGGGTTCCCTTCTGTTCTTTGTCCGGCAGCATCGTCGAGCATTTTCTTTCAAGCTGGCGCTTATGTAAAAGAATAGGCGTGTGTTGTTTGTCCGTGCCGGGGGAGGATTTGCCTGCTGGTGGATGATAGTTGGCGAATATGCTCTTTAGGTGGCTAATCTTCTCCCAAACACGCTGCCAGCGTTCTCTTTCGTGTCTACAATGCTTTGTTACTACGAAAAAAACCGTGCGCCGCGAGAGTAGGAGGAAGTACAAAGGGAAACTAGAGTTTTCGCGTTGACCGCACTACCCTGAACCCAAGTCGTGGACGTGGTTTCAGGTGAAGAATTGGCAACTGATCATGATCAGAAGGTCCCACTTGGGCGGTTCAGTTTCCTCGCACATTGTTGCGTGTGGCTATAAGAAAAACCTCAGATGACCGATGACGTGGATTTTGCTGCAGAGTGGGCCAAGATTATTACTAGCAAAACACCGACGAATGGTGCGTTTTTTTTTCTCTCTCTCTCTCACAGGTACCAGGGAAAGCCTGCTACACGGGAGCCAAGCTTCACGTGTTCGGCGGTACTGCAGAGCCACGGGCCTACGGGTCAAGTGGCTACCGATTTCCCAAACTAAAGCATCAAGGCTTGGCGCACCTTGGGGCTTGGCGCTCGCGCTGAACACAAGCTCGTCGAGACGGTCAGCCGCAGGGCAGAGCGGACGGGGTTGTGGCACTGTGCTGCCTCCGACTCAAGCTTTGCAGGCTGTGGTTGACCGTCACGTTCCTGGACAAGGAGCGGCCTTTTTCTTTTTTTCCTTCTTCATCTTCTCTCTCTCTTTCTCTTCTCTTTTCTTCATGCTCAAGACGTACTTTCTGTTCTTCGCTTTTTTTTCTCTTCTTTTGAGCGAACACATCATTCCTCGTCGTTTGACGGGTGTACGCAACGCAGCCGGCCTCTCGCCCGCCTTATTTTTCCCTTCTTTTCCGCAAGGGGTTAAGTTAGAACCGGCTTGACAACACCTTGAGGTGGCCCAATAGACTTCCTCTCCATAATACTGTTCCCAATTGTCTCAATTTTCAGTGCAGACTGTGCAGAGTAGAATTGCACTGTAGCAGTGCAGTGCAGTGCGGTTCCGTCGATCCCGAGTGACGATCGGATTGGACTGTGCAGAAGAGAAGTCCACGGTTACAGTGCAGTGTGGTTCCGTCGATCCCGAGTGACGATCGGATATTCGGTATCATGGGAGTCAAAAGCCTGCAAGATGCGACCTGGCCGAATTCAATTGATGTTTCTCGGACAACAGACCTCTCGTGTGCATACACTTGCACTACGTCATCCTTGAAGCCCACGCAGTGCTCGTGTTCCTGGATCTTGCCGTCATATCCGGTATCATGGGAGTCAAAAGCCTGCAGGGATGACAAGGGGGAACCTGGGCTTCTTTCGAGTTATAGTCCTAGAATCCGGGTTTTTAGGATCTCCGGGCGCCCTTCGTCGAAAGGGTTCTTTCTCAGAACCCCGTTTTTTTTTTTGTTTTTTTTTTTTTTTTCCCTGCCCGAAACCGGTTGGCTCTAACTTAATCCCTGCTTTTATCGAGAGAACAAAACGCTGGCCGCGGGACCCACGAGGCGGAGCGCTGGAGGCCGACTGTCCGTGGCGGGAAGTCGGTTCCTTCCAACGCTCCGCTAGAGCGATATTTTACAACGACAGAATAAAAAGACTCCGAAAAAGAGATACTCGGGGGCAAGAACGTGCTTGGAATGGGTATGTGCTCAACGCGGTCGGTTTTTTTAGATTGTAAGTTCACATTTCTTTGTTGACCGCAAGCCCGTCGCTAGACCCATGAGATTTACCTGGTGTGTCATGTGGGCTACATAACTAGCAGCGTCCTCAATAAAGCTGATGCGTTGCGAGAGAAGTAGCTTGGCATACCCCATGTCTAGGTATATAGCTAAGTGCCACGAGGATTCTGTGACATGCTCTAGAAATGTTGGCAGGCTTCTCCGTGCCAAGCAACGTATTCACAATTTCCGGAGTTGAGACTTGCATGATAAAGCGGGGTACCAGACGATCAGCATCACCTAAGGCAAATGTGGTGAAAGTGATAACGTGGTTGAGACTTGCATGATAAAGCGGGGTACCAGACGATCAGCATCACCTAAGGCAAATGTGGTGAAAGTGATAACGTGGACTATTCTTGTTCTCCGTGCAGGGACCCTCTGGGGGGATAGTTTTCTCTATCAGCCCTTTATAAAGGGAAGTTGTTCCGGAAATGTTGCCTTCAGTACAATTGTGCAATTTGCAAAAAAAACGAAAGCATCCCCATGTTGACAACCATTCTTCGGTTCTTTGAGTGGAGTGTTGGCTGGATCGGGGTAAATCCCCTTTTGGTCGTCTCGTCATAGCAATCCTCATTCATGTTCACATTTCTCGACTGTTTCGTGTGTGGTAAGCGGCCGGGGGGGGTTTGTTTTTCTTGAAGTCTTCGTTTGACTTGCAAGACGGGGGGAAATCTCCGTTTAATGTTTAGGCAGGACACTGCCTCGCATGCATGTTTGGTGTTAGCGTCTAGTCTTCTGGAAGGACGATCAGCTTTTCTTCCGTATTTCCGACATTTGTTTGGTGTGTTTCCGAACAATCCCCTACGAGGTACGAATTTTAAGCCGGTCCACCGCCTCTGTGTCCACATTCCCGAGGAAGGGATCGTTCGCGATTCAAGAAGAGGGATGCCGATTAGAATGTGTAGTAGGCAGGGCCGACTTAAACTCGTCTAAATCGTGCGATTTGTCGGAAAAGGGCATGCCGTTCGTCAACGGATTACCGTGAGGTCTTTTGTGATTCCGACGGTCGCGTAAGGCCGTACAGATTGCGCGCGTTTTTAAAGCTAAAGCTTTGCATAGACGACAGTTTGTGCCTGAGACAGAGAGAGGGCCCTATCCAAGGCGTGGTTGGTTCCTTCTAGATCGGGCCTCTACTGTTTCCACAGTTGCACGGGTTTAGAAATGATATAGACGGAATACCTCCCTGTGGAGGCTGGGGGGAACGCTATTGCACAGGTGTCATCTTGGGCTTGACCTCCTTGTGTAGAGTGAAAAAGTTCGCTTTTTCCGAGTCCCCGAGTTTTCTCGGGTGGGATGAAACCGTGAGGGGAAAGAGTTCACGTCTTCTTTCTTCGTGCTGGAGCGGGAAGCTGTTGCGTGCGCGTGGTTGCGCGAACTGGAGGTGAGGCGACGAGAAACAAAAATGCGGTTCTGAGACTGCAGTGACGACTGCGTCAGTAGCGGGTTGGCGGGTATACAAGCACTGATGTTACTTGAAAAAAAACCGGAGGCTTTAAAGTCTCCAGCTGGGGGGAGGGGGCTGCTTCTCGTCTCTTTTTTTTAAGACCGCAGGTTCGTTTGAGAATATCCGGGGGTTTGTAGTCTCCAGGTGACTGTCGTGAAGCGAAAGGGTTCCTTCGTGGTATAGTATACAGGTAGGCATAATTTATTCGTGCTAGCATGGCAGTGTAGGTATGAGTATGTGTCGACTTCAGTCTATTTTTGATAGACGGGGGTTCGGTTGTCGAGCGCAGACGGAAGCATTTCTAGGAAGGTGACAGTGGGATTGGAGCCTGACAAAAGGAGGCATCAAAACTGCCCTTCTTTTCGGTTCGGTGCGAATACTTCTGGCCGACGTTGCAGTTGATTCTGGGGTTTGAGATACGAAGGGTAAAGACAGAGCGCACTACCTCTATTCTCTCGTTTCTATTCTATGTTTTTCTCTCTTTCTTGCGTAGTCTTTTTTGCTCTCTCTCTCTCTCTCCTTGGTCAGCCTGGGTGACTCTTTCGACAGCCAACAAGACCTGAGTGTGTTTCGCAGAGTTGGAGTTCGCTTGCGATACCAAGATTTTGAAGTCTCCTTCTTTGCCGGACGCTTCCCCTCGTTCGTCCGTTGTACTGTACCCGGGGATTCGTGGGTTACAGCACATTTCCTTCTCCTTCTTGTGATTAGTGAACTGCGTGGTGGGGGAAGAATCTTAGTTCAGAAGGGTGGATTCCTGATTGCAGTGTGAGAGAGAGAGAGAGAGAGAGACCAGCTAGCTAGCCCTCCGGAGAGTTTCCAGTTGCCTCGCTACTGTATAGGCACGAAGAGGCAGAGCACTGCCTCTTCGTGCAATCTATGATGCTAGCATCAATTTCAAAAACAGAAAAGAAAGGAAAGGGGGGGAGTGATGAAGGAGACAGGCGCTTCGTTTTGCTTGTGCGTTCCAGTTGATCGACTTCCCGCTTGTGCTTACCCTGTGTCTTTTTCAGGACGAGAATTCTGATCAACAACCGAAACTCGCCGTCTGCGTCTTTTTTAGCCTTTCGCAGAGCATTGCAGCGGGGAGCTCAACATCGCAGTTACTAGAAAAAGACAGCGGCGGTGGCAACAAAAACGAGCGAACGAGCATTTCTTTGCTTGTTGGTTGAGGTACTATACTATGTCGGTCGACCATCTGGTGGGGCAGGCAAGCCGGTCCGCCGAAGAAGGCTGAAAAATAATCGATCAGTAAAAAGTTTGCGTCCTCAAGGATTGGCACATCTCCCTTTCAGTGCGGCTTGTGGGTTTGACACCCTAAGCCTCGCACACGTGTTCGACTCCTTGGTCCGTGTTTCAAGACGGGTAGTAGAAGATCGTGTCTGACATGAGCCTGCGAGCGTTTAACCACGTCAGGCCAGCGGGAGCAAGGACGTTGTCCGAAGACGCCGACACTTACCCTTCGCTGACGATGCCGCGGGTCACCTTCTCAACTCATTCCTATCCTATACGCTTTCACGACGGAATGACACGTCTGCCCTAAACGAGCAGTCCCCATTCTGTTCTATCCTTGTCCCATCCCCCCATCTCGCACCGAGCCTGTATAAGATTTTAAACTTCGAAAACAGGCTTGTGAGAGTCAGTGTTAGGTACGCAGTGTTGTGTGGGGTCCGGGGGAAAGGGGCTTGCGCAAACGCCGAATGCCGACTGGGCAATAAAGTTCCCTCCTCCTCAACTCATTCCCATCCTGGTCGATCCGACGCGCACTTCACTCCGTCTGGGGTTCGTCTCCTGGGAACAGAGGCAGCCCGTCACTCGCACCTAGTATTCCGGCGCTAACGTAACCTGGGCAATCGACCGCGAACTTTTACCGATTTAAAAAAGAATTACTCGAAGGACTGCCTTGTGCTCATTTCGACGGAGGCTAGGGGGGGAGAAAACGATACAACCACAAGTGGGTCATTTTCGTTGAACGCTTACGCCCGCCACTAAACCCAGATTTACCTGTGTTTCGTGTGGGCTACAGCACATTTACCTCCTTTGAGATCTTGGAATATTAATAATATTGTTGCGATAGTGGGGAGTCACCGGCATGCCGATGAGCACCACACTATCCCTGCCTTTCGCTACGTGACACCGGATGGGTCACTCTTGGCGCATTTACACTACCTCCTTTGAGATTTCGCAACTGGCAGTCTCCTCAAGTATTTCCTACGAAGCAGGTGCTTACACAAATTTTCCAATTTCTTCTTTTGAGCAGGCCGAGTTTGGGCCCTCTCTTCAGGTTGTTCTTCTTCTTTTTCACGTATGTCTTGAGTTAGGGATCTCCATGTGAAGCACGGACATGTAAACTGTGACAGCAGTGACATGATCTTCAGTTTGGTGTTGGTTCGCTCATTGCTCAGGCATACACAACCGCACACAGGGCCGCACTCCAAACACAATAGTGCCTCTCTCGTGCCATCCCTTGTTGTTGTGTGCTCAGATGGAGCGGATGGGGAACAACTGCGTGCACCAAACATAGGCGAGCTGTCTGTATATCCCTTCCCCCTGAGGGTTGAAGACGAATATAAACGACTCTGTCTTCGGTCCTGCTCTTTGCGGGGTTGTGGGGGAGACGCAGGCTGCCGCGCCATGGTTTCTGTCTGGGAGGGCGAACCGCCACCGGGGACACCGGATTTTTGCTGCACGATTGCTGACAAGTCTCCTGGGGTTGGTTCAATCAACCCCGGAATAAGTACAAGTCTCTTGGGAGGGGTTAAGTGCGCGAGAGAATCGTTTTCGTTGAACGCGGTGCCTGATCGTCTTTACTGAGTGTGCAGGTGAAAATTTGCGGTGACAAGCTTTTCAATTCCTCCAACATTTCATCCTGTTTTGAGTTTTGAGGATCCGTGTTTTTCTACACTGTTTAGCGTTTATTGTTTAGTAAGAAAAAAAAAGAGAGACATCTGCGGTTGCCGTTGCGCATAGTTGGAGTCAAAAAGTCTTTCCCAATACGCTCAGTCCACGGAGTCGTTCCCACGGTTTTCTCAGAAGTGGTTTTCACCCCTGTGATCCCGGAAGGGAAATTGAAAAGGATGGTCGCGTCTCGTCGTACCTGCCCCCCAGGCACGGCAAGCGTGGCCGGAGGGCTTCTGTCAACAGGGACAGAACGCCACACCTGCTTAACGAGAGTTCTTAAAAGATGCTTGGGGGTGGGGGCAATACGAAACAGTGGTTTGGGGTGCTTCCGGGCTCCTGGTGTCAGTCCCTTGCAGTGAAAATGGCCCCAGCCAAGTCCGGACCCACCCGACGGCTCCGGGCTGATGACAGCTTTCTTATTAACCAGCCTGAGTGGGGGCTGTTTGTGGGTGGCCAGGTCTGTTGGTTGTCTCCGGGAGGGCTGTGAAGCCAGAAGTACTCGTCTTCTTCCCTTTTTCTTTTTGGCGTTTCCGACGATCGTTGAGTACGCAGCGCACCTGACCGCTTCTTTTGAATGAAAGATCGCTTTTTTTGGACTGGCTTGTGATGCATGAAGAAAAATGGGTCCCATGGGATAACCCAGAATCGAATCGCCTGTTCTTTTGGTTTGTTTTGCTTTGTATCTGTGTGCTACGTGTCCAAAGGTGTCCGTGCACGGTGATTGCTCCGGAATACACAAAGAAGCATGGGTGAAAGCTTTTTTTTTCGACTGTGTGTTTCAAATTTGTCTAAACAGGTATACCACCTAACCCGATCAAGACCTATGCTCTGTGAACGTTCGTAATGGTGCCTTGCAAGTAATACCTTCATCGGAATTACGTCAACACCACGTGCACACGGGTCGACCACCGATGTTACTACAAAGGCCCAACCAACGCGCCCGAAGCAATGAATGATAAAGCATGGCATACAAGGGATCGAGTCCTTTTAGATAAAAGTTTGCTTGAGCTGCAGGGACTTGATAAGTCTCCCGCCACGGTGCTCTGCATAAAATGCGTTCTTTTATAGCAAAATGAGTAGTGTGGTGGGAGTTGGGGAGTTTTTGGTGTGCATTATTATGAATTGGTTAAGTTTGGGACTATTTGTGGCCGACTTCAAGTTCACGTCCGGAAAGGGATGCTGTCTTGAGCCCCCCCACATTCTATTTTTTGACTGTTTCGTGTGTCAGAAAGTCGCCAGTTTTAGTCTTGAGTCTCAGAATTGACAGCAGAGGCTCTATCAGAGTTCGCTTTTTGTTGGTCTCGTAAGGAATATATCATCAATACGAAGCTCTTTGCGTTTCTCTTCTGAGTTTCGTCGGAGGCCTTTACGCGCGATCAACAGGTGCGGTCATTCAGCACACTACCTCCTTTTGAGATTTCACACACTGGCAGCCTCCTCAAGGATTCCTACAAAGCAGGTGCTCATGCAGGTCATTGCACCTCTCGGGCTTCGCTTGGGGGCAATGGCACGTTTCTTATCTCTCTTTTTTAGACTGTTTCTTGTAGTAAGCGGTCGGGTTTTTGAAGTCTCCGTTTGACTTGTGAGGCGAGGGGGAAGGGGGGGGGGGGGAAACTTAGTTTAATGTTTAGGCAGGACACTGCCTCTCATGCATGTTTGATGCTAGCATCAAGTCTTCTTCGAAGAGAGTGTAAAATAGAAAAGGGAAAAAGGAAAAGGTAAAGGGTTCACGGGGAGTGTAAGACTCCGCAGGTAGGGTATGAAACCTTGAGGGACTAGTCCTCTTTATTATTTTTCACCGCGGTGTTGTGTGCACCTCGTTCTTCGTCTCGGGTTTCGCTCGTGAACGCAGACCAATCCAGAGTTAGAGCTCATCAGTGGGTCCTTTGGACGGGGACTTTCGGTCCTGTTCCGGTGCTATCACAACTTTCTGGTTTCGTTGTTCGTCGCATCCTTCCTTCGTAAGTTAAAAAAAAAGGGGGGGGGGGGGTTTCCTTTTGTGCTGTTAGAGCAGGGTCTGGGCAGTGTGTTTTTTAGAGTGAAAATTCGCTTGTTCGCTTTTTTCTTTTCTTTATTTTCCGCCTGCAATTGTGTGCGGAAACGATCCCTTGTAGACTCGACTGTGGACCCATTGCGACACACATGCACAACGCCAGACACTAGTATCTAGCGAGAGCAGTGCGCCGTGCCATATAGGTGAGTTGAGAGGCTCCGGCTTGCTCGGTCGAAGGACTGCACCCTTCCTGCGTGGGGGAAGTGCCTGGTTGCATCTCCCCCCCCCATAGCGTTCACTTGTTATTCGTTGCTATTATCACAAGTTTCATGGCGCAGAGACCAGAAACCAGGGGGGGGGAATCTTAGTTCAATGTTTTAGGCAGGACACTGCCTCTCAGGTTTGATGAGACAACACAGCACATGCTCCACTCCGACTCAAGCTTTCCACGCTGCGATTGGTCCCCCGGCGTGTTTCTTTCTTGTTATCTTTCTTCCTCTGCCACACTCGTCGTCCCGTCTGCGCCGTGTCCTTTAAGCCACGGACACATAAGGCGGACCATCGTCAGCGCGGAGCCTGAGTGCCTGCCAGACAGGACAGCGGCGTAAGTCTGGTGTGGTGGGTAAACCTTCTGGGGGGGGGGGGGGGAAGTTAGTTTAATGTTTAGGCAGAACACTGCCTCTCATGCATGTTTGATGCTAGCATCAAGTCTTCGTCGAAGAAAGTGTAAAATAAAATAGGGGAAAGGGAAAAGGGTCGCAGGGAGTGTAAGACTCCGCAGGTAGGTGGGGTATGAAACCTTGAGGGACTAGTTGCACACCTCGTTCTTCGTCTCAGGTTTCGCTCTTGGGGGTGGGGCTTCCTGCACTAACACGTTTTCGTCGGCTTCGTTGTCTCTTTCATGCGCAACCCGTGACTCCGGAAATGCCCCCTTTTTTAGCACCAATGTAGTATTGTGTACTAGTCAAAAAAAACGCAATGTTAAGACAGAATAGAGGCGGTCGTATTTTTTGAAGGCAGAAGAAGCGAAGCCACAGCTGTGAGCTAGCGGATGTCGCTTCCCGTTCATTTGACTGTGAAGAAAATGGAAAAAAAAAAAAAAAGAAAAAAAAAAACACCTTGAAAAGTTGTCATCTGGGTTGCTTGGTTATTTTCAGTCTCGAAGGAAATTAAACCTTCTCTGGGTACTTTATGAATGCGGCGAAGGGGGGGTGTGCGTGGGGAAGGCTCGCCTTTTCCGCCTCTGGATCTGGTCGAAGAAAACACGAGTCACTGCCCCGGCTGTCAGCATGCCTGCGTTCCAGGTTTCGTTCGAGTGATCCCCCCGAAAACCCCGTACATAGCGCAGTTCTTGCGTAATAAGCCGAACTTTCAGTGCGCTAGCCCCTCCGAAGAAAGGTCCATCACACTTTGCGTAGTTCCTGTGCGGGGGTTCGTGAAACGGCGAGGGCTACAGTTTACAAGTGCACTGGACTTTTTTCGCCGCAGCGGCAAGTTTTATAGGCCCTGTCAGGACCGTTTCGACACTCCTGTGGCCGCCCAGCTGCATGTGGAGTGTGAAAATGCAGCCCTACCCCTGTTTTGCGGAGTTCTTGCGTACTTCGCTACTTCGGTTTTCGGGGGGCACCATCGAGTTTCTGGTTTTGCAACGCTGCTGCTGCTGTCGTTCAGCAGTAGTAAATTTGTTGCCTTGATTAGTGTGATTGTCAGGCCTTCGACTACCCTGAGCAACGCACTATGCACACCTCCGTGTCTACGTCACAGCAGATGGAACGCGTCTGTTGCGCCGCCACGGGAGCGGCCTACGAGTGGGTGCCATTGTGTGAGTGGCCTCCCGGCCGGAGCCATCGTTGGATGACCGCAGTACAGTTCAGCAGTACATTTTTTTTTCCCGTAGCTCTCTAGAGCAAGTCAAGGGTGGGCTGTGAACCCAGCTCTGACGAGCTCACGACATTGCAATGTCAGCACCGCAGGGTTTCCTCGGGACTGATAGCACAGTACTCACCATCCTTCTGGGCCCAAAGAGTGTGCACTTGTTGGCAGATCCACTTCCAGCAAATCTGGACAAATAATACATCCTCCTCCTACTGCGTATACTGGCTCCGTCTGCTGCTTCGTCTTTACCGTCGCGGATGATGCAAAAATCGAAAGTAGAAAGGTCCGGCAGTGATTCGGTGTGTTTGTCGCAATCGTCGTGACGCCTCAGGACACGGCTTCCGAAAAAGGGGAGAAGCGTTAGTTCAATGCCTAGACAGAACCCTGTCTCTCGTGCATGTTTGAAGCCAGCATCAAACATCGGGGGGGGAAATTTCCCTTTCCTTTAGCCATCCCTCCAACCCTCTGTGAACTTGCGCTCCAGGCACGGCAGGGACACTCGACGGACAGGGTAGCTTGGGACGTGAAGGTCCAGCGGGTGGAGACGCAGAAAGGCATGAAGGAGCGAGGGACCGGATCCGGAAGATCCCGGAAGCGTGTGACCACGCAGGCTGGCTGTGAGCGTTCAATTCACGATACTCTCCGGTGCAGACCCAGATGACGGTGCGGCTCCTGGCTTTCAGGAACTGGGCGCTCGGCTCATCCTTCGTGCGGTCTTGCGCAAGCGAAAGACCGCACGAAGACAACAAGAAATAGTTTCGTGCTCAGTGGGTGGGGAGAGTGCCGTTTCCGAACGAGTGAGTGTCAAACTGACCCACCCGAAGGCGGTTGATTCCCTTCGGCAGGTTTTTTTATTTTTTTGTTGTTTTTTTTCCCCCCCAACGACGGCAAGTGCCACCGAAGGCATTTTTTTCTTCTTCTTTTTTTCTGGTTCCTGGCATGGATGACGAATAGCGACACCAGCGGGGACGGGGCTAGGCTTGCACGTTTGCTTTTGGGGCATTTGGAACTCCGGTCGGAGTCGCCCGGATGACTGTTTCGAATGGATTTCTTCTTCGGGTCTGGGTGATGGTGTAGTGCCATGTGATTGGACAATGGTAAAGGGAATAGCTACTGTAGCTACTACTGGGAGTTCAAGCGGACGAGTCACACAGGTATCCCATGGTGGGGACCTGTATATCGAGGGTGGGGCACGCGACCCGGGCCCCAGATTCGCACTAGGCCCAGGTACTGCCGTCGTACTTGCTTGGAGGAAATAGAGAGGGCAGAACCTACTGTGCTACCCCAAACCCGTCGGTTTGCTCGTTGCCGGCCTTTCCAAAATTGGACTGACAGTCCGAATGTGGATATAGAAGCTAATCCCCTGCACCTTTCGAGGTTTGCTTGCATTTTCTCTTTTAGCCCACCCAATAATGTTAGTCTGCCGATCCTGAACCAATCGTCTGAGAAGGTGCAGGGTAAAGGCTTGGATGCAGCAGGCAACACTAAGAAATGTGAAAACGGGTTTCAAAACATTAAAGATGCCAACAACTTTCATTCTCAAAAACAGGGAGCTTCAAAACATGGGAATCCCCGGGATCGGTTTACCGATATCAGGTACACCCCGTTTCATTTACGCGAAGAACTGTGAACACGGGTTTTTGCCTAGAGGCTTTTCGTGTTGTTTTTATGCTTTGAGCTATCTTTGTGTCTGTGCTTTCAGTCGTCTTCTTAACCATGGTTAAGTGCGCAAATGGTGTCAGCCGAAGCTGGTAAAGCTTCGGCGCCGCCCGGTGCTTAATTTAGAGTGTAAATTCACTTAGAGCGATCCGGGGTTTTAAAGTCTCCGGGTGACCATTGTCGTAAAGATTCCTTCAAGGTATCGGATACTATTGTGCGCATCGTACCTGCGGGGGTAGTGGCAATACGTGCGCTTGTGCGGGTGTCTTTGTTGTCTATTGCCGACGATTCGACTTATTTTTAACGGAAACGGAGGCCAGACGAGCCGAAACATTAGTCTTCACGAGACAAGACCAACTACGGCAACATACGTCTGTTTGGCGAACACTCCCGCCCCCCGGCACCTAACCCCTGTGTTTCGTGTGGGCCACGCACATTTCCCCCTTCAAGGCTTTCACGACGGGCGGCCAATTGATTATTTATCTACACAACGAGTGTCTATTCAAACGAAGAATTGTGAAAACGGATGAATTTTTTAGTACGGCGCTTTCGTGTTGATTGTGCGCACGAGCGGAACTCATCTGCTTTGGTAAGTTTCATGTAGTACGCTGCCAACCCTAATTTTTAGTACCAACAATGCATTGTTAACACAAGAAAAACGGATCCGGTGCTTCCTTTGTTTGTGCACCTTCGTCAAACTGCTTTCTTCATCTAACGGGAGTCAGGACAGTACGCTGCCATCGATCGGTGATAAGTTCTTGACGAAAATGCATTCTGTTAGACAGGACCAGGACCATTTCCGGAGTTAGTGAGTTGCACTGATAACAAAGTAACGGACGAGGCATCAACTGACCAAAAGGTGATGCAAACGATCAGGCAGAAAGTTTCTTGTTCTTCGCGCGTACAGGGTATAAACCTCTCCGGGAACATCCTAAATACGCGCTTTTTATCGTTGGCTTCGTTTCCTCTTCCATGTGCAACCGTTGTTCCGGAAACGTTCCCTTCAGTACAAATGTACTAGAAGTAAAAGAAAACCCCCTGATTTCCCTTTTCCTTTTTTTTTCCTCTCGCGGGGTGCAGATTCGGTTGCCTGCTGCAATCGCACTCTTTAATTCTACGGACACACATGTTGCAAGGGCGCGTTGATCGCGACCCGAATGCTGGGTTTGCTTTGTCCTGTGTCTTTTTTTTTTTTTTTTTTCTTCTTTTCGTTGTTGGTTTCCATTGCGGTCTTGTGTTTGCGGCGTTGCTGATTGAGTTCTTTTGCCAACAATTTCTCATTTCCCTCGACCCCACCCCCACGTGCCGCCAATCCCACCTGATCAAGCAGCTGCGCCTGCAAAGAACCACATAACAATGGGTGAATCGCTGCGGATATAGACCGTTTCAAAATAACCTTCGGCAAAGGTTCTTTTGTGTTTCCGACGATCCCGCCTGGGCGTACAGATAGGTGTCTTTCGACTTTTTTCACGTATGTGACAACGGGGGTTTTGCCTGAAAGGCTATTCGTGTTATTCTGATGATGACATGTTTCGGGAGTGAGGCGTGGGGTTTCAGTGCGTGTCCTTTTACTGGCGTTGTTCGTGGATTAGAAGGTCGGTATTTTAAAGTCTTGACATGTTTCGGGAGTGAGGCTTGGGTATGGAGGGGGTTGAGAAAAGTGAGAGTGGTTTAGTTTTAGAGTCAATCTCTTCTATACATACGGATCCAGGTTGCCGACAGGTGACTTTCGGCTCCAAGATCCTTTGACGGTACGTGGTGGTTACACGAAGGAAGAGCATAGGTAGCTACTTTGATGTTGGCCGTTGGTGGTTTCACCCATTTTCCACATATCTTACTGAGCCGGTCCATCCCCTCTTGATAGAGTGATAGACCGAAGAATACAGCACCGGGCAATTCGATGCAGCTCTAGGGACTAGAGGTGGACCTGATAGACTGTGTTGGGCCATGCTTCACTGTGATAAACAGCGGCAGGCATCCGATGCAGTTTCAAGAGATAAAGACGGACCGGCTCACTTACAGTACCGTAGACCCTCCTCAGCATTGAGTTTTTTTGAGGTACATGCACCACATGGAATAGCATGCACTTTCCCTGTAGTAGGTGACGGTCACGCTTCTTGGTACCGTATAACCGTCTACTCGTGGCCTGATGCCGTGGTACCCTCTGATCAAAAAAGAAAGTGACATTCCAAGGAACCTGTGATGGTAGGCGGTTTCCATTGCTTGCGCAGGGGGGAGTGGAGTTGTTTCCCAGTATTCTTTGTCATCCCTCTACAGAGGAGAGGGGACTTGTTGTCTGATGTGAGTGCGTGTGTGTGTGTGTGTGTGTGTGTGTGTGTGTGTGTGTGTGTGTGTGTGTGTGTGTGTGTGTGTGTGTGTGTGTGTGTGTGTGTGTGTGTGTGTGTGTGTGTGTGTGTGTGTGTGTGTGTGTGTGTGTGTGTGTGTGTGTGTGTGTGTGTGTGTGTGTGTGTGTGTGTGTGTGAAATTCAATTTAGGGTAACCCCTGAGCGGAGTATAGCCCATGTGTGTGTGTGTGTGTGTGTGTGAGTGTGTGTGTGCGTAGAGCAGACTTGGGCAAACAGCGGCACTAACTGCCAGGTTGGCTCTGTTTAACGCCCCACGTTGAAAACTGCTGCCTCCTTGTGTGCAGGCGCTCGCCTCCTGCCGCAGGAGTGAACGAAGGAGGAAAGGGGGGGGGATTGCAAGAACGTGCTTGGAATGGGTATGTGCTCAACACCGCACTGGTCCCGTCCGCGCCGTGTTTCGGTCCTTTAAGCCACGGACACATAAGGCGGACCATCATCAGCGTGGAACCTGAGTGTCTGCAGACAGGACTGCGGTGTGAGTCTGGTTTGTCAGGCGGCTGTTCGTAGCTCGTCACAGCCAGGACCACCCGTGCTACTAGAGCACAGGCGAATCCGTCACGGGGAGAAGGCCCCTACAACCGTGTCTGAGCAATCAGTTAAAAAACTCAGGGCACTCGCCCTGATTGTGACTGCGACTCGCTAGGCAGCACTGACTTGTCTTCTTTTTACGGTGGCAATCTGCGAAGTAAACTCCGCAGAGCACAGTGGACATGGGGTTGCCGTGTGCAGCACCAATGGTTGAAGTACCAAAAGGAAAAGAGTGCGAGGAAGTAATCCTGCGTGCTGAGGGCAGCAAGTCGCGTTACGCGAAGTACCCTACTGGAATGGGGGGATTGCAAGAACGTGCTTGGAATGGGTATGTGCTCAACACCGCACTGGTCCCGTCTGCGCCGTGTTTCGGTCCTTTAAGCCACGGACACATAAGGCGGACCATCATCAGCGTGGAACCTGAGTGTCTGCAGACAGGACTGCGGTGTGAGTCTGGTTTGTCAGGCGGCTGTTCGTAGCTCGTCACAGCCAGGACCACCCGTGCTACTAGAGCACAGGCGAATCCGTCACGGGGAGAAGGCCCCTACAACCGTGTCTGAGCAATCAGTTAAAAAACTCAGGGCACTCGCCCTGATTGTGACTGCGACTCGCTAGGCAGCACTGACTTGTCTTCTTTTTACGGTGGCAATCTGCGAAGTAAACTCCGCAGAGCACAGTGGACATGGGGTTGCCGTGTGCAGCACCAATGGTTGAAGTACCAAAAGGAAAAGAGTGCGAGGAAGTAATCCTGCGTGCTGAGGGCAGCAAGTCGCGTTACGCGAAGTACCCTACTGGAATGGGGGGATTGCAAGAACGTGCTTGGAATGGGTATGTGCTCAACACCGCACTGGTCCCGTCCGCGCCGTGTTTCGGTCCTTTAAGCCACGGACACATAAGGCGGACCATCATCAGCGTGGAACCTGAGTGTCTGCAGACAGGACTGCGGTGTGAGTCTGGTTTGTCGTAGGAAAGGGGGGGGGGGGGATTTCGTACTTTCGAAGAAATGTGAAAACGGGAAAAAAGAAATAGAAAGAAAGCGCACGGGAACGCGTGTTCCACACAGGAACGTCTCTGGGTGTAGGGATTGGCCGCCGCTGAAACGAAGCAGTATATTTTACAAACAGTATATTATACCGTGTTCGACGACGGTTAAGATCTGTGAAAACGGGGTTTTGCCTAGAGGCTTTTCGTGTTATTTTGCAAATGCTTTGAGCTATCGTTGTGTCGGTGCTTTCAGTCGTCTTCTTCTTACCCATGGTTAAGTGTGCAAATGGTGTCAGCCGGTAAAGCTGGTAAAGCTTCGGCGCCGCCCACGTTATGTTTGTTTAGCATTGAGTTCTTTTAAGTACATGAACCGCATGGATTAGCATGCACTGTTTAGCATTGAGTTCTTTTAAGTACATGGATTAGCATGCACTGCCTCGATAGCCAGGTTATCGGATGACGTCGTCACCTGCCATTGCGTCGTCAAGGTCGAGCATTTGTGGCGCTAGCGGGATTTGGCTTTCTTGCGATTCCAAAGACTGAGTCGGCGAGTTGTTTAGCATTGAGTTCTTTTAAGTACATGAACCACGCGGCTGCCGAACATCCCGTAACACCGCGCAAGGTGGTAAAACGCTCTTTTGTTTTCTTTTACAACAACGCGTTCAAATGCGTAATTTCGCTATTACTTAGTCGTCTGGCGTGCGCAGAGGACGAACCTTCCATTACCACCTTTCTTTCTTTGTGGCTTCGTTTCCACGTTCGGTGTGCAACCGTTTGTTCCGGAACTGTTCCCCCCGAAAAATTAATTTTCCCGGCGATACGGCACGGGTGTCTATGTAAGTTCCAAACGCTCCCGGCAATCTTTTTTGACGCGGAGACGCAACTGATCTTTTTTTTTTTTTTTTTATAGTGACGGCAGTTTTTGCCAATCGGTCGCCTTGTGGCTATGATTTTGTGGAGTGTTCTTCTTCTTTTTTTTTTTTGACGCGGCGAGCGACTGAAGTACTCCGGTTGGAAGAGTTTCGAAGGTCCCACGCCAGAGGTTCGTTGTTTGCTTTTTGAAAAGTGATGAAGCTCCTTCGAAACTTCCAGGGGGGTGCACAGAGACCCCGGGTGACCTTCGCAACGTGTTGACACATGTGGATACACGAGCTGAAACGTGTCGCAAGCGCATTTTTCGAACTGCCTTGACGCTTGATGAGGACCTTCTCTAAGCCGGTCCATTCCTATCTCCTGGAACTGCATCGAGCCTGCCGCTGTTCATTGTAGCGAATCGAGGTCCACCACAGTCTATCAGGTCCATCCCTATCCCCTAGAGCTGCATAGAATTGCCTGGAGCTGCATTCTTCTTTCTATCGCAGTCTATCAGGAGGGGACGGACCGGCTTAGGCCCTCCTTCGACTGTGGGATCCCAAAAGCAAATAATCTGCTTTCGTGAACAGGCTTCGCGAGGTGGATGTTTGGCAACGATTAAGAAGTGGCGAGGGCTATATTATCGCAGGTTTCAGAGGGGGGATCGGGTGCTCAAATTGGTATTGACGTTCGTGGTGAAGTCGGAGCATTTCATTTTTTTTGAGTGTAACCACATGTTGAGCACCGTTTCCCTCCGTTAACTGCGTGCGGCCGTTTTATCGGAAACACGGTCTTCTTTTCGGTTTGCGGGAGAAGACTTCTTGGATGATCGTAGAGGATGAATGTTTTGTTTTGTCCAGTCTCAATATAAAGGGGCGGTAGAGTGCTTTCGCAATGTGTCAACTATTGAGCAACGGGTGTGTGGGAGGTGAGGGGTAGCAACTGTGTGTAATGAAGGGAGGACAAGGCCTGCTAACCTTCTGGGAGCTGGAGACTCGCTGCGTATCAAAGGAGAGGGAAACGGGGGGTGTAGCCATAAAAGGTTGTTCCGGTTGCACGCTCAACGCAAACCATGATAGTATGCATCGTCCACACCAATCCTTCGAAAAGGCTCTATCTATCCCACGTATTAGCGTGAAGGGTGAGTCCAGTACCCATGCAGCACTGATTAGGGGTGTCGGTGGCAACAACTTCTGTTTCATGTGTTGGGGACGGGGGGGGGGGGGGATTGCAAGAACGTGCTTGGAATGGGTATGTGCTCAACACCGCACTGGTCCCATCTGCGCCGTGTTTCGGGCGGGGGGGTAAATTGGGTACTCTCTCTGGGTTTTCCGCAACCGCCGTATTTTTTTGGATTTTTTTTTTTTCGATGAGCGGCATCCAGAAATCCGGCCCAAGAAACAAAAACCTTTATACTTTTTTGGCGCACGTTTTTTTTGTGGTGTGACGTCAACCAGTACCCCTACCACGCGGCGCGATAATTATTCCCCCACCCGAGAGCTGCCGCTGCTTGCCAGTCAGCCCTTTTTGGACTACTTTTCCCGGCGGATAACGAAACCACCACCGCCGCCCCCCCGGCGGAGCAACCATAGCTTAATCGGCCCTACCCTCGAACCGCATCGCAGTATGGCTTCCCTTTGCCGCCCAACCTGGTGTACAGTATTCTGTACGTATGATGCTGGGCGAAGCTGGGCGATTTCTTCATCGTCGACATCAGACTCATCGCGATCTAAGCAACAGGCGAGCCCTGCCGGAGTGCCCATGTCTCCGGTGCTTACATGGATGCACATTTACCGGCTATGTCTTAATGAGGCCTGCATGTCCAAAGCGCGTACGCTGTCGTTTCGCTGTGCACCTGAGAGGATAACGCACACCGTTGCCCCTACGAGTAGACCACGGTCTACCAGGAGGGGAGATGAGCCGGCTTCACGCTGTTGTACGGTCGTGCAGGTCGGGTTGCGTTGCTGAGCAGTCCACCCCTATTTCCCAAAAAGCACATCGAATTGCCGGCTGCTGCAAACGACAGAAGCACGACACGGCACGATCGAAGAGGTGCTGGTGACTAATGCAGGCCATCGCCACACAGATATTCTGCATTCTAACCTCAACTAACCTCAACTATCACATGCTAGTGCAGTCTATCAGCAGGGTCAGCTATCCCCGTGATCCACCACATTTGTTTTGCTTTTTCCTTTTTGCGGAGACGGTACATTTTCTCCCCAAATTTTAGTTCGCGCTGTTTTATTTTTTTTTAAGAAGTCACAAGTTGAACTTGAAGCAGGCTTACGCTCCGTTTTCGGCCTCAGAGAAAATACGTGCGGTTCACACTGTGGGCGCTCAAGGTCCGAGGGGAAAGAAAACTATCCCCCCTACGTGCGGCGGGCAAAAAAAATAGCGTCACTACTGGACTTGGCGACACCTGGCTGCCGCCCTTGGTGACTTGTGGGCCTAGACTCCCCGTTTTCGGTCTCAGAGAAAATATGTGTGGTCCACATGTGGACGCTCAAGGTTGGAGGGAAAAACAACCTTTCCGCTTACGCTCCACGTGTGCAACGTGTGGATTTCCGCATGTTAATTCTTTTTCGGATTTTATTTCCCCACGTGTGTTTCCACGTGTGGATGCATAGGTACCACATGTGGGTTTTGGTTTTTATTTCCCCCACATGTGCTTGCCAGAGGTTGGTCCACATGCAGGGTGTGTCTAGGCCCACAAGTCGCCAAGGCCGCACAGCCACGTGTCGCCAAAGTAGTAGTGACACAATCCCGCCGCACAACGGGCCTGACTTGAAGTGCAAAAAAAACCGTACACCGCGAGAGTAGGAGAAAGTAGAAAGGGAAACTAGAGTTTTCGTTGACCGCACTACCCTGAGCCCAAATCCTGGACGTGGGTTCAGGTGGCAAATTTGGCAAATGATCATGATCAGAAGGTCCTACTTGGGCGGTTCAGTTTCCTCACACATTGCATGTGGCTAAAAAAAAAACCAGCAACAAAAAAAAAGAAGCTTCTCTTGAAAACCCTGGGTTTTTAAGGTGCCGCACCGGGGTAAGTAAAGAATTCGTGGTGAAGGATCGGGAAAGACCGTCCGTGGTGATTCGTTTTCTTTCTTTTTTCTGTTTATACGACACGGCCCTGAGTGAAAGCCGGCTCGTGTTCGGCTCGTGTTCGGCTCGTGTTCGGCGGGGGGTACTGCAGGGGGGTGTGGGCCAAGTGGCCCGACTGATTCCCCTAGCGTAGCATTCGGGCGTGGGCATAGTTCGAGAATGGCAAGTGCCACAGGGAGACGGAACGACGGGTATGCGGTCTCACGAACAACGGGAAGGGGCCGTTGTTGTTGGTGCTGGTTTTGAGGAGGGAGAAGCGTGAAAACGGGGGTTTTCCTGCCGAAGGAAAGGCAAGGAATACACTCCCTCCGTATTGCGTAGTTCCTGCGCCTTTCCTGCGTAGTTCGTACGTAGTCGTGCGGGGTTTGGAACGGCGGGGCCATGATAAGATGTCAAAAAAATATTTTGCACTTATTTGGCATCGTCTCACATTCTACGAGGGTGCTGGATTAATTTTTCGCCGCAGGGGCAAAATTTCGACGGTGTGGATGCTTCAGTGGTTGGATCTGCGTTCACTCCGGCCCTGACCCTCTAAAGCACCCGCCCCCGGCATCCCGACTGTCCAATTACTGTCGAGAAAGTTTGCGCCTATTGTGATGAGGTGGTTGACCAGGCCCCCACGAAGCCTTATACACAACACGGCTACAACACGAGGATGCAGCCCTGCTTAGGTGTGCACTCAGCCATCAGGCCTTGGCTACTAAGCAGATGCCCCCCGACTGGTTGATTTGCCACTTTTGCGGCCTTCCATTCGCCGAGGCCAAAAGCACCCCGCACTCCCTCGTAGAAAACCCCACCGAAAAGGTAGCCTCGCGGGGAGTGAAGAGCTTTTTGCAACGCATCTTCGTCGGGAGTTCACTTTTATTTCAGCGGGAGGGGGGGCGGAAAACTCTAATTATTCCGGCAGAACGCCGCGCTCCACAGCTTTGGCTCAGCTTTTACCGTTTTGATAACCCCTTTGGGGACTTAGGGGGAGCAAATGTTTAGTAAATTACGTCTAAACTTTCAGGAGTTTCAACACTGCGTCTCCGAGTGACGACACGTCGAAAAGGACCACTGTTTGCTTCTGTGAAAAGATGTGCTACGAAACCGTTACAAGGAGTCCAGTTTTCCCTGTTTTGGGTTCGCAAGACTCTTGAGTTTACCTCAGAGATTTCCCAGAGGGGCTGACGTTCTGCCAGACAATTCCCGCGCCTACCTGTGCTTAACACCTTACGGATGGGAGACCTGCAATGAGAAACCACAGGGAGCCGTTTGCGACGTGCAAACGCACGTCTCAAAAAAGCAATCGGCATGTAAAGGAATAGTGCAACGAACAGTTTCGTTTGCGCCAGATGTTGACCCTGTTGGGGCTTTGCCGCAAACGACGTTCTCCCTCCCAAAAGTCCGTAAGTGGCTGAAACAGAAATTGCCGCAAGAAGCACTCGGAAGGGCTGCTCGGTGCTTCGACTGACGTTGGGGGAAAAGGGAGCGGTAATCAACTTCAAACGGGTGGTCAAGCGTTTCTGTGGTTTAAAGACGGTCGGTGTTTTAGGATCTCCGGTTGACCATTGAGGCCGGGAGTCGGGGTAGCACACTGAGGCTAGCCATAGTTTTATACATGTGTAGCGTTCTGCTGGATGCGTGCGCCAGGCACTAATCACAGCTTTACTACCTGCTTAAATGCAACTGGCTCGCGTGATCGGTTGCCTTATGACAGCCACGAGACGCACAGCGCAGTGTCGCGTGTCTACTGTTTTGCTCTTTTTTTTCCCCGAACACCCAGGTGGGGTGGGTGATCGCTTATTGACTTGGTTCTGGCTTAAAAGACCATCCTGAGACTATCTTCTTTTTTTCTGGAGTGGAGGCTCGCTTCTGCGAGACTTCAAGATTTCAAAGTCTCCGGGATTAAAAATGGGTGGGACGTCCTTTGTTAATCCTTCCCATGCGCAAGTTTGGCTTTGAACCAGGGGACATGGGGAGGAACTTACCTCAAAAAATGAGATTCTTCTGAAATAGAACCGGGGAATTGGTGACGTCTACAACTTTTGAAGAGCCTTGCAGAACAGTCGACGCGCCGTGCGGGGACTCTTCGATGCCCGTTGTCCCGAAGCAGAAGCGGACGGTCCAGTTGCAATAACCTGAACTCAACGCAAACAAAACCGAACCGTAGAACGCCGACTCTGGGTGGCCCAGGTGGGGTCGCTCCCGTGTCTCTCTTACCAGGGGTTTCTGCGTTTCTCTGCCTCCTGGAGTATATGCTGCTGAGCCGGGCAAAGGCAATCCATCAAGAATCAATGGAAAACTTGCGCCCTCGCCCGGTGCCAACTGCGCTCCCCCACCCGGCAAGACTCTTTTTCTTTTATTTTGCGGGGTTTTTTTTTTCTTTTTCTTTTTTTTTTCCCCCCTTCCGCCGACCAGCAAGTGTCAAGACTAGCCCCTCGAGAGTGGTTTGCCCCTTTTTGGCGGGTTCCCAGCGGGGTCCGGACGCGGCTTTGGTTTCTGTTTTCACCGTTGTGTGACGATATCCCGTACGGGCGTACACAGATTTGTGCTTTCTTTTTTTCCCGACGACAACTAGTGTCAGACTAGCCTACCCGAAGGCAGTTGATTTCTTTCGGCAAGATTACTCTACCGGCGTGGTTTCCTTTTTTTTTTTGCTTTTCTCCTCGGCTCGTGCTTTCCTTTTGGTCGACGAGAGAAACCTTGTTCTGCTGTCCCAGTGACCTTCAAAACACTACAGAGAGGCGGGGGTCTGTGTTTTAGTCGAACTTTGAGTGCGTGAGCCCCATCCGAAGAAAGGCCTATCACACTCCCCGCCTCCAACGGTCAACCGGAGACTCAAGGGTGTTGTATGCGTTGCAACTGACCAAACTTCGTAAAGCTCGAAACAGTCTGAACCCCCGTTGTAAGCGTTTGGAACTGGAGCACGTTCGCATTCCAACCACGCACAGACCTTGAGAGAGAGAAGACCAACGGCACACACCATCGAAAACCCCGCCCGGATTGCTGTGATTAGCCCAATGTCACATGTGGTCGACCAGGGACCACCTATTTCTATACACTCCGAAACCACGACTGGCATGTTGCCTTCCCTCAATGCGATATACGAAATAGCGCACGAAATTTGAATGGCCAGAGGACAGCGAGAAAAAAACATCGCGCAGTTGTTATCAGGTTTTTCCTTGTACGCCGACGAAGGCGAGCGAAGTTGCAAGAACGTGCTTGGAAGGGATACGTGCTCAACGCCGCACTGGTCCCGTCTGCACCAGGTCTCGGTAAGCCACCGACACTATAGGAGCGGACCATCATCAGCGCGGGGCCTGAGTGTTTGCAGACAGGACAGCGGTGTGAGTCTGGGTAGCACTACCACAATACCACGTAAGTGGTAGGACGAATATGCAGACGGGCCACGTGGTGCCCTCAGCATCCTCCTGGTTTTTAGGCAGCTCGCCACAGCCAGGACCACCCGTGCTACCAGAGCACAGGCGAATCCGTCACGGAGAGGAGGCCCCAACTACAACCGTGTCTGAGCAATCAGTTGAAAAACTCAGGGGCCCCCGCCCTGATCGTGCGCTAGGCAGCACTGACTTGTCTTCTTTTTACGGTGGCAAAACAACGTGTGAGAGGCGGGGGGGAGGAAGCTTTTTCCTTCGTGCCAGTCCCGGCCCACGCGCAGAGTGGGGTCGCCGTACGCAGCGAGCGAGCGAAACGTTTCGGACACTTGCGATTATTGGTTATTTTTTGTTTTTTTTTTTTTGTTGCGGGGAAGGGTAGGTATCGTTCGATCACTACCGTTTTTTTTTTTGTCGACGAGGTATTTAAATTTAGGACAGGCGGAGACAGCAGAACTTCTTCGCTACGTAGTGCTCTCGCCTCTTGCTTTAAAGACGACAACTACTGCCATACCCATGAAACGGTGAACCAGGAACAGGGGACTGGAGGCGACTCACTCACTCACCCCATTCACAGCACCTTTCCGGAGTGGTCTTGCACTGATACACGGGACGACGGGAGCCAACATCAACCGGGTGGGAAGTTGACGAGGAAGAAACTTCTTCTGCGCAAAAAGGAAAAGCACAGGAAAGAAAGCTCTCCCGTTTCAGAGCGAACGTCCGCTTTTTCGCATAACTTTCTTGTTGCGCCGTCGTACTTTTTGGAGTGAAGAAAAGATGAATTGGTGATGGTTTTGGAGTGAAGAAAAGATGAATTGGTGATGGTTTTCTTCCGGCGGGATTGTTTTGTGACGTCATGTTTTTGTGCTTATGCGGGTGGTGCTTTTCTGGAGGGGGGGGGGGGGAGTCTTAGTTTGCAATGGTGTTTTGGCAGAGGTGGGGGTTTGCCGTGCAAAACGTAAGGTTGGTTAAGGCTGCGCTAGCCCGGGTTGTGTTGTGTTGACCTTCTGTTGCTACCGGCAAGCGGTGTGGCCGTCGGCATTTCGGTCGCAAGTTTTTCGCGGGGATGTTTCGCCTGGAAATCGCATTATTTGCTTGCGTAGGACGGGAGTTCATTAGCAGGCCTTTATGGCTTCTCCCCTCACCCTCACTGGGGTACTGCTTGCTGGCGGCTTACCGTTCATCTAACGGGTGTGAGGATAGTACGCTGCCATTGATCGGTTTTTGTTTCTTGACAAATTGCATTTGTTCGACACAAAAACTGCAGGTACGTTGGTACATGCTGTAAGCATCAGGTACCACCACCACCCCCCCGCTAGCAGCAGGTGCCTTCAACAGCCACAAGCAGCTACTATTGACGGCATTTGCATGCACCCCATCATACCCACACAAGTGGTTGCACGCACAAGCGCTCAAGGGAATCTCTTGTGCACGACCCAGAGACGGGGGCAGTTCGTATGCTGCGTGCGTCGGGCGGTACTGTCCGTTTGCTCTTCTTCGTGCGCAGATTCGGAATTGCGACCAAACACTCGAGTCTTGACAAAGCATTTCGCGGCGCCCGTACGCAGGTACCCAACAGGTCGTTGGATGCTTCAACCGATCCAGCCCCAATTCAGTCGGCCTGCCGATAGAACTCCACAACCCACGAGTGATCGCTTTCTTTTTCGCGCGGTTTCCTTCTTTCGCCCTGCAACGCAGCTGCGGCCAAGAATGCCGACGACCCACCCCGGCTGCACGTGGTGTAGGACGCCAAGAGGGGAGGGGGAGCAAGATTCTGGCAAAAGTACGATGCTGTGCGGATGGGCACACGTTCTGCTGCCTCCAGGAAACCGTATTCTGAGGCCGAATGGGGTCCAAATTCATCCGGGGAGCCTTTATCTTCTGGGCGTAAACTCCGCGGTTCTCTGGAAGCTTGTCTCCAGGGGTGACCATTGGCTCCATGGACTACCTTTTGTTCGCGAATCGTGAACAGAAGGGGGGCCCGAACCATGAGAGAGACACTCAACTGCTGCTGGGCATGGGCGATCCCATGCCCGCTAATGCGTTCTACGAACGCATGCTCCTGCAATTCTCATTGACTATCGCGTCTGGTCGTGGTCTTCATCGTTCCCAGAGCCAAGACATCCACCGATAAGTGCACGTGCTGTCGTTTCGGCCGTTTTCACATCTACGTATGCCTTGCCAGCAAGATGCACAGCATCATCCCTTGCCGGAGACTGCCCAAACCAACCCCCTCCTTTCTTTCTTGTCTCATGTGTTTTCGCAAGAGGATTGTTCCTCAGTGGTCCTGAAAGAGTCTCAACATCTCGCAGTAGGTAACTCTTGAAGGACCGTGGGGGTAAACTGACAGGAGCTACCAGAGAGAGGTATATATGTTGTGTGGTAACCTGGGTGCCCGTGCGATGTTGTGCGTTAAGTGGCAACCTGCCGCAGGACCTTAAACACCCGCCTTCCCATGTGCACTGCACTTTCGATCACTTCAGGACCACCAGGCGGCGGTGACGCATAGTTGTTGATGGCTGCGGGAGACAATTAAAAGACAGACAGCGGTCTGGCGAAAGATGCGTGCCAGCAGCAGGCGTGCCAAAACCCCACATGGGCCAAAAGAAAAAAAAGACGGATGCGGCGCTTTCCTTTGTTGTGCGCACTATCTTCAACCAGGTTTCTTGATGAAGTTGATCTAAGTAAGACGCTGCCATTGATCGGTTTTTGTTCTTGACAGATTGCATTTGTTCGACAAAAAAGAAAACGGCAAGACTGGCAAGCTATTGTTAATCGCTCGCGCAGATCAAAAAGGTGTGTGTGCTGGGGGGCGTGTTCACTTGCTCCTGTGCTCCTCGTTTGTCTCAGTCTGTACGCCCCTACCATTGGTTTGGCCCGTCTGGCACATTCCAAATGGTCACGTTCTTGCCTATCCTATCTCTGCACGCTCAGAAATTTCCTCCCTCACCACACCTGCTCAAGAAATACTCTGGGGGCTCCACCCGGTGCTTGTGTTTGATGGAGGCGTAAAGGAGGGGGCGGCAACAGAAGTACATCCACAAAAATGGGTCATTTTGTGTCCCCGACATGCATGTCCCTTGGGACATGCATGATTTGTGCTACCATGCTATCAACCAATCTGTTTCGCAGAGTTAGCATGATTCGTGCTATCAACCAACTTGTTTTGCAGGGTTAGCGGTCGCTTGCGATTTTGAAGTCTCCTTCTTTTTTGCCGGACGCTCCCCTCGTTCGTCCGTTGTACTGTACCCGGGGATTCGTGGGTTACAGCACTTTTCCTTCTCCTTCTTGTGATTAGTGAACTGGCAGCCTCCCTCGAGTCGAGTATTTCCAACAGTAGTAGTAGCAGTATGGGAACAAGTCAGGAAGAAGAACGGAGCAATCCTTACAAACAACCGAGTGACGTATGGTTGCCGCTTGAGCGGCGCCAATTCGAGCGCACGCACACGTCGGCTGTATTTGCACTTCCCAGGAGTATGTCGTTTTCGTTGACCGCACAAATCCTGGACGTGGTTTCAGGTGGAAAATTTGGCAAATGATCATGATCAGAAAGTCCTACTTGGGCGGTTCAGTTTCCTCACACATTGTATGTGGCTAAAAAGAAAAGAAGCAAAATGGGTTTTTTGGCGCAAAAGAAAAAAAACCATTCAGAAAAAGTGGCGTCGCACCACTGGAATCGGATCAGGATGATGGGGACGAGAGGATCAGGCGGACAGCTTTTTCGAGCGACCTTCAGCTGGTTGGAGGCCGCGAGTTCGAATCTGATGCGGTTGTATTTGCGCAGACAGAAGAGGAGGGGATGTGGGGAGGGGTCGTTGTCCACTGGGTCGCGCGGAGTCCCCCAGCTGCCTGTTCATCGTGTTCATAGAGAGGTTTGCTCCCAGCCTTCTGAATACCAGCAGTAGGCTGGCACCAGACTTGTTCACCAATTGTGTTCATTGACAGGTTTAGCGAGTGACGGCACACAATTTCGAGTCGGTGCAAGCCTGCAAGAGCATCTGTCCTGGTATCAGCTTTTGACGGTAGTGTAGTGGTCTTTCGGCTGCAACGGACTTCGGGTTCGATTCCGGAAAGGGAGCCTGAGAAATGGTACTGCTGAGGCAGCCACCGTGTGTATGCAATTATTCTACACCCCAACGCAGAAATGTACTAAATCGCTACAGCGGCGAAATCCTCTAGTCTTGCCCTAGGCAAGGTACCCACTGAAGGCTCTGAAGGTGACTCACGTGGACCCCTGGACTGCCATTTTTTGCGAGCAAAAACAAAAGAAAAACGTAAAATAATATGGTCGCAAACAAAAAAAAAAAAAGAAATGTCGATGTCCACCCCAGTTTGCTTTCAGTTCCGCGCCTGTCGCTGTTTCTAGATTGTTTCGGTTTTTTTTTTTTTTTTTTGGAACAACATACCACGCTGGACATGTCAGTACAGTAAGTTGGCAGCGTTGGAACCTGCCATGTAAAGATACAAAGATACAAAACAGGTCCTTCGCACACACAGTTTAGAGTGAAAGTTCGCTTGGAACCCCGGGGGTTTCAGACTGTGTGTTTTTCGAGTTTTGAGGGATCCGTTTTTTTTTTTTTTTTGGTTATTTCTGGGGGTTTCGATTGTTTTGTGTCAACTGGGGCGGGGGACTTTGAAAAGTTCGGACTGCTGGGCTTAAAACCCTGAAAGTCGTTTCCTCATTCCATCCAGAATTGAAATCTTTGGTAATGATCCTGCAGCAGGTTCACCTACAGCAACCTTGTCACGACTTTTGCTTCCTCTAGCTGAGAAACATTGCTTGGATTCGGGCGCTGAACTTGTTGCCAAGAACGAGCTTCCCTCTCCCAAGCTCTATCCCACAGCCAATCGGTAGCAACGACGGGCGGTGTGGTCGACACGTAGCACCGTGCATCGCCTGTAACGCAGACTCAGTGTTAGGCGGCAGCCCCACGCATGTTTAAAAAAAGAGTTCTGTACCCATACACCTGCTTGTACCATGGCGGTGGTGCTGGAGGCTGAAATCAGTCTGTGCGACTTCTGTACGACTGGAACAGGGGGCTTCCTGTTCGTCAAACAGGAAGACGGGTATTTTGGCGTACCCCGAACTGGGGTATGGTGCTGCCTCCGACCCAAGCTTTGCAAGCTGTGGTTGACCGTCACGTTCCTGGACCAGGACTTTTTATTTCTTTCTTCTCGCAAGGTACCAGGGAAAGCCTGCTACACGGGAGCCAAGCTTCACGTGTTCGGCGGTACTGCAGAGCCACGGGCCAAGCATCTAGGCTTGGCGCGTCTTGGGGCTTGGCGCTCACGCTGAACACAAGCTCGTCGAGACGGTCAGCCACAGGGCAGAGCGGACGGGGTTGTGGCACTGTGCCGCCTCCGACTCAAGCTTTGCAAACTGGGGCTGACCGTCACGTTCCTGGACCAGGTGCGGCCTTTTTCTTCTTCTTTCTTTCTTCTCCTTCTTCAAAGTGAGTGTTCGCTTTTGTTCCTTCTCCGTTCTTCTTCCTTTTGTTTTTCGCCTCCCTTGTGTCACTTTCGAATCGCCAAATATGCTGCCTGGCGAAGACATTCGCGCTCAGGCATAGTTATTTTAGCGTTTATTGCGGTTTAGGCTGGAAGTCGGGTAGTAAAAGAGATGCAGACGCACACTCTAACTACGGCTAGCCGCGTTTGTAACGGATGCGACTTGCGCCCCCCACCCACTTTTTAGCGTTCATTTTAAGAGAGGAAAGGGGCACTAAAACGGCAGTTTGAGCTGGCCCGTCTCACTATCATAGACTGGACCAGCCCTGCTTTTTTTTTTTGACCGTTTTGCTGTACTTTCTTTTTTTTTTCGGCGGCATTCGCTCATTCGGTCCCTTCTTTCTTTCCCAGTTTCTTGCTCTTCGTTCTTCTTTCTGTTCGCATTTTCCGAGGTGTACGGGCCGGTACCTGTCTCCAGAAATAACCTCCGGGCTCAATGGACTACCTTTAATCGCAAATCGTGAAACAAGGGGGGGCAAAAACACGGCAGACGGTGTTGGCGAGTAACTCCGCTCTGTAGTTTCGGCCAATGTTATACCTATCGTATCTTGCCAGCATCGTTGAAGGCCCGTTCCGGAAGAAAACGTGCGTAGCTTTGTTGACCGTCAAAGAAATGCGTAGTTTTGTTTTATTCTTTTACTTGTTAGTTGTCGTCGACTTTTTTTGTATTGAGGTGTCATTCAGATGTAAATCCAAAGCCGCCCACGTCAAATTTTGTTAAGCATTGAGTTCTTTTAAGTACATGAACCACATGGATTAGCATGCACTCCCGCAAACCCGGGTTTGCGGGTTTGTTAAGCAGCGGCTGCCAAAAATTGCCGCGACACCTATGATCAAAGGAAACGAGGAAAGCAGAGAACGTCTGGTGGTGAGACATGCTTGCAAGCGAACTCCTTCAAATCGGCGCTGGGGCACGAAAAAGAAGGTGAAGCCTGCATTCGGCGCCTATTCAGCATTGAAAAGGACAGCCTTATCTTTGATACGCGTCCTCTCGGACATCAAGCCTCGAGATGTCGTAGGAGGCGGTCTGACTTCCGACCTGTCTTGCACCTCTTCCGTGTTCGTATGCAGCATCTCGTCATTGGCGCTGGTGTTATACACAGATTCGGTCCACCAGAAATAGAGAACAAGGCGGCTCCAACGTGCACCCTGTGGAATCGGGTAGACCCGCATGACCTCACGTCCGTTCAACACGTGGTTCGGTAGTTGTAGCACTTGGCAATCCCTTCGGTTCTTTGTCTGGCAGCATCGTCGAGCATTTCCTTCCAAGCTGGCGCTTATGTAAAAAAACAGAAGAAGAAACGGGCATCTGGGGCATTTCGTTACTCTGCTCTTCTTTCTTTCGGGGTTCGCCGTACCTTTTGCCTAAAAAGAGCCAACAAGTAGGAATAGCTGAGTCGCGCTCTTGACAAGACGTGTTTGCTTGTGCGCACTAGCGGGACTCACCTGCTTCTGGGAAGTTTCATGTAGTACGCCCGCCAGCTACTAATTCTTTGTTCCAACACTGCATTGTTAACACGAAAAAGACAGGCGCTTCGCTTGGTTTGCGTGCCCAGGTAAGGAATTCTGATCAACCGCCAAAAACACGCTGTCCGCGTCTTTTTTGGCCTGCTACAATACATCGAAGGGCAACCCGCAAGATTGCTGGCACTAAAAAAAAAGCAGTTGTTTTTTATGCTTCGCTTTTCTCTCACGAGTGGGGGGGTCCCCTCTCTCCCGACTCCCACAATCGTGGTTAGCACAAACTCAAGAGGTCGAGTCAACTATTCCTGGTGTGCTAGCACTTTTAAGAACAGAAAGGGTAACGGTATATATACATACACGTTCGTCCTTTGCCCATTTCTTTTCCTACGTGTTAGACTTTGGGCATATAGGACGACGCGTGTGTGTGTGTGTGTGTGTGTGTGTGTGTGTGTGTGTGTGTGTGTGTGTGTGTGTGTGTGTGTGTGTGTGTGTGTGTGTGTGTGTGTGTGTGTGTGTGTGTGTGTGTGTGTGTGTGTGTGTGTGTGTGTGTGTGTGTGTGTGTGTGTGTGTGTGTGTGTGTGTGTGTGTGTGTGTGTGTGTGTGTGTGTGTGTGTGTGTGTGTGTGTGTGTGTGTGTGTGTGTGTGTGTGTGTGTGTGTGTGTGTGTGTGTGTGTGCGAAAAGGCAACGACCAACTCGAATTGAAGTGAATGTGTTCCGATTCCTTCTGGCAGTCCGAGGGCCACACGGAAGCAAAGCTTCACGTGTCGGGCGAAAACAGACCCTGTTGAACCGGTTGGAGACACGGTGGTCTGGGTGCAGAGTAGAAGATGCGCGAGGCGTTCAGCCGCCTCCTCACCCATTCAGTGGTAGCAATGGTATCGAACAACCCCTCGTCAGCAAGTGACAGGCTCAGCGTGGTGCAGAAATGTGGCGCACCCGATCAACACGGGTGCAACAACGTGCTTGCGAATGGTTTGCGCTGAACCCCGGCCATGCCCCCGTGTTCTAGACCCTACCCTACAGTGAAAATCCAATACGGAAGTAGTAGGGTCAGAAGGGGGCGCAGGGGGCGGGTTCATCAAGTCCGGATTTAGTACGGCTCCTGGGTGTAGGGGATACGGGGGGAAAATCTTAGTTTCAATGTTTAGGCGGGGGGGGGGGGGGGGGGGGGGGGTGTAAAGCAGCGCTTTGGGCACAGCGTAAAAGTTTTCTTTTTTTTTTTCTTCTCTTCTTTGCTGCGGTGCGTGTGTGACAGTTATTTCCTCTCTCTTTTTTCCTTTCTCTGCGGCTTCGGCTCGTTCGCCTCTTTCTGTTTTTTTTTTTTTTTTGCTCGTTCCTCAGTCTTCCTGACCGCAAAATCGATCGAGGGGAGCGAGGTCGGGAACAAGGAAGAGGGAGGAATTGCCTGTGTTATTTTTGCAATTCCGAATCCTTAAGTTTCCGAATCGTCCCCTTCCAACCTTGCTTCTAAAGCAAGTGGCCTTTAAACACTCAGGGCTTGTCGCCCAATACCTCTTGTCTCTCATTGGGTCCTCACTCGACCCCCCTAGACGCACCGAAGGTGCTCAAACAAGTTTGCTAGAAAAGAGAGAGAGAGAGAGAGAATTTCTTTCATCGCGAGTACTGGTTGTTATTGGTGCTGGTTTTGAGGGACAAGGAACCTTTTCGTGGTGGTCTCCGCTGTGGCCCGGTAGTTTGTGCTACCGCGAACTTCTTTTACACTCGTTCTCTTCTCTTCTCACTACTGTACGTACTCTTTCACTCTTTTTCTCACTTTGGTTGGCCAAAAAAAAAAAGACCCCTGTGACCGACACCTCGCAATGAATGTGGCCCTGGGCCGCGGCGGGGGGGTGGGAGGAGGAGGATTACCGATGGAAGAATTGATTTTTTGATGGCTGCGGTGCCTTTTCTTTAGCTGCACAGCCTACCTTTTCCTTTCCTCGCGGTTCAGCTGGAACTGTAAATTCTCTGACTAGACAACGTTGACCAAAAAGAAGTGGAGGGGGAAAAAGGAACTTGAATCAGGTTTAAAAGAGAACATTTCCGGAGTTGAGGCTTGCGGCAAACAAAATATCGGACGATCAGCATCAACTGACCACAGGTGATTTTGTTGTTCGTGTGTACAGGGTATAAAACCTCTCTGGGGGGGGGCTTGCTGTATCCGCACTTTATCGTGTGAAGCCGTTGTTCCTGAAATGTTCCCATCAGTACTGCACATGAGTACCATTAAGAAAAAATGAGAGAGAAGTGTTGAAATCCCGCGGCTTCTTTCAGGAAGAAGGGGGAAGAGAAATGGCTACTTTTTTTTTTTTGGATTTGTTCTTTTTGGCGCTTCTCTCCACTTATTTTTTATCTCGCCCGTTTGTTTTTCGTTCTATCCGGAAAGGTCAGCGCGGGGTGGCGATGACCACGAGAACACATGCAGGGTGGGCGTGGGACTGCTGAAACGCGTCTACCCGCTGCCCGGGGTCTCGCACGGTGCACTAGTCATTTGAAATACAGCGTAATGACTAGTCATAATAGCACCCGCCACATAAACATCCGGTAAAGACCTGTACACGTCCCGCAACAATCCCTCCATGTTGGAGCCGCCGGCAAGCTACAGTTGCGTCCCGGCAAGTCGTCTACAATGTTATATCCGTGCTTGGAGCTGTGGGCTGATACTGGCTGAAACCTTCGACTTTTCGCGAAAACCCACAAAAAATACTCGACGTAGCTGCTTCGACTCCGAATGGAAGGGGGGAAATATAGAGGTAAGGGGCAAATACAATACAAACACAATCTGATTTGTTCTTCGCTTACACCACCGTGTGTTGTTTTCTCACTCAGGATTTTTTGACCTGTTGTGTTTGTGTGATTTGTCGTGTAGGGGTAGACCCGCATGACCTCACGTCCGTTCAACACGTGGTTCGGTAGTTACAGCACTTGGGATCCCTTCTGTTCTTTGTCGGGCAGCATCGTCGAGCATTTCCTTTCAAGCTGGCGCTTATGTAAAAAAATGGGCATGTCCTTGGCAGTTTGCACCTGTTGTGCAAGATTGGAGAGTATACGGGACATTCAGGGGGCACACAGGCTCTATCATCGTTACTTGAAAGGGTTTCATTTTTTTTCACCTAAAACACGTACACAATAGACGACAGGACCCATATTACCACTGAAAAGTGCTTACTACTGATTTAACCGTACCGTGACTAGGCTTATTACTACTGAGTGCTACCTACCTTACTACTGCGGTAAAGTGGCATGACTAGTGCACCGCGTGTTCTCGTTCTATCTTTGAAAATCGCTCACTTGACAGCCTTTTTAGAGTGAAAGTTCGCTTGAAACTCCGGGGTTTTAAAGTCTCCGGGTGACCTTCGTCGGTAAGGGAAGATATTCTTTGTGCTCTGAGTGTCGTAAGAGTGGTGGTTACACGAGGTAAGGTTTTTGGAGTGAAAATTCGCTTGAGAATCCGGGGTTCGAAAAAGCGACTCGGCTCCATTTATGCTCCAGTTTTAACTTGCCACTGGAACTTGTCTACAGGAACAGATAGTCCTCAAGCGACACAACTCAGCAACCGTTTGCTCCAAGCGAAGTTAGATATCACCCATTGCTTCTAACGTACGAAGTACGTGTCGAGGCTATTTCTCTTCGCTGCCTCAGCAGTGTTGCTATTGGGCAATTTGCGAACAAATCAGATTGTGTTTGTATTGTATTTGCCCCTTACCTCTATATTTCCCCCCTTCGATTCGGGGTCGAAGCAGCTACGTCGAGTATTTTTTTCGAGACATTGCAATGTGTTCCAAAAACGTCAGCCTGAGCAATGAGCGAACCCAACACCAAACTGAAGATCATGTCCCTGTCACAGTTCACACCCTAACTCAAGACATACCGGGTGAAAAAGAAGAAGATCAACCTGAAGAGAGGGCCCAAACTCGGCCTGCTCAAAAAAAAAATAAAGTCTGTGGATGCGTCAACGCTACAGTTTTTGAAAGGATAGCGAAAGAGCGAAGGCATATTTTCGCCCGAACCCATTTTCTCGCGCGTTCCGGAAACTCGCCCGAGAGGCTCTCCTCCTGAAGTCGTTCAGCTGTTCCTTCGCTGGCAGCAGGTACGCATTCTTCGCTTACACCACCGTGTGTTGTTTTCTCACTCAGGATTTTTTGACCTGTTGTGTTTGTGTGATTTGTCGTGTAGGGGTAGACCCGCATGACCTCACGTCCATTCAACACGTGGTTCGGTAGTTACAGCACTTGGGATCCCTTCTGTTCTTTGTCGGGCAGCATCGTCGAGCATTTCCTTTCAAGCTGGCGCTTATGTAAAAAAAAAGTTCGGGTTGGAACTTGAAATCTTACTTTTGCGTTTAGGCAGAGAACACTTCCACTGCATGTTTTGATGCGGGCACCAAGAAAAAACGAAAGAAATGCGTAGTTTTGTTTTATTCTTTTACTTGTTAGTTGTCGACAACTTGTTTTTGTGTTGAGGTGTCATTCAGATGTAAACCTAAAGCCGCCCACGTCAAATTTTGTTAAGCAGCGGCTGCCAAAACTTGCCGTGACACCTATGATCAAAGTAAAGTGGAGAAGAGAATAGAAGGTTGTCTAAAAGAGAAAGGGGGGGGGGTAGCCGTTTCTAGTCCCTGGTATCTACGGTTGTTCGATCGGACAGTGCCGTGATGCTACCACTGGATGGATTCTGGCTGAACGCCTCTAAGCCAGAACCCAGTCTAGAGGAATGCGTGAGTTACTCAGGGCACATCGGATTTATCGGGCCACGAATAGCTTCGGCGAACGGCAACTTCCAAATTCACATCCAGATCCCGTGTCTCCAACCGGGTCTATACGAGTCCGAATGGACCGGCGGGCGTAACGCACTGAGGAGCCTTGTTGTTCCGAGGGTTTGAGCCGTATGGCCGGTTCCTACGGTTATCTCCTGGTTCGGCTCCACTCGAAAGAGTGGGGTTGGATCAGGAGAAACCCGGATGTGAATTTGGAAAAAAGTGATGAATCCACCCAGAGTCTCTCGATGTTGGTCAACGTGAATATTTTTTGACCCTTGAACGAAAGAAATGCGCAGTTTGGTTGTGAAAGAGAGAGAGGGAGAGAGAGAGAGAGAGAGAGAGGAATGAGCCCATGATAAAGAGGGGAGAAGCACACGCACACGGCACTCTCGATAACTCGGCATTCTCCTTTTCTTCGGTGTTCATTCCGACCCGTCCACGTCCTTCGATGTTCGTTCGTTGCCCGGACAGGTGCTCTTGCTTGATTTTTTTGTTCTCACACCCCCCCACCCCCTTTCCCCCGCACTCTTCAACTCGGTTGCCGACGTCTTTCTTTTTCTTGTGCACGGAAAAATGCAATTGTGGTGGCCTGTCCACACTGCATTTCTGAACCTGTGTGCACTTCCGCCAACACAGGCAGCCAAAGGTGCCCCCCCCCCCCCCCCCCCCCAAGGTTGTTGCATACACGGATTGTCACCCGCAGGGAGCACTAGGCGGCGGCACTTTTTTCGTGCCACCCTGTCCAACTCCCGGGACGTTGGGATCAAAAAACACGCGCTGCGCGCGTTTTCTTTCATTTTTTCTCTTTTGTTAGTTCCCGCAGAATCCGGCTTGGCTTGGAGTGAAAAATTCGCTCCGGGATTCTCAAAGTCTCCGGGGATGACCTTCGTCGTATTCCGCGCAAATTCCCTCTTTTGTGTTTCCGGCGATTATCGTTTTTTTTTTTGTTTCCTTTCCCGACGGCAGCGTGTGTCAGACCAGCCCGCTTTGGATCCTTCAGTCAAAGTTCGCGAGTGTTTAGAGTTTTTTTTAGCGTTGTTTTATTAAGAAAGAGACCAATTTCGAAGGCCACCGACGCGCGCCCGTCCTGCCAAAGCACCGATGTTGCTGTTCCAGTACCTGTTAACCTTCGAGGTTAGCGGTAGGGCCGGAAAGAAATACTTGAGGGAGTGCCTGTAGGCTAGAGGGGAGAGAGTACGTGCGCTCGGCTAAGGCCGGCGCGTGGCGAGACTGGAGGCAGCAGTTAAAGTTCGGGGAACAGTAAAGTTCGGGCGAAGCTAAGTTCGGGCAATGCTGGTGAAGCTAAGTTCGAGTGATGCTTAGTTCGGGCGTTGCTAAGCGCTCAGGCTGCGCTGGTACTAAAAAACAGTTCGGGCACGAAGCGAAGTTCGGCCAGGGTGTAAAGTCCGGGTGAAGCCAAGGTCGGTGCTCGTACCCGGGGGGACACCCCCCCCGGACCCCCCCCGACCCACCGAGTGCGGGAAAAGTTTGGCGCTGGTACCCGGGTGGGCGCCCCCCCCGCCGCCCCCCGGCGAAGCAAAAGTTCGGGCGGACTGAGTTCGGGCGAAGCAACGCTCGGGCGAAGTTAAGTTCTGGCGAAGCAAAGTTCGGGCGATGCTAAATTCTGGTACGGGCGCAGCTGAGTTCGGACGAAGCAAAGTTCGCACGAAGCTGAGTTCTGGTGAAGCAAAGTTCGGTTCTCGTAGCAAGTTTGGCCTGTGATGGCAAGCTCGGCCGCCCGACTCCGTTTCCCGGGGTGACCCAAATACCGCGAGATACTGAGAAACCCGCCAAGAACGCAATTTTCGGGCACATTTGACCCCGAAACGCAACAAACCTCGAAAACAATCTTCGACCGGAAAAATGTCATGGGCGGGGTTCGAACCCGGACTCACCGGCCTGAAGGCCGGCGCCCGGTCACTCTGCCACCCGCATACCTTCTGCGAGGAAAAAAAAAAGCTTGCCCGGCTCTTTCCAAAAACAATACACTTTTTTCATGAAGAAAAGCCGGGTTGGCTCGAATAGAGGCTATTCACATTGCATGTTCATAGGACCTCCAGTCTCGAAAAATACTACCTACCTACTCCCCCCCCCCCGTGTGTCGCCTACCTAAAGGCACTTCTTCCTAAAAGGCGACACTAACACGGGAAGCCGTTGGTGAGGATGAGACATTCTTCATGCAAATACAGGGAACCCTATTGAGAACCGTCTTCCCGTGTTAGTGTCGCCTCGCGTTTTCAGTCAAAAAGGCGACACTGACAAGGTCTAAACGGGGGCGACAGGGGACTAGAACGTGGGGGTTTTCCAAGTTGAATTCTTTGTTGAACGCTTACGCCCGCTACTAAACCCAGATTTACCTGTGTGTTTCGTGTGCACACTTACCTCCTGTGAGATTTGGCCTCGCAACTGGCAGTCTCCTCAAGTATTTCCCACAAAGCAGGTGCCTATACAAGAAAAAAGAGGAAGGAAGGAGGGTGTTGGTGGGGGTTTTCCTAACAACCGTTCCATCTCTAAGTGTTTGAAAAAGAGAACTTATAGAGAAGGGAAAATAAGAGCTCGTCACTCGCACAACCGCGGCTGATACAAAACTAATGATGATGATGAGGGGAAGAGAGAGTTGTTTTCGTTGGACGCAGTGCCTGATTTTTTTACGTAAAGCTGGATTCAGGACGCAAGTGAAAACGCCACGGTCTGCGGCGACGAGCTTCTCATTTCCTCCAACATTTCATGTTTGGTAAAAAAGAAATGGGGAGGGATGTGTGTGGGAAAGATAAGAATATAAAGAACGACTGCAAAAACGGACGGAACACCCATCCCATCCAAGAACAAAACAAGAATAAAACGAGAGGTGCAATTTTTTTTTGGGGTAAGGTGATTACTATCTTTGAACTTGCTTCGGTGACGTGTTGTTGCCGTGAGGTGCGATAGTCTGCTTCGCATATCAAGATGTAGAGCCGAGGAGCTACGAACGGAGAAAAGACGGGGAAAAGCTTTCTCTCTAATAGACCAGGCCCCGGTACGCACGTGTATTTTGAGACTGATTTGTGCTAAGTTAATGTTGTAGATAGAGTGAAAGTTCGTGACGATGCGTTCGGGACTCCAGGAATGAAGTCACCGGGAGCCCGTCGAAAGGGTACCTTTGTGGTAATGTTGGTGCCTATTCGAGGTAGTAGATGTGCTACAAAATCGACAGTTTTAGAAATGGTATAATTCCCTTGTATCCCTACACTTGAAATGGTGTTCCCTTATCCCAATGGGATTGCCTTGGACAAGGCAATCCCATTGGGATATGAGATATGAGGGAACAAAATTAGAAGTAGGGAAAGTCACTTTTAGAAATACGCGCATCGGTTTCGAAAGGTCTCCTCTGTTTCGGTGGGTCGTTTTTTCAGAGGTGCAAGCTTTCCGGCGTTTATTTTCTCTTTTCTCCCTCTGGTGCTTGTCCAGCAGCAAAAATCTCGATTGGAACTCCGGGTTATTTGCGTCTCCCCGAGCGATCTTCGACGATCGAAGACTCTTACGGCGGCGCGTGGAAAGAAGGGTGCGACGTCAGCATAAGTTGGATTGTTCACCCGACAGGGAACGTGAGCTGGGTTAAGACCGTCGTGAGACAGGTTGGTTTCACCCTACTGAATGGTGAGAGAGGCCATCGGGCCAGCCCATTCCGACAGCAATACGGGGTAGTACGAGAGGAACTCCCGTTTCTAGTCCCTGGTATCTACGGTTGTTCGATCGGAAAATGCCGTGATGCTACAACTGGATGGATTATGGCTGAACGCCTCTAAGCCAGAACCCAGTCTAGAGGAATGCAGGGCACCGTGATGCAAGCGTTCACAGCGACGTTGCTTTTTGATCCTTCTGATGTCGGCTCTTCCTAACCTAGACAAGCAGAATTGTCTAAGGGTTGGATTGTTCACCCCCTAACAGGGAACGTGAGCTGGGTTTAGACCGTCGTTGGTTTTACCCTACTGATGGAGAGAGAGCCCATCGGGCCAGCGCATTCCGACAGCAATGCGGGGTAGTACGAGAGGAACTCCCGTTTCAAGTCCCTGGTATCTACGGTTGTTCGATTTCCCGAAACGGACGGAGGCTGGACCGCGCAGGAAATTCGGTCTGGCTGCGTCTCTTGACTTCCTCGAAAAAAGGCACACTGCACCTTTTCCGAGCGAAAGTTCGGTTGAGGATCTGGGGTTTAAAGTCTCCGAGGCACCTTCGCCGAAAGGTCTTTTTCCACGGTTTCGGGGCCCACGGCAGAGGCGGAAAGCAAGTGCCCTTTGACCTCACCCCTCAGGAAGGTGGCGTCTGCGGTGACGTATCTTCGCTCAAGGCAGGCAAAAGCTGCCTTCGACGGTGTGCGTGCAGCATTCCCGCGTGCGCTGCGTTCGTGAGTAGCGGTCGGCATTCCGATGAGTACCCAAGCCTTCGTTCATAGGGGGGGGGGATTGCAAGAACGTGCTTGGAATGGGTATGTGCTCAACACCGCACTGGTCCCGTCTGCGCCGTGTTTCGGTCCTTTAAGCCACGGACACATAAGGCGGACCATCATCAGCGCGGAACCTGAGTGTCTGCAGACAGGACTGCGGTGTGAGTCTGGTTTGTCAGGCGGCTGTTCGTAGCTTGTCACAGCCAGGACCACCCGTGCTACTAGAGCTCAGGCGAATCCGTCACAGGGAGAAGGGGGGGTCGAATTATAACACCTGTGATATTATTCGAATTGTCGAAATTCTCGAATAACTAAAAAAAGTTCCGGGTAGCCGAACAGAAGCAGGATCAAGTAGTGGTGGTGTTTTTAGACAACCAGACGTGTGTCAAATAACTGTTATTATTCGACCCCCCCCCTTTACAAAGCGCGTAAGAAACGGATCTGGTGATTCCTTCGTTTGTGCGCACTTCTTTCGACCTGTTTTCTCCATCCAACGGGTGTGAGGATAGTACGCTGCCATCGATCTTTTTTGTTCTTGGCAAATTGCGTTTTTTAGACACAAAGAAATGTGGGCGGGAAAGACTTGAAATCGTCGGTTCGAAGCCAAAGTTAGGTGAGAGTCCGGGAACAAAAGGACGGGTTGGACCTTTTTTTCTCTTTTTCTTATACCCCTTTTTCGTCACTTTGTTTTGGCTGGCGACTTGTGTGATCGACGCCTTTTTGTGTTTCCGACGATCCCAAATGGGCGTACAGACTTGTTTTTTTTTTTTACTACCGGGTTTCTTTTTCTTTTTCTTGAGGTCTCCGGTGGACCAGAATATGCGTTACAACTCGGACAGATAGTCCTTTCATTCATTCTTCCTCTTTTTTCACGCCCCACCCCCCCGGGGGGGAACTTTCGTTCGTGGGGCCGTTTCCTTTTTCCTTTTTTTTAAGACTGTTTCTTGTGTTAAGAAGTCGGGTTTCTCCGATGGGAGGCCGGGATGGTGGGTTTGCAAGTTTGCAGTGTGTTCTCAGTGGACTAGGGTAGTTCTTGCGTTTCTGCTCCTTTTTATCGTTCTTTCTGCTGGATCTTCGGGATGTTCGATGAGTGATAAAGGGAGCTCGTCAACCGCGACTGATACAAGAAAGGTACGAAGAGTGATGAACAGTCGTTGAACGCTACGCCCTGATTCTTTTGTTTCCCTCTTGTTTCCCCCACGAAGATCTGGGTGTTATGTAGGAAGTTCCGAGGTTCGATCACACATTGCGCGTGGCTGAACACTGGAAAGTCCGATGGCGGCTGAAGGATTTCCAGCAGTGCAAGCAGCTGCGGAAGAGAAATTTCCCACAGAGCTGGGCCCAGTGCAAGTGTTCAGTGTTCTCAGTGGACAAGGGTAGTTCTTGCGCTCCTTTTTTCGTTCTTTCTGCTGGATCTTCGGGATGTTCGATGAGTGATAAAGGGAGCTCGTCAACCGCGACTGATACAAGAAAGGTACGAAGAGTGATGAACCTGGCGGTAAAAGTATTCCAGTCTCTGACTCTCGGGGTTTCTACATAAGCAGGTGCCTATACAAAAAGGGCAATCGTGCACCCTGCATTTCTTGCGGCATGAGAGTTCTCCTTTTCTTGATTCGAGTGCGATATGTCTAGGACGGTGTCTTTTCTGCGTCTTTTATTGTTTATTTGTGGGTTTTGGGCCCTCAAAAAACGACCATAAACGACACGACAATTCGGAACTTAAAAAGAAGACGCTGGGCCCGCAAGAGGTACTGGAGTCTATCACAGCCCGCAGTCATAATCTATCAGCAGGGGGGGTAGACCGCCTCAAATATCCGAGAAGTGGTGTACAAGCCGGAACCGTGGGAAACTCCACCACCTTTCCCTCTTCCTTTTTCGACAAGCGGTCCTGTGTGGATCACTGAAACACTTCGCTTTGATTTTACGGGACTAGGGACGAGAGTATGCGGGAAAGGGACCGACGGGACCGTGAGGAAATGTGAAAAACGGGGGTTTTGCCTACGTGAGGAAATGTGAAAAACGGGGGTTTTGCCTAAAGGCTTTTCGTGTTGGTGAGCCAATTCACCCCCCTCTGCCCGATCGAATGTTGTCGAGCCTTATGTAGTTTTGGACTGCGTTAGAATGCAAGTCAATCTGTGGCGATAATCTGCATCGCCGGCGTCGCGGCTATCTCTTTGCACGCGATGTGCCATGCTTTCGCCTCTTCAGCACTCTCGAGTTTCGTGGAGCGTCATCGAGCGAAAAGTCGAGGTAGTCAAATTGTAATCGCCGCGTATTCGTTTTGGGTTAGAATGCAATTAGAATGCAATTAGAATGCAATTAGAATGCAATTAGAATGCAATTAGAATGCAATTAGAATGCAATTAGAATGCAATTAGAATGCAATTAGAATGCAATTAGAATGCAATTAGAATGCAATTAGAATGCAATTAGAATGCAATTAGAATGCAATTAGAATGCAATTAGAATGCAATTAGAATGCAATTAGAATGCAATTAGAATGCAATTAGAATGCAATTAGAATGCAAACGATCTGTGGCGATAGCTCACTTTCGCGACTACCTCTTCAGAGCGCACCGCGCCATGCTTCCGGCACTTGTTACTTTCTGGCTCGTCGGTCTCGGGCGGTCGTTTCCGCGTAATCGAGCTCGGGTCGCTTTAAGGGGGGGGTAGGTGAACTGGCTCAGTTGTTCTGCAGATACTACTATTCAGCGACATTCGTGTCTTCGTTTTCGTTACGAAAAAGGACCGAAGGCTATCACCTGACTGGCGGACGGGCAGGTGCTGGAAAGAAGCTCTTGGGTAATATCGCTGAGGGGGAACGGGGCCAGGGGGGAAGCGCGCAACGCGGAGGAGTTGTAGTAGTAGTTTGAACTTGATATGCAGCAACAATCTGTGACGATAGACTGCACAAGTAGTAGTAGTAGGTGTCGTTTGAACTTGTTATGCAGCAACAATCTGTGACGATAGACTGCACAAGTAGTAGTAGTAGTAGGTGTCGTTTGAACTTGTTATGCAGCAACAATCTGTGTCTTAAGGTGGCCGCTTGAGCGGCGCCAATCCGAGCGCACACAGCAACAGGACGCGTCGGCAGTATTTGCACTTCGCGGCGGAGTAGTTGAAGAAAAAGAAACAGCCTAAGAAGGGTGTGCCAGAACCGCACCCGTACAGCGGGCTGTGCTGCAACCGAAACGCGTGCGAACTTGAAGTGGCTGTGTGCTCAACACCGCACTGGTATCCTCCCGTTTGCTTCGGTCCTTTAAGCCACGGACAAGGCGAACCATCATCAGCGCGGAACCTGAGAGTCAGCGTTGTCCGGGACAGCATTGTGAGTCTGGTTGTGCTGTCCGTAACTCGCGGCCAAAGACCAGAACGCACGAAGGGCAAGCTCTGACCCCTGTCCCACCACCGACACAAAGCGGTCGCGGCCGGAGGTCGGTGAGGACGAGACTGGCTCCACTTTTTCCCTGGGGGGATTAAACGCCTTTTTTAGAGTTCTGTATGTGTATTCGTTCTCTGGAGAACCGAGGTTTGATTGTGGTCCGTCTGTCTCTCTTTCCCGCACACACAAAAAATATGAAAAAAGAAGAAGAGGGGAGAGAGAGGGAGGGGGAAGCCTCACATGCATGATTGGCGGGGATGGGGATTGTATACGAGTTGTTCGACTGATTGGAAAGTCGTACACGGCCGCAGTGTAGAGGGCGCAGGCCGCGATCGATTGACCATTCGACAAAACCTGGGGCGGGAGACTGTACGTGTTTTTTTTTTTTTTGTTTTTTTTGAGAAGAGTCAGGAATCAAAGTCTCCGGTTGACGTTGAGGCGGGGCGGCGTCCTTTTTTTCTTCTTTTTTTTTAGAGCAGGGACGTTCGCTTTTGAGCACTCTTTTTCTCGTCTGGACCAAGGATTGGAGATTGATCGACAACTACCGGTGCGCGAGATAGAGCGAGGCGCTCGATTCTCCGTCGTTCCTACCTCGGAGGGGATGTCACCACTCCGGATCTTTTCATTCGGGTGCTGAATCTCACACATTGCCTTTCGGTCATCCTGCACGTCCGAGCAAGCTCGTCAGTGTGCAGCTTTGAGGCGAACAAATGCCACCTCGCGTCCGAGGGCCGGCCACGGAAACCTATGCCACTTCCACGTCTTCGATGTACTCCGTTGAACATTCACTCCCACAAACCGAGAGCTTTGAGGCGAGCAATTACACCTCGCCTGAGGACCGAACGACCCATGTTCAATTGCTGTTTTGACACGGAATCCTTCTTCGCTTCGGCCTTCAATGTTTCTCCGTTGAATAATCGCCATAGTCAATCAAGATCTGTACTCGTCCACGCTCCATCGAGGCTTTCGTGTCTTCTATCGACCAATCCCTGTCCATAAAATTATCGTGCCATGCTGCGCCCTAAAGGATTCCACCGAGCTGTAAGTTTATAGAGCTAATTTAGACTGTTTTCTTGTGTCAAGCGGTCGGTAACTTGAAGCTAATTGACCATTGAGGTAGCATGAGGGAAGTTAGAAGAGAAGAAGGTATGATTATACTTACCTTTTCTTCGTTCTTCTTTTTCCGTCAGACAGTGCCCCCACCGGCTGCCAAGTCTACAGGAGAGTGCTGTCGAAGCACACCGAGACCAAGGCAGCCCAGCAGCGGCTCTGCTGCGGACGCATCGAAATGGACAGACCCGAGCTTCGCCCGCCTCTGCAACTAATTGTTACGCCGTTGCTGATGACATCCGTCCTCAGCGCGGGCGGGGGGTTTTCTGTTAAATTTTCAGACCGTTTCGAGTTTCAAGAAGCCGATAGTTTCGATCTCCGGTAGGCCCGTCGAGGGGCGTTCTGTCTTGGGTAAGGTGGCCTAGGGGACTAGTCCCTATTTTGCATTACAATTCCCGGTGAGAATTTTGTACGTGCCGGGGGAGGATTAGCCTGTTAGTGAGTGATAGTGAGTGAATATGATCGGTAGGCTAAACTTCTCCCAAACACGCTGCCAGCGTTCTCTTTCGTGTTTACAATTAATTGTTATTACGAAAAAAGACTTTTTTAAAAAGTTGCTAACGTGCATTTCCCTGGCAAAAGTCGAGGAAAACAATTTCCGACGGGGGACCAGTCCCCGTTGGGCACATTTCCCGCGGGGACTAGTCCCCTAGGCATAGTGGTCAAACGATTCGCATTATCGCATTTGGGGGTTTGGCGCCAATTATCGCATTTTCATTCACATTATCGCACGCTTAAAGCCTAGGCAAATGCAGTTGTATGGACTATCGCATATTATATGCGATAACTTTGTGTGATAATGCGATAATTATTATCGCATGCGAATCGTTTGACCACTATGCCTAGGGGACTAGTCCCCGCGGGAAATGTGCCCAACGGGGACTGGTCCCCCGTCGGAAATTGTTTTCCTCGACTTTTGCCAGGGAAATGCACGTTAGCAACTTTTAAAAAAAGTCTTTTTTAGCAAATTCTCACCGGGAATTGTAATGCAAAATAGGGACTAGTCCCAATGGGGCAGATTTCCAACGGGGACTAGTCCCCTGAGCCACTTTTCCCTTCTTTATTTTTCTTTCTCCCTACTGCTACGCAGATCTTCGGTAACGTAACGTTAAGGTACCAGGGAAAGCCTGCTACACGGGAGCCAAGGTCAGCCACGGACGGGGTTGTAGCACTGTGTTGCTCCGACTCAAGCTTTGCAAGCTGTGGTTGACCGTCACGTTCCTGGACCAGGAGCGGCCTTTTTCTTTTTCTTTTTCTTCTCCCTGTTACAGAATTGAAGCCCGCTTCTTTTTCTTTCTCTTCCACATAGTTGAAGTCCGCTTGTCGATTATCGGCAGAAGATTCCAGACCTCCCAGCATCTGCGAAGGAAATGCTGAAGAGAACGGAAGAACATTCCCGGAAGTGAGGCTTGCACTAATAAACGCAGCAAGGACGATTAGCATCAACTGACCAAAGGTGGTGAAAATGAAATGCGGCAGAATTCTCTTCGCGTGAACAGGGTATAAACCCCTTTGCGCTGTATTAGCATTGGCTTTGCCTTTCTCGTTCATGTGCTCCGTTGTTCCGGAAAGGTCCCCGTCAGTACTCGCGCAAATCTCGTGTAACGCAAATGCACTACACGATCGGGCCTGTGAATAACATCGCAGATGCCCTCAAAATGAAGGGTGTGGGCGCGTCGTGGGGAAGTTATTTCGCTCCATCCCACGCCCCCACCCCCTCTCCCCCCCTGCTGTCACCACTGCGGGTGGATACCCATCCCGAGGTCATCCTGGAGGTGATGGTTATCATGCAGGGTCAAAACCTTGTGTCTTTTTGGTAAACGCGGCCGCGGGTCGACGGCCCCCAAGAAGACTTTTTTGGGAAAAAAGGTTTTTGCTCAACTTCATCAAAAATCACCGCCGTATTTGTTCCAATTTTTTTTTTTTTAACCCCTTTTTTTTTCCAGAAAGAATGGGTGGCCATTTATTTTGGTCTAAACCCCTGTTACCAAAAAGACACAAGGTTTTGACCCTGCATGTTATCTACGTATCTACACACGTACTTATCGCATGGTGGCGGATACGTCCATACAGAGCACCTGTGTATACCCATGGTACACGTACCAACTTGGGATCAGACTCCAACCGAAAAGGCAAGGCAGGGAGGGAGGCAGACTACTTTGCTCCCCTGATACCCAACATCCGCGAGTCTTTTCTGTGTTTTCCTCTCTCCTTCTGGTCTGGCTCTTCTTTGCCACAATTGCGACGGCACACACTGTTTCTGCCTTTGATCCGCTTTTGACGGTAGTGTACGTGGCTGTAACAGGTAACGGGGAACTAGGGTTCGATTCCGGAGAGTTCTTATCATTTTTTTTCTTTTTCGCCATCCTTGATCGCTTGACGCTCCGGTAGGCAAAGCACTCTGGGCACCGGAGTGATAGGTTTCGAGTTTTGGATTTCTGGCAACGCCCAGTTTGGGTTTATGTTTTTTTCCTCAAGGGATTGGCTTGTGCAGGTGAGTCTGCCCTGTATTTTGCATTCTGCAGCCATTATTTCAGCCTAAACGAGCATCCGACCAGTTATTTTGGATTTCTCGAGCATGCACCTGAGTGGTAGGTCTCGAATTTTGGGTTGCTGGGGGCCCCCCTTTTTTCCCGTCCCGTGCTGAGAGGATTAAAACGTGAGGGGAAAATCTTAGTTTAGGGTTTGGGCAGAGAGGGGGAAGGGGGCTTGCAAGAATGTGCTGGGAATGTGGAAATGGTACACGGTCACGGTGACGGTGGAATCAAAAAAAGGTTTATCCGAGACCCCCCCCCCGAAAAGAGGGGTTCGGAACCTAAACCGCGCGTGTCTAAAGCGGGTGTGCCACCCGCTTTTGGAGTGCGATCGGAGGATGGGGAATTTCCCCCCCTCACTCCCGCAAAACCTTCCTTCAAGATTTTTTGAAAGCATTGTTGCGCTGGAAATGGGCACCCATCGGGGGTTTCCTAGCACTTTTAGAGAGTGCAAGTTTGGTACCCCCCGAAAACCTCGTATTGCGTGTTCCTGCGTACAAGTCGATCTTTGAGTGCGTGAGCCCCCTCCGAAGAAAGGTCCATCACACTACTACTGCGTAGTTCGTGCGTATAAGTCGATCTTTGAGTGCGTGAGCCCCTCCGAAGAAAGGTCCATCACACTAGTTCCAAGCTACTTAGCCCGGGTCTCTGGGTCGCGTCCCCCTCCTTCTTTTGGTCGCCTGGTCTTGCGTCTTGTTGATCCGTCCGGGCTGGGGGCTTCGCGCTTCCCCTTCGTCTTGCATCACCTCGTCTCCGTGCGTAGTTCGTGCGGGGTTTTGTGAAACGGCGAGGGCTGCATTTTATATGTGCACTGGACTTTTTCGCCGCAGTGGCAAGTTATATAAGCCCTGCTGGACCGTTTAGACGCTTAGTTAGCCACCAGCTGCATATGAAGCGCAAGAATGCAGCCCTACCCCGTATTGCGGAGTTCCTCCGTAGTTTGTGCGGAGTTCTTGCGTACTTCGTGACTTCGGTTTTCGGGGGTACCAAAGCTCAATTTTTTTCGAAAAGGAGATACTTGTCTTTGAGAGCCTTCCGCCTTCTTGCCCTGCTAGACTCTTTCTCGTATCAAGAAGCCAGTGGTTTGGGGTCTCCGGTTGACAGTTCAGGCGGGGGCGGTGCCTTGCCTTGACTGTTTCGGGTTTTGTAAAACGTTCTTTTGTTGAAAAGCTGCGGGTAGGGATGGGGGGGGGGGGGGGGGGGGGGGATTGCCAACGCCGCACTGGGCCCGTCTGCGCCAGGTCTCGGTCATTTAAGCCACGGACACTTTGAGCGGACCATCATCAGCGCGGGGCTTGAGTGTCTGCAGACAGGACAGCGGTGTGAGTCCGGTTTGCCTGGCGGCTGTTCGTAGCTCGTCAATGCGGGAGTGGGACTCCCTCAATGCGGGAGTGGGACCCCCGCAATGAGGGAGTGGGACCCCCGCAATGAGGGAGTGGGACCCCCTCAATGCGGGTGGGACCCCCTCAATGAGGGAGTGGGACCCCCTCAATGCGGGTGGGACCCCCTCAATGCGGGAGTGGGACTCCCTCAATGCGGGAGTGGGACTCCCTCAATGCGGGAGTGGGACCCCTCAATGAGGGAGTGGGACCCCCTCAATGCGGGTGGGACCCCGGAGTGGGACCCCCGCAATGAGGGAGTGGGACCCCCTCAATGCGGGTGGGACCCCCTCAATGCGGGAGTGGGACTCCCTCAATGCGGGAGTGGGACTCCCTCAATGCGGGAGTGGGACCCCTCAATGAGGGAGTGGGACCCCCTCAATGCGGGTGGGACCCCGGAGTGGGACCCCCGCAATGAGGGAGTGGGACCCCCTCAATGCGGGAGTGGGACTCCCTCAATGCGGGAGTGGGACCCCTCAATGAGGGAGTGGGACCCCCGCAATGAGGGAGTGGGACCCTTTCAATGCGGGTGGGACCCCCTCAATGCCGGTGGGACCCCGGAGTGGGACCCCCGCAATGAGGGAGTGGGACCCCCTCAATGCGGGAGTGGGACTCCCTCAATGCGGGAGTGGGACCCCTCAATGAGGGAGTGGGACCCTTTCAATGCGGGTGGGACCCCCTCAATGAGGGAGTGGGACCCCCTCAATGCGGGAGTGGGACCCCCTCAATGCGGGAGTGGGACCCCCGCAATGAGGGAGTGGGACCCCCTCAATGCGGGAGTGGGACCCCTCAATGAGGGAGTGGGACCAGTGGGACCCCCTCAATGCGGGTGGGACCCCCTCAATGAGGGAGTGGGACCCCTCAATGCGGGAGTGGGACCCCCGCAATGAGGGAGTGGGACCCCCTCAATGCGGGAGTGGGACCCCTCAATGAGGGAGTGGGACCCCCGCAATGAGGGAGTGGGACCCGCAATGAGGGAGTGGGACCCCTCAATGCGGGAGTGGGACCCTCTCAATGAGGGAGTGGCCCGCAATGCGGCAGTGGCCCCTCCCGCACTTTTTCACTCCCGCATTGACTTAGAGAAGGGCTGCTGAGGTCCGGGGTGTGCTATAAACTCAGGGCCCCGCCCCTGATTGTGGTTGCGGCTCGCTAGACCGCACTGCGTTTGCACAACGTTCTCTCGTTGATAACCAGGTGGGCCGGGGGGAATGACTGGCGCACAGGCCACGCAAGCTGGGCCCGTACTTTTTCTGGTATCGAATTGTTGATTGCACTCCAGGCGGGGCTCAAGTGTCTCCGGCATGCTTTGTTTGGAGTATCTTGAGGTTTAACCAGAGTCTGATTGTAGAGGCTGTTGGGAGCAGGGGTGAATGGGTCCTTTTTTCTGAAGACCGGGCTTTTAGAGAATCTTGAGTTTGAAGGGGCCAGACGCTTCAAAAGTCTTGTGCCCGTGGCGTTTTATGGTACCCCCGAAAACCCATGCTGCGTAGTTTCTGCGTAGTTCGTGCGTATAAGTCGATCTTTGAGTGCGTGAGCCCCTCCGAAGAAAGGTCCATCACACTAGTTCCAAGCTACTTAGCCCGGGTCTCTGGGTCGCGTCCCCCTCCTTCTTTTGGTCGCCTGGTCCTGCGTCTTGTTGGTCCGTCCGGGCTGGGGGCTTCGCGCTTCCCCTTCGTCTTGCATCACCTCGTCTCCACTCCCTGCCGCACGGGCTCCTACGTTTTGTGCCACCTGCGACGCTGCGTAGTTCGTGCGTATAAGTCGATCTTTGAGTGCGTGAGCCCCTCCGAAGAAAGGTCCATCGCACTAGTTCCAAGCTACTTAGCCCGGGTCTCTGGGTCGCGTCCCCCTCCTTCTTTTGGTCGCCTGGTCCTGCGTCTTGTTGGTCCGTCCGGGCTGGGGGCTTCGCGCTTCCCCTTCGTCTTGCATCACCTCGTCTCCACTCCCTGCCGCACGGGCTTCTACGTTTTGTGCCACCTGCGACGCGGGTCGCTTTACTGCTTTTCTGCCGGCTTATCCGCGATTGCCGCTTCTCGTACCGACCGCGCCCGCCTTTCCTGTTCTGCCTTTTGCCTCTGTGGACCGTCGGCCGCCTCGGCTCGGGCATCCTGCTGTGCTATCTGAATCTCCTCGACTTCCTTCTTACGTTGCTTGGCACTCCGTGCTGCCCGCGCCTGCGTAGTTTGTGCGTACAAGTCGATCTTTGAGTGCGTGAGCCCCTCCGAAGAAAGGTCCATCACACTAGTTCCAAGCTACTTAGCCCGGGTCTCTGGGTCGCGTCCCCCTCCTTCTTTTGGTCGCCTGGTCCTGCGTCTTGTTGGTCCGTCCGGGCTGGGGGCTTCGCGCTTCCCCTTCGTCGTGCGTAGTTTGTGCGTATAAGTCAACCTTTGAGTGCGTGAGTTCGTGCGGAGTTTGTGAAACGGCGGGGACTACATTTTATAAGTGCACTGGACTTTTTCGCCGCAGTGGCAAGTCGTAAAAGCCCTGTATGGACCGTTTAGACACTGCGTACGGAGTACAGAAGATATAGCCCTGCCCTGTATTGCGGAGTTCCTTGCGTACTTCGTTACTTCTGTTTTCGGGGGTACCAACAGTTGTACCTTCCTGTTTAGGTTGGCAGCCGTGGCATCGTTCCTTGTGCGCTATCTCTAACCCCTTTGGTTTGATGTTTACGGGGGGGGGAGTCAGGCAGTACTGCCTGCCTTTCATGCGGGGGAGGGGAAATCTTAGTTTTAATGTTTGGGGCACAATATTGCCCCTCACGGTGATTTTGGACTTTGTGGTGTCGTTGAGCAAATATTCTTTCTATGCCATGGGAGGAAGGTGCTTTTGATTCATTTTTTTTAAGAAATACTCGAGGGACTGCCTTGTGCTCATTTCGAAGGCGGCTAGAGGGGGAGAAAACAATACAACTACAAAGTGGGTCTTTTTTTGTTGAACGCCTACGCGTGTTTTCTCACTCAGGACTTTTGACCTGTTATGTTTGTGTGATTTGTCGTGCCGGGGTAGACCCGCATGACCCCACGTCCGTTCAACACGTGGTTCGGTAGTTACAGCACTTGGGTTCCCTTCTGTTCTTTGTCGGGCAGCATCGTCGAGCATTTCCTTTCAAGCTGGCGCTTATGTAAAAAATAAAAGATTTTGTGCGGCTGCGGCAGGCGTGCTCTAGGCTACAGACTGCTGCACAGCTCTCTTGCTTTTCCTCCCCCCCTCTTGTTGTAAGCAGTGCTCGCGCTCGGGCTTCCTGTATGACTTTCTTGTTTAGAGTTAACGTTCGCTTGGGATTTCGGGATTATGAGAGTGTGTACATGAGATCCGAGGTTTTTAAAATCGCCGGGTGACCATTGTCTTGAATGTTTCCTTTAAAAGGTCATCAAGGTGATTTTGCCTTGTTTTCGCATTCTGCAGCCATTATTTCAGCCTAAACGAGCGTCCGACCACTTTTCCCGCCCTTTCGGAGCATTTTATGGGCACCTGAGTGGTAGGTTTCGGGTTTTGGATTTCTGGTGACGCCCCGCTTGAGTTTCTGATGTTTTTCCTTAAGGAATTGCCTTGAGGGAGCAGAGTGTCTCTGTTGCTTGTTGCCGACTATGGGAGCGTGTCAGTTAGGCTTTGGCGGACAATGCCCGATTCTCCGCTATGCCGGCAATAAGGAATTGCCTTGAGGGAGCAGAGTGTCTCTGTTGCTTATTGCCGACTATGGGAACGTGTCAGTTAGGCTTTGGCGGACAATGCCCGATTCTCCGCTATGCCGGCAAGTGTCCGCCAAAGTCTAACTGGCACGCTTCCTATTCGACTTATGTTCAAAGCGCGCGCAATGGGTCTCGTTAGACTTTCTTTTTTCTTTCGGCAGGCAGCCTCCTTGCCTGCCGAAAGAACCTTGCCTTAGGTACCAGGGAAAGCCTGCTACACGGGAGCCAAGCTTCACGTGTTCGGCGGTACTGCAGAGCCACGGGCCTACGGGTCAAGTGGCTACCGATTTCCCAAACTAAAGCATCAAGGCGTGGCGCACCTTGGGGCTTGGCGCTTGCGCTGAACACAAGCTCGTCGAGACGGGACGGTCAGCCACAGGGCAGAGCGGACGGGTGTGCTGCCTCCGACTCAAGCTTTGCAAGCTGTGGTTGACCGTCACGTTCCTGGACCAGGCGGCCTTTTTCTTTTTTTTTCTTCTTCTTCTCTCTTCTTTCGGCAGGTAATCATCCTCGCGCGAGCACTGCTTGAAGAAAAGACCGCACCGAGGGAGTAGAGGCCTCGAGGTCCCCCTACTGCACGGTCGTGCGGTCGGTTTTTTTTTTAGAGTGAAACCCAGTGCTCCCGCTAACCTCACTTTTAGTGAGGAAACCCAAAAAACCTGGGTGAGGCTTTTTTTTTCCCCCCCCCGCTAGGCTCTCGCGTTTGGTGCAGGCTATTAGCTTCTGTTGCAGGGGGGCACCCGAGTCTTCCAAGTGGGGGGTCCGGGGGCCCCCGGCGAACGGTACCAACGGGAAAAAGGTGAGGAATTCCTCATGAGGAATTCCTCACCCTCTTTTTTTCAGCCTCTTTTTCTTTTTTTTTTTTTGAGGAATTCCTCGCACTTTTTTCGTTAGCGGGAGCACTGGTGAAACCCTGTTTATTTATTTTCTTGCCTGTGTGGTGACGGTGCTCGCCTTTACTTTTTCGGTTGTGTGCTTTTTTTCTTCTTTTTTCGTTCACCTCTCGAGGAAAAGCTCGCTTGAAATGCTCGGGCTCCCGACAGTCACACGTTTTGTTTGTGCGTACGTGCTATCGCCTGTTTTGGTGATTTCCACAATACGCTGCCAACCGCCACTTTTTGATAATGGCAACCGCGGTTGTTACCATAAATACTCGAGGGATGTCCTCTTTCTGTGCATTGGAGAGTTTCTAATTTCGTCAGGGTTGTTCCCGGTTCCGTCTGGTTTGAGAGGCAAGAACCCTGGTTATCCCCCCCAGGCATCTTGTTAAGAACCATCCATCCATCCATCAGCCGGCTGACCCCCCCCCCCAGGCATCTTGTTAAGAACCATCCATCCATCCATCAGCCGGCTGACCCCCCCCTCAGGCTATTTTCACTGTGGAGGGGGGAGACGCTACCTGTCACACTCTAAGGTGGTCACCACGGTGGGCGGTCAGAAAAAAAAAATTTTTTTTTTGCCCCAAATACCCCAAATACCACACTTTGGAAAATTTTTGTGGGCCCACTTTTGGCAGGGAATTTTGACCATTTCACCTTAGAGAATTTGACCACCCAGCCTCCAAGGCAACTGCACTGTAGAGGGGGGGGGGGGGGGGGGGGTCTGGTTTATCCGGCCATCCGGCCAAAGTGGCTGATCCTTAACAAGAGCGCTGCCCCCCCCCTCAGGCTATTTTCACTGTGGAGGGGGGAGACGCTACCTGTCACACTCTAAGGTGGTCACCACGGTGGGCGGTCAGAAAAAAAAATTTTTTTTTTTGCCCCAAATACCCCAAATACCACACTTTGGACAAATTTTGTGGGCCCACTTTTGGCAGGGAATTTTGACCATTTCACCTTAGAGAATTTGACCACCCAGCCTCCAAGGCAACTGCACTGTAGAGGGGGGGGGGGGCCGGCTATGTAGGATGGAAACGTTGGAAACGTTTCCGTTTCCGTTTCCGTTTCCGTTTCCTTCTTTTTGGCGGCGGATGGAAACGCCGTTTCTTTTCAAAAGAAACGGCTGGTATGCCACTAGTATACTGGCTGAAGGTCCGACCGGAAATGTGTTCCGAACGGCGGACCCCGCAATCCAGTGGGAAACCATGGACAAGGTGGCTCCGAAAAAGAGGGAGGAAAGAAGCATAAGAGTTGCGACCGCGTGGAGCAGACGCAACCACACGCATCCGGTTGTGATGACTTTGAGGTCTGCAGCTCTTTATACCAATGGCTGTTGTGGCGACGATGCTCTGTTATGCGAGGCCGTTGGCCAACGCGCTGAAGACGATCGGGAAAGCACATCCGCTTCCAATAATAGGCTATACAGATACGGTCGTTCAGGACAGCGGGAGCACCGCCGCGCCACAGGCTACAAGACCGGGGTTTTTCGGCGGCGTAAGACAAAGAGGGAGTGCGATCAGCATCAGGAGGTGAGAAGGGCACACGTATGCCGGGGCAATGTTGAACCCGCCAGAAAAGCGATGGCCACGCAGTAACGTGTGCGTTAAACATCGCTTGCCACTGTGCACCTTGCATACGACGACGGGTGGCAACCGTCACCGGAAGGGGCACCATCGGGCGGTGTTGTCGGAGCATAGACAGCGACGGCAGGAAGAACCCCACCGACAATGCAGAAGAGGACGGCAGATTCAAAAAGCCCCACTCGGCACGGCCGCCGATACAAGTAAACATGAGAACGTGGGTTGGAAGCAGCAGAGGACGAAGTGGTAGGCACAGAAGAGTGGAACCTGGTGTCAGAAAACCTCAGCATCCGCATGTGACGACATTCTGCATCATTAGCTTGTGGTTACCTATTTGCTCGTGTCAGATTGCCGATGAAAGAAAACGGTGAGCATCAGCGACTGCTCTGCACAAACGAGACCGCGACGACACACAAGAAGGGGCCGAGCCAAGTCGAAGAACAGCCCAGGAAGGGCCCTGAAGAGTCAGAGAGCCCGCCAGAAGACGGAGGAAGAGAAGTGCCCGCTGGTAGATCAAAAGAAGAAGGTGATCCCGCCCTCTGAAAGGAAAGCCAAAATTTGGCTGGAAACGGACACCCGACGGACACACAGAAGGACCCGCGAAGTGGTATCCTATAGGACCCCTCAGCATGAGGAGCCTTCTGGCGTTTCTTTTAAAAGAAACGGAAACGTTTCCGTTTCCGTTTCCGTTTCCATATTCCGAAAAAACTAAAAGAAACGGCGTTTCCATCCAACTTATAGCCCTAGGGGGGGGGGGGTCTGGTTTATCCGGCCATCCGGCCAAAGTGGCTGATCCTTAACAAGAGCGCTGATCCCCCCCCCCCCATATATATCGCTTGTTTTAAGGATTGTGATTCGGGCTCACCGGCACGCGTGTGAGTACCTCCCCACTCAACACAATGCAACTGACGGCTTTGTTTCGCCTCGAGCATTCAAGCGTTACCTACTTCCTACGAAGTACTGTCGGCATTCTGATTTTTTAGACCGATATCGATAGTGTGGTTTATAATTCAAGGGCAGCTCAATTCATGCTTCGGTTGACAACTGGGTGGTTTGGGCCATGATCCACCTACGTAGGCCCACCCCCCTTTCAAATTTATATGCATACGTACTGTGTATACCCATGGTACACGCTACGTGGTGTGTGCATACACTACACCATGTGGTATGCAGCACGTAGTACTACTAGGTGTACCACCACAATACCACCTCCTAACTAGTACACTAGGACGGATGTGCAGAGGACCCGCACGGTGCCCTCAGCATGCTCCTAGATGCACTGCTGGTAGGTGGTATGTAGTGGTGTGGTGTACACAGTGCACTGCTACGCGTATACGCAGTAGCACATGCGCTGATGCACAGGTGCGCTGATGCCGGTATCTAGGGATATGGCATACACCGTGAACCGCCATTCATAAACTATAAACCACATAAACTAAGAGCCATGCGATGATCTTTCTGGAATTGTTCTTTCTTTTCGAGCTAAACTGTGTTTTGTGTTACCCGCTTTTTTCTACACAGGAGCACTTGATGCTGATGTCGGTAATCTAAAGTGATTTCTTTTGTTCCGGGACTTTCGTGCAGTGGTAGCGTTGCAGCTGTGTGTGGTGGGAGCATTTTTGAGACTGCTACGACCCTGCTGTTCATTTTTTTTTTTTTTTGCAGAGCTTCTGAGACCAGGGTATTAGTCCAGAGGTTCCAGGGGTTTGCAGATATTGACCGTTTGTGGGGGGGGTGGTACTGAGGCGGTTTAGTCAGCGCTTTCGTTTCGGTGGCTCGGGGCTGACACACCTCCTCAACTTTGTCCAACAGTAACCGCGGCTTATGTCTGCCCTCCAACCCCATATTTAGACTGTTGGTCTAAATCTGCCACGTAAACGAATCTCCTTATCTGAGAAGGACCGTGCCGGCCGTTTAGGAGGAAATGGTGATTCCTCCAACAGCAGGAGCCGCGGTTGAACGCTTTCGGGAAAGAAGGTTGAAGTATGGCTAAAGATAAAGTGGTGTCACCTGAGGGGGTAATCGGTAAGGAAGAGTGGGTGCTCCGTCACAAAACAAGGTAAAAAGAAATGCAGTCTGGGAAGAAAAGGTAGAAAAAAAGAAGTCAAAAAAAAAAATGAATGGGTGAGGAAGACAGCAAGAGCCGGCATGTGGCTGTACCACGCCCATGGCTGGCTCAGGGGAGAAAGAAAGCAGGGCAGTAGAAGAGCACCAGAACGGAAGCGGGGAAGAAGAGAAGAAGGAAGACGAGAAGCAGAACATTTTCTCCGGAGTTGGGGGGTCTTGCACTGATGCGCGGAAGCACCGTTGTCCCGACGGCTTTCGCGCAGTCCTTTCATGTGCAACCCCTTGTTGTTCCGGAAATAAGTTCTCTTCGGTGCAACCGTTGCCAAATAGACACTCGCTCGGTTGATCAAAGAAAACGAAGAAAAATGATGCTCTCCGCCCCTTCTACCCGGGGGTCAAAAAAAGGGACAAAATGGGGCGAGAGCGCGCCGGTGTGCCTATCGTAGTAGTATTAGTAGTATGTGTCGTCTGCCGAAGCAGCCGGAGACAGCAAGCGCAGGGGGCAGGTCTTGCAATACGTTTCTCTTCTTCATGGAGACCCGCCCCCGGCATCCCGACTGTCCAATCACTGTCGAGAAAGTTTGCGTCATCAGACCATTGGCTGCTAAGCACCCCCCGACCGGTCGATTTGCCACTTTTGCGGCCCTCTATTTGCCGGGCGGTGCTGTCAGCACTTGTTCCGCGTCGCATCAAGTACATGATGCTGGCGGTTGGGGGATCGGCGACCGCGACTCAATGAAGGTGCGGTCAACAGTGTCGCCACGTGAAGGCCCCCCCATGACCTAAAGGTGTGCCTATCGAAAAAAATGAAGTGGGTCTTTCTGTTTTTTTTTTTTTTTTTTTTTAAAGGATGCTGTTCCCTCACTGGCTTATTCTCCCACTCGCTCTTCTTTGCTCTTGGGAGGATTTGGCCCACGGTTCACCTGGTTCCCTTCGGCAAAATTTCGTGCAGGTATGTCACAGTGTTGAGTATTTCTCTAGCCGTCGGTGTTTCTTTCTCAGCAACATTCGTTCCGTTTCACCTGTGTGTTGCCGACAATCAACCGGGGTTGATGTACAGTCTGGTGTCTTTCGACGGTTCTTGTTATCCTTCCTATGGGTGGTGGTTCAGCTTTCAATCCGTTCTCTTTTCCTTTTTTTTCCGTTCCTTTTTTTTTAGAGTGAAAGTTCGCTTGAAACAAATATGAACAATAAATACGAATATTGAAACAAAAAAAAAAATTGTTTCGATACTAACTTTCTCCCTCTCTCTCTTTCTCTATCTGATTTGTGTTCCGACGACGAACGCCAGTCCGTTGTCTCGCGACCTTCTATTTGTTGCGTCTCCGATGGGTGCGTTCCAGTGCAGGGGGGTCGACCCCCTTAACCGCATGTGACGCGCCCACTCAGTGGGCCTCTTAGGCAGGTTGTCTGCCGACAGAAGTTGCTTGAGTTCCGCTTTTCTTTCTGTGTGTTTCCGACGATTCCGTGGGGGCGGCGTACAGATTGTGGTGTCTTTTTTCTTCTTCTGTTTTTTTTTTTTGTTTTTTATTGTCGCGACGGGTACCAGGGAAAGCCTGCTACACGGGAGCCAAGCTTCACGTGTTCGGCGGTACTCCAGAGCCGGGCCAAGTGGCTACCGATGTCCCAAACTAAAGCATCAAGGCTTGGCGCACCTTGGGGCTTGGCGCTCGCGCTGAACACAAGCTCGTCGAGACGGTCAGCCGCAGGGCAGAGCGGACTCAAGCTTTGCAAGCTGTGGTTGACCGTCGCGTTCCTGGACCAGGAGCGGCCTTTTTCTTTTTCTTTCTTCTTTCTTCTTCTTCTGTTCTTCTTATTGTCACGACGCCCGCGCAGACGATTTGGAGGCGCTTTTCTTTCATTCCTCCCCATGTGCACATGTGCAGACACACCCCCGGTGAAGGCTGGTCAACTGTGCCGCAGTATTCCCGCAGCCAACTGAAGTATCGCCCCGCCTTCTGAGCAACATCGCTTCTTTCCCCTTATACCTGGATCCGAGAATGCCACGTCCGCAACCTTCGCCACCGTGCGTCTCGACAACTCAGGAGTTTCCCCAACCCGGTAAAACCAACGAATCGTCTACGACAAAAAGCTGCACACGCCCAAGTCTTGCCGAGCGTTGGGGACTTGGCGTGAACTACATGGAATGGCGTACTTTTTTTTTTGGTCAGAATACTTCCTCCTAGCCGTGTAGAGGCCGCTAAAACCAGCCGTGGCATCTGCAGAGTGCAAGCAAAGGGAGAAAGCTGGGAGCCCCCCCCGCCTTCCCGCCTCCCGGTTTCTGAATCAGAATTAAAAGATTGTTGAAAAAAAGAGGAAAGGACATTTCCGAGGAGTTGGCCTGCACTGATAAACGAAGCAACGGACGATCAGCATCTACTGGACCAAAGGTGATGGAAATGATGAGCAAAAGTTTCTTGTTCTTCGCGTGTACAGGGTATAAACCTCTCTGGAGAGGTTTCCTGTATTAGCACTTTTTCGTTGGCTTCGTTTTCTCTTTCATGTGCAACCGTTGTTCCGGAAATGTTCCCGTCAGTACAGATGTACTATTGAGAAGAAAATACTCAACGTTGCTGCTTCGACTCCAAATGGAAGGGAGGAAATATAGAGGTAAGGGGCAAATACAATACAAACGCAATCTGATTTGTTCTTCGCTTACACCACCGTGTGTTGCTTTCTCACTCAGGACTTTGACTTGTTTTGTTTGTGTGATTTGTCGTGTCGGGGTAGACCCGCATGACCTCACGTCCGTTCAACACGTGGTTCGGTAGTTACAGCACTTGGGTTCCCTTCTGTTCTTTGTCGGGCAGCATCGTCGAGCATTTCCTTTCAAGCTGGCGCTTATGTAAACAAAAAAGTGGAAGCAAAAACATAAATAGCCGGCGTGCGAAGTATTAATAACTGCGAACAGAAGAGGATGATAACTCGCCATGTGCAAGTACCTTCGCGACAGTGCCAGAGGCTCGTGCGCTGGTGCTCCTTTTGTAGGTTGGTTCTACCCCCCCCCAATCTTCCCTCCTCCCCGTTCCCTTTTCAGTGCGAATGAACCAGAAGCTTGGATGGGGGAGAGATGGGGTCCGTGGTGTTTTGGTTCTCTTTCTTTCTTTTCGTGCTTTCGTTCGTAGCAGGAAACGGCGTCTTCCCCCCAAAGCTATCCCTGGGTCTTGAGCCTGAACGGATTCAGGTGAAGCGCAGGTGATGCATTGGCTCAGTGGCACACCATTCATTCACACCCGCAATTGCGGGTTTTGTTTGGCAATCACGGGCAAGCAGTCAGCTCGCGTGACGACTACAAAAACCTGGCGTCCGGATGGACGAAAAGGTCGGTTTTGGGGCTGTTCCAGGTGAGTGGGACTGAGCGGAGCTAAGTGCACAACAGCACGTGTGGGTGCAAACCCATCCCGGTATGCTGGCATCTCAACTATGGAGCCGTTTCTTTTTACACAAGAAATAAAAGAAGGCAGTTGTTGCGTTGGTGTGGTACTCATTTGCTTGCAAATGACTTCCCACTGAGGCAACAAGAATACGAAAGAAGAGAGAAATAGAGGTAAGGGGATGTGATGACCGTCAGTGCGCGAGCGCTGCGCAAGTTTGAACTGACAATAACAAGAATGAGAAGGGAGAAGAACGGAGCAACCACTCATCAACAACCTGCTTGGTGATGCAGATACACACCTTGCTCCGTTCTTGAGAGAGAGGGAGAGAGAGAGAGAGTGACTTGTGGCAAGTCGGCGCTGCACAGATGATGCACTCTCTCTCTTTCTCTCTCTCTCGTAATAAAAAGAAAAGAAACGCGTAGTCATGTGGGGAACATTTCCGGAGTTGTTGCGGCTTGCACTGATAAACGAAGCAACGGGCGATCAGCATCAACTGGACCAAGGTGATGAAAATGATAAGGCAAAAGTTTCTTGTTCTTCGCGTGTACAGGGTATAAACCTCTCTCAGCACTTTTTCAGAGTGAAAGTTCGCTTGAAACTCCGGGGTTTTAAAGTCTCCGGGTGACCTTCGTCGTTATGGGAAGATGCTCTGAGTGTCGTGAGAGTGGTGGCTACACGAGGCAAGAGGATCGGTGGGTACCTTGGTTGTTGGTCATTGGTGGTTTCGGCCATTGTCCACATACCTTACTTACGGTAGGCCCTCCTCAATATGGTGCCGCAGTAGGTGACTGTCTGTCTTCTTGGTACCGTCTGACCGTCTCTTTTCGTTGGCTTCGTTTTCTATTTCATGTGCAACCGTTGTTCCGGAAATGTTCCCGTCAGTACAGATGTACTATTAAAAGAAAGAAAGGTGGGGTCATCCAAATCGCCAGTATAAGACTTCTGACTTGGATAACTCCAGAGAGATGTGCGTAGATTGATTGAAAAAGGAAATCCTTCTCTTGGCGGAGTTTCTTCCTACTCGCAACGCTGGTGCGGGCGCCAAGTGGCGGCAGGCGAGCGGCATTCAACGAGTGAAGGAAAAAAACAAGACAAAAAAGCCACCGCAAAAAATACTCGACGTAGCTGCTTCGACTCCGAAATGGAAGGGATGAAATGCAGAGGTAGAGGGGGAAATACAATACAAACACAATCTGATTTGTTCTTCGCTTACACGTTGGGTTAGATCCTCATGACCTCACGTCCGTTCAACACGTGGTTTGGTAGGTACAGCACTTGGGATCCGTTCGGTTCTTTGTCTGGCAGCTATTGTCGAGCATTTCCTTCCAAGCTGGCGCTTCTGTAAAAAAAAAAGAAGGAACCTCTCCCCCCTCTTCAATTCCAACGCGAAACCGTTTCTGACCCTTTCCCCCTCCCTCCCCCCCCCCATGCAGGCTTGATGTTTTTTTTCTTTTCTTTCGGGCTAAAACGGTGGCCGGCTGCGGCCTTCACCACCCCCAAGATTTGTGTTTCCGACGATCCCTGCGGGACGTGCAGTGTTGGCGTCTTTCGACCTTTTTGTTGCTTGTTTTCTTCTTTTCTTTTGTGCGGTCGACGATATACACGTCGTTCTGATGTCTGACGACTTTGTTTCCTTGCTTGCTTTGTTTTCCTTGTGGACCTTTTATTTCCTTTTTTTTTTTTTTTTTTAGTGAGGATTCTTTCTTTTTGTATCGCTCGAACCCCGTACACGGACTGGTCCCCGGTACCCCCCTTACCCTCACCACGCACGGCGGACTCCCCTACCAGTGTTTGTGCGGTCGGTTTTTTCCTCATTTTCTTGCATTTACACCCGCAATGCGGGAGTGGCACACCCATTCAATCACATCCGGCACTTTCGCATTTTTGTTGCTAAATACAAGCGAATTCGTGTTGATTTTGCGTACAAGAATCACTCCCGCATTCTCTGGGGACCTATTCGGATCGTCCAAGCTTCTGTTGCAAGACGGCTTGCCGGCTGCCTCAGTGTTGCTCGGATCAACCACCTCCCCCGACCGGTGGTCCGCCGTTTGGTGTTGCATTTTGCGTGCGCTTTTTTTTTTTCTTCTTTTTCCCCGACGACAGCAAGTGTCGCGACTGCAGCCCCCACCCGGAAGGCAGTTGATTTCTTTGACGGCAGGTTTGCTCAGCTGTTTTTTTTATACACGATCGCTCGTCATCAGTTGCACTCCACGTTCGGCGTCCAGCACGCGCGGGACGACTGGGAGACGGACGCGGCCCAGGTGCCTGTGGGGGTCCGGATGTCCGGTGCCCAGGACGTGCGCTTGACGCAGCGGGGAGGGGGCGCAAGCTCGGCCGCGGGGAACGGGCTCGTAGCAGCCCGGACGGGGGTCGCACCGCCCGCCACGTGGCTCCGGCGCTTGAGGATGCTCGTGGGCTGCCGTGCGCAGGCGGCGGCCGACGGCTCGCAGGGGAGCGCGGAGGAGGCCGACGACTCTTCGTCGTCACCGGCGCGCACCGTGAACTCAGTTGTCAGGCTGGCGAATTCGGACGCGCCGCAGGCTGCGTTCCCGAGGGACAACTCCTCAAGCTCCATCTCGTCACGCTCCGTCAGGTATAGCTCGCATGACCTCGCCTTCCTCTGCTTCTGCTGCGTCACGTTGTTGAATGACCCGTTCGAGAACCCATCGCACGAGATAGACGGGGAAAGCGTCGGCGTCGCGTTCGACAGCAAAGAGTTCAACGCGGGCTTCGACTTCTTTTTAAACGCTGTCCGCTTCAACGACGACGGACCCAAGTACGTGTCCGGAGACGTCGGGCAGCTCGAGCACACGATCGACGAGCTCGGGGACGTCGACGGAGAGTCCTTCCTCCCCCAGTCCGCAGCGGGGTGTTCCTCCGGAGCTGGGAACCTGTCGGCTGTCTGCCGCGAGAGGAAGATGGAGGTGGATGGGATGGTGCCGTCGTGTTCGTGTTCGTCGTCGGAGATGCAGTTGCTTTGCTGCTCGTCGTCCGCGCCGATGCGGGCGAGGAGCCCCGAGAACAGCGGGGGGCACTTCTTCTGCCGGCCGAACGTCGGGAAAGCCCCGGCGTTCGCCGCGAGCGGCGTTTTGCAGGGCACCCCGAGCACCGAATCGCACGGGTCGGACAGTTCGAACACGCCGCAGCCCCTCTTCCTCACGATTTCGAGCTTCTGCTCGAAATCCGCCATCCCGCGCACCGGAGACGCGTCGATCTCGTAGAGCCGCGCTCCCTTCGAAAACCCCAGCCGCGCCCCAAGGCCGCCGGTCTCCACTCTGTCGACGACAAGGCACCCGCTCCTCTCCTCCGCCCGCCAGCTCACGTTCAGCTTCTGCCCCTCCGACAGCTTCACCTTGCACGCCTTGCGCCGGTCCCCTGCCGTCATCTCGAAACTCAACTAAAAACCCCTTCTCTTTTCTTCTCCCCGATGCAAAGGGAGAAACAGACAAAAAAAAAAGAAGAGAGAAAAAAAAACGAGAAACGGAAACGAAAAAGAAGAAGGTTTTTATCTGCACACAGCCTTTTTTCTCTTTTTGTGAGTGAAAGTTCGCTGGAAACCTTTTTTTTTTTGTGCTGATGTTGTTGTTGTTTTTTTTTCTTTGGGACTCAGACAGAAGCTTGTTTTTTTGAGTGTGTTTTTCTTTTACGGGTTTGCTTGTGTTTTTTTGGAAAAAAAAACTAGAGAGCCGGAGTGCTCAAGGACAACTTAATTTTTGTTCTCTCGCAGTTCTTTTTTTTTTTTTTTCCGCTGATCTCGCTGTCTCTATTTGTTTACGCTCCTGGACTCGTCCACGTGAAAATGGCCGGTGACGAAATTGTGGAACACAGAAAAGACAGAAAAGATGCTTTATTGTCTTTTTTCTCGTTCTGTGCTTGAATTTATATTCGTTCTTTCCTCTTTGATAGTTGTGTTTGATTTCTTTGTTTTTTTTTTTTAATTACTTTCGCAACAGAATAGTTGTAGTGTGGTGCGAAGATAACGAAGGAGAGAGAAACTCTTTTCTCCTGTAGGGGTTGAGAAGGTGTGTTCGCAGACGAGGTAAAGCGCCTAAAAGGACCCTAAAAGACCCCTACTTTTCCAAAAAAAGGGGGGCCCCCAGCAGCCCAAAACCAGAAACCTACCGCTCGGGTGGTCCTAAAATGCTCGGGAAATTCAAAATAACTGGTCGGATGCTCGTTTAGGCTGAAATAATGGCTGCAGAATGTAAAAACAAGACAGAATCGCCTCCGGTGAATTCAAGTCTTTTTGCCGTGGGGTGCTTTTCGCCAACGGCCGGACCAACAGAATGCAAAGAATCTGAGGCGATAATCTCTATCGCCGGTGATTTCAACTCCTTGCCGTGGGTGCTCTTCGCCAATGGCCGGACCCGGTTTGGATTAGAATGCAAAGAATCTAGCTGTGGCGATAATTGACATGGACGAAAATCGGTAAATTTCCCTTATATCCCACCCCAAACAAATTTGTGCCCTTATATCCCACTTCAAACAAAATTTGTGCCCTTATATCCCACTTCAAACAAACTTTGTGCCCTTATATCCCAATCTGGGATATAAGGGCACAAAATTTGTTTGAAGTGGGGTATAAGGGCACAAAATTTGTTTGGTCGTGTAAAAAGTCTTTTGAGGGAACCGAACCGGCCACCTATAGTGCCGGTGGCGTGCGTGCTTTGACTCGGCCACAACATTCAAAAATTCCAGAATGAATGAATGAATTACAAGCACCGTTCCTCCAGGGCAAAATTTTCGACCAAAATTTGCCCCAACATCTTGCCCGCAAATTTTTGCCCAACGAGATTTTGACCAAAAATCTGGACCCAAAAATTTCGACCAAAAATTTCGATGCCAAAAAATTGGACCAAAAATTTGGACCCAAAATTTCGACCGGACCCAAAATTTCGACCCCAAAAATTGGACCCCAAAAATTTCGACCAAAATTTGAACCCAAAATTTCCACCAAAGATTTGGACCAAAATCTCG